>QLNU02014275.1:0-12939 GCA_006491805.2 Dysdera silvatica | reverse complement strand
TTTCCTTTATTAATTTAAACAACAAGATTATTAATTCTTTCCAATACTGGGAGTTGGGCCTTCACAGTGCCATTTAAATTTTAGCGTAGGATAAATTAACACATTATCAATTATCACTATTCAAATTTACAGTATGAAATATTAGTTAAACATCAAAACACATATGATTTTCATACAATCAATTTCTTGCTTTCTTAAACGCTGGGGATGGAACACCCAGGAAAATTTTATTTACTTTTACATTATAATATTTTAAGGGGGGAAGAGGCACAGAATTCTTCCTTAGTTAAGTTAAAGAATTAGTTAAAAGGAGTTTTAACTTACATGGCGGGAGTTTACCGGCTAAGGAGTCAATGCTCTTCTGTTTGCGATATTCAGGACATCTGGGAGCATGGAAAGAGACTCCTTGGTCCGTTGACGGGGTTACCACTCTTCAGTTCTTAGACTCATAGTAATAACGTTTTCCTGGACATCATAGTAAGAGCGGTCTCTCTCACACAGGCATCATAGTCAGAAGCGATCTCTAACACCCGCACATTTGCACACTAAAATTTGCCATGTTTTGTTTCTTTTATCGGGCAGTATCGTGCCCGGCGATTGGTCGAAGAACATGTGACGAAAAAGTAATCTCTTTTTCAATTGGCTGATTTAACCCCTCGATTTACCCCTCTGTGGGGGCGAGGGTCTGCTTTTCGTTAACTAAAAACTTGTCTCTTTGAGACAGTCTTTTCCCATAAACGGGAATTTGTGATACTTTGTTGATGGCCTTCCAAGAACTGGATATCGCCTCGGAGGTCTTTATGCAGATGTGCTTTTTGCGTGACTCAGCGATCTTAGTGGGTGGTTTGTCTATGTACGCGGAGTGAGTCCTACAACTTCTCCCTCGACCAGGGATTTCGTGGAAGTTGTTAGGACTTTCTGTTCACAGGTCTTTGAGAAACGTTCAAGTTATAGCCTGAAGGGTCGAAGTTGAAGAAAGGGGGCTAGGATTTATATGGTATGCTTAGTCGTTGAGGGAGAGATGGTACGATCTGGTATGGACTGCGGCAGATACAAGGGAAATGTTTAGGTTAAATTAGCTAGGGGGCTTATTTCGCAGCTGCGTCTTGCAAATGGTAAAAATAGGAGGTCAAAAGGGTAACCTTACTGAGAAGCAAAAGGGAAAAAGGAGAAAAGAAGAAGTTTACGCATTTAAGGGTTTAAGAGGGTAAATGGGGAATTTTTAGAATTAATCTTACTATTGTACAACATGTATATCAACACTTTCAATTAATATAACTTAAACTTACGAGCAATTTTATGAAAATGATATAGAACTTGAAATTAATTTGCAAGTAGCAATTTCACGAATATGAGAATGAATTACACAAATCAATCAAATTATAAATATTATAAGTTTCAAACTGTTCATTGATGATTGAAGAGACAGTTAGTCCTCTGTAGTTCATAGATAGTTTAATTTCATTTGGCTCCTTCTGATGATTAAAGATTGTTCTGTTATATTCTGTTGCACTGGCTTCAGGATGAAGAGGCTAGGTTGACGCCACGGAGTTGACCATGAACGTAGGGGAACAATAGATGAGGAGCTGAAGCTATTAATTGATATAATGTGATGCTGGATTGGTGTAATGTCCTCAAGGAAAAGAGGTGTCGAAGGTCGGGAGTACATATTCTTCTGAAAATTAAAAAACAAGAGCGGCAGAATCTCGAAATAACATGATGACCAATACATTTAACATACATTTATACACAATATATATACAATGGTGAGAGAGAGAGAGAGAGTGTGTGTGCCGTTTCCTTTCTTTTCTTTTCTTTTTTTTATATATTTTTTTATTTATTTATTTTTAATTTAATAGTCTCTGTGCTTATGTGTGTTTAATTTTTAATTATTCATTTTAAAAAGAGAATTTTGAATTTTCACCTTAACAGTGGTTTCGTATTAGGGTAGGTAATAATAACACAGCGAAATATGCTGAAAATAAATATTATATTTTTTAAAAAATACGGCATTTTTTAATTTTGAAGTGTTGCAAAAAGGTAGGCCCACCTTCGATTACTTTTCAAAATACCGTGTGATTATTTCTCATTTATGCAAATTTGCGTCCTGACATGTGCTTTCGACGTCACTGAGCTGTAGAATGTGTTTTTAACTGTTACTTTTAGTATAGTGCCGATTTGATGAACAAAATACGAAATGGATCACAAAAATGAGCTTATCGAAAGGAAAAAGGTCAAATTAAAACTTTTAAGGAATGTGGAAAGTCGAATAGAGAAATATCGAACCGTTTGAAACAATAACATGATGTAGTAAACAATTTTATTCGATTAAAGGATGCTTACTGTACAAAAACATCCACTGAGTGGCCTGCTAAGCTAACGAATCGCCAGACAAGGATAATTTATTTAAGGAGATTGAATTTGGTTCAACTTCTTTAGGTGCTTTAGCACGTCGAAAGGACATTCCAATCTCTAAGTCAACGATGACCAGGATCCTGAACACAGTGCTCCGTTTAAGATGGAAAAAAAAAATCCTACCTCAAAATTATCTGAAAAACACAAAGAAAAGAGACTGAAATTTGAGCAACAAGTAATGACTTGGAAAGAAGACTGGAGAAAAGTAATATTCAGCGACGAAAAGAAATTAAATTTGGATGGGCCAGATGGCTGGCAATTTTATTGGCACGACTTGCGCAAAGAAGAAGAACGAATCTTTTCGAAGCGACAAGATGGAGGTGGTTCTGTTATGATCTGGACAGGCTTTGAATGGCAAGGAAAAAACAGATAGCACATTCTTAAATACTTGTATGAATGTTACAGATTATCGAAACCTACTTGATGAGCACTGGCTACCGTTTTCAGAAGAAATTGGAAGTCCACGCTTCATGCTGCAACAAGATAATGCCCAAATTCATACAGCTAATTCGACCTTTGAGTGACTTATTCGAGTGGTAGGAAATGGCGTCCACATTATTGACTAGCAAACTTACAATCCAGATTTAAACCCCATAGGGAATCTATGCTGAACACTTTCAAGAGCTGTATATGCAGGTAGGAACAATGCAATACCAATAATGAACTAGAAGTGGCAATTCTGTCTGAGTGGCGTGACATCGACGGGCATTACTTGCAGAATCTTATTAATTCTATGCCGAAAAGAATTTATGAATTGATTCTGAAGAAGGGAGGAAAATCTCCTACTAATAAATTTTTGTGAATAAGTTTCGTATGGTGGATCTATCATTTTGCAACACCTGTTTTTAATTATTGTTACTTTATTCTTGTAAGTTCATTTGCAATCCTTTTTATTTTTATATAAATTGTTGTTACGTGAGCCTAGTAATTTGTAATAAATGTAAATTAAAAACATGAAACAGTAGTTCAATAGAACTTCTGTTTTTGTTCGGATGGACCTATCATTATGCAATGCACTGTATTTATCACTCACGCCTATCTGTGTATTGCTTTAAAACTGAATTGCGTAAAAGAAATCTCAACTCGCACCAAAGAGGTATTTTCTTTGCCGAAACCTTTTATTACGAAATAATAAATTTAATATTGGATTTTTTCTAAGAAAGAATTCATTACAAGGTGAAGGGCGTGAGGAATTTAACCGCGAGCTGGGTGTTGGGGGCACCATACGTGTGTGTGTGTGCACTTATTTAAAAAAAAAGTGGGAAATTTTTTCTGTCGTAGATTTCTGTATCATAGATTATGAAATTTCCCACAGTTTGGCAGTTTTTGTTATTTTTTCCCTTCCCCCCCACAAAATTATAATTTTAGTAAAATTTCCCTTGTTCGTGGAAAATTTCCCACAGGTTGGCAACACTGATTGCCATCCCCTGTGCTATCTTATGCAACTTCTGAGAACTACTGTTTTATAAGTACGTCATAGAGTTTTTCCCGCTAGATGGCGACACATTTACCTAGAAAAAGAGTTTCTAAACTTCCTGCATTCACAGTAGTTTTCGTATATAAGAATGCTTATTATGACAATTTTAGTATTCTAAAACAAAGTTATCTAAAGGACTTTAACAAGTTACATAGGTTGCGAAACACTACATGTGTGTCGCCATCTAGCGAGAAAGTAATAGCTTGCAAGCTTCTGTCACCAACAGTTTTAAAATAATTACAATTTTGCATATGTGTCTTATCTGTTATTATAAACTTCATGTAAGCGAAATAAGAAAAAACAATATGAAGTTTTAAAAATATAATAAGAAGGAAAAAAAACTGAGACTAGCGAATGAAAAACAAATGCTATAAAACTGTTTTTTTTCATATTTGTTTTCAGTTCATAGCTTCAGGTTCGTTATGGGGAATCGATAAAACCTCTTTAAACACGGAAGGTGGAGGAGGTTGTTGTTAAAATAGTATGTGTGTTTATCACAATTTCAGAAAAAGTAGCCAAGTGTGTGAGTTGTTCGTTGGAGTTAGGTGTACAATCAGGCTCCTTCTTGTGCGCATGCGCATGAGAAAATCCTATCAACGTATCCATCTAACATGTATTTGGCTAGAAAACTTAACATCTTGCGACTGGAGGAAATAGTTTCTCTTTGTCGCATTGCTGCACATGCACGTGGATGTCTGTTGACAAAAAGGTAATAAATATTGATAAAAAAAAAAGGCAATAAAGGTTGGTAAATGTGCTCTGTAAATACAACCAGGGCCTGCATAGATGTGATCGGAGGGTATAAGGGGGCTTTAAAATAGGGCCAACTATGCCCTTTTAAGCAAGAAATTGTTTAATCAAACATGGAGAATGGATGAAGGCGTAGGCAGGATGTTCATAAGTGGGGGGGGGGGGCTATAGGCTCAATGAGGGGGTTTTGCAGAGCTACAACTCATATATTCCTATGTTAAATATACAAAATTTCATTGCAATGGGGGGTTACAACCTCCAAAACTCCCCCCTCTGGCTACGCCTATGGGTGTAGATATTTATGGACTGTGAATGGTAAAATTAAATTGTGAAAAAATAACATAGTGTTATAATAATAATAATTAAAAAATATAGTGACCTTAATAAAATAGAGTGAAACTTGAATTTGAAATAAAGAGTGAGCAAAAGAATTGGAATGGACATGATTTGTTGAATGGGATTTTAAATGGTAAAAGATCTGTTTATTGGATATGATAATTGTGATGAAATTATATGCTGTAAATTGAAAAGAGAGGGAGACATAGTTGGTGTTAATTTTGATAAAGGTATGCATTTCATAAAAGATAAATTATTAACTAATGAAATAAAAGTAGATAATCTGTATCATACATTTAATTTGCATGATTTAAGATGTGGAAATGTTATAGTGGTTAATGGAGTTACGGCTAATAAAAAAATATAGGTGAATATATAAAAGGAAAAAATAAAAATGTTATAAATCATAATTATAAAACACATAATGATACTGATATTTTTGGTAATGTTAGTGATATTGATGTAGTGGATCATGAGGAAATAAATGGAACTGGGAAAATCGTATGGAAAATGTGAGTATAGAGAAAAATTTGTGTGAAGTTAACAAGGTAGTATGGATATTGATAGTAATGCAAATTGCAGGTTAAAGATTAAAAAAGCTAAAATTATGAAAAGAGGGGAACCTGGAAAATATAGTGATTTTAATAAATTAAAAATTATGCATATAAATGCGAGAAGCATAAACAACAAAATGGGTGAAATAGAAATGCTGATAGAAAATAATGAATATCAAATAGACATAGTGGGAATAAGTGAAACATGGTCAAGAGAAAATGATCACATGGAAATCTATGGATGGTATGGTTATCTGATGAGAAACAAGAAAAAAAAAAAGGGAGGAGGGGTATCGGTATATATAAGGAATATTCACGAGGATTTTGAAAAATGGACTGAATTATCACACATATGTGATGATTGGGAAATAATAGGCCTAAAAAAATGTGAACTTAGAATAGGAATCAAGGCCGCTTCGAGGGTTGTAGGCGCCCAAGGTGAGATTACTTACAGTGCTCTCTCACACGTATTTCTCCCTCTTCCTCTCCCAAATCTTCCAACTAAGCTTTTAATTATCGACTCAACATTGAAAAATTTTCAATTGGCCCTTTTAAATGCTTACTTTTAGTAGGCATATGGCCATGAACAGAAAATAGCCCCAAGTGAAGTTAGGGAGTTAAAGAGTGTTGGAGCAAAAATTTTTACTTTTCAATAAGCACTTACTTCTAAATGCTTACTTTTAGTAGGCATATGGCCATTGAACAGAAAATAGCCCCAAGTGAAGTTAGGGAGTTAAAGAGTGTTGGAGTATATATATATGGTACAATTTGAAATAAGAGAGAAAAACTGTGTTATGTATTGTTAAATACATCGTCTATGTTTCTACGAGATTCCTCTTGATATCGAAAGCTAGCGCATTCATAAATCTGTAAAATGAGATATATATGAACATTTTCCATTGAGGAGAACTCGAGTTATTAAGGGTGGTACGGCATTTTGGGACACTCTGTATAAAAACAATTTTATACAAAACGAAGTATTTAAAATAAAATTCCACACTTATTTATTTGAGAAAAAAAAATATGTATGAATAATTTTTAACATCCAGGCCAAGAGCTCAAACTAGAACCCCCCTTTTTTTATAGAAGAAAAGGATCTAATTTGAATTCATAGCGTAGGTGTCTGTCAGAAATTGTTCATAATTAATTCCCCCCACGACATAATTCGCCAAAAAGCCCCCCGCCCCTCACACAAGATGGCGTTACGTGTTGACCAGTTTGGCAATTGTGTTAACCCTGCCAAAGGTAGTACTATCTTATAATAAGAAAAAATATGTTCTGAGGGGTCTCCCTCTCTCCCAATTCCCCTCCCCACGCACTGCGTTACCGGTGTAAAGCTAATTTTCATTATGTGCTGCCATCTACTAGAAGTGGGGAAAACAAGAACTTTGGAAAAATACAGGGAATAAAAATGATATTTTCAACATGGACGATATTTCTAAAAATTTTAATGAGTATTTCGTTTATTAAAGTAATCCCAAGTACGTTTTCATAACTTTCATGGTGCACAGACAAATGTTGTTACCTACTCTATGTATTAGATTTGGACGAAACCGTTTGTACTACAATATTTGAAAAACGTTCGTTGACAGAAAGAAAAATGAATTCTATGGTTTCTATTTTTTCATCTACATACATTTTTCACACATATACGCGAGCAGGAACCTAAAAATTTGTTCAACAGCCATAGCGCTCTCTCTCTCTCTCTCAAGAACTTTCTTGAAATCATATGACATGAAATCTTGAAATATACGATGTATCTTGAAATATACGACGTTAATAGAGGTTGCAACCGAAATATCATCAATTTAATTGTTTATATCGTGAAAATAAATTCTGTGGTATTATCGTCCTCCCCTATTTTCCAAAAATTAGTGTCGCCGTAGCTAAAATACTTCGTAACGCTAACTTTAAGGTAATTTTTTCCCCGTTTATTGAAATTCAGCCTTTCAAACTCAAAGATAAGCTCCCCGTGTTATAGCGCTGGGGAGTGTACGAAATATTCCGTCAGTGCAAACTTTCTTGCATCGTCCAGACCAAGCGTGCTTTACGTCTTAAATTGCAAGAGCACCAAACATACGTGGAAAAAGACGAATCCAATAAATCCACCATTGCAGGTCGCTGTTGGGACTATAAAATTAATTTAAATTTTCAAGACGCCAACATCATTTATAAACCCACGTGTCCAACAGAATTATATTTTTCAAAAGCATTTTTTATTTACAAATACTCTGGTGACATTGTAAATAATCATAGATTCATTCCATACTTCAGTCAAGCGTGGAGAATCCTACTTTCAACTATTCAACCTTCACCTACCATCCTATTTTTGGCACAGTATAGCCCAAATGCTCTTGCGCCATAAAAGTCCAAACAAACTACCATCCTATATGCTTCGATGTCGCGTTTCGCCGCCAATAGATGGAGCGGCGGTCAACATCAATCTCAACTTTTTAGCCGAAAACGGGATCGAACTGGCAATGCACAATCCATAGGTGAAATGGCAACACTTCGCTGTTTATACAACGCCAGGCAAACGTGTATTCTTGACGAGGGACGGCCAAAGTCCGTCGGAAAGGTGTTGAAGTTTGTTCAATAAAATTTCAACTACGCTTAAAAACGTTATTTTTCTATTTATTATTTATTCTGCGCAGTGCTACATTATCAGAATAATTTATTAAACTAATTTTTCATGTGTGCTGCCATCTATTAGAATTGAGGCAAACAAGGTCGTTAGAAAAACGTATTATTTCAAAAAGTATAGAAAATAAATAAATTAGATAAAAAAAATATATTTTCAGAATGAACGATATTTTTTAAAATTTTTAATTTGTGTTTGATTTATTTAAAGCAAGCCCTCATAGAAATTGCCGTGTTTGTTTTCATCACTTTCATGGTGTCAAGCTGATATTGTTACGTGCTGCCATCTACTGGAATTGGAGGGAAATGAAACCGCGTTAAGTGGTTTTTAAAATAAGTGTACTAAGCGAGTAAAAAAAATAGAATAATTTTATTTACATTTTATTATTTAGGATACTTCTATGAAAAGAAAGTGGATGATCAGTTTATTAAGGTAATTTTATAGGCAGTACTACATATATAGTAAAATTAAGTATATTAAACAGTGTGCATACGACGACAATTTCGTTTTTTTCTCCTGAACGGATATCGTCTAGAAATGAGCGTTGCACCGATCTCGCATGCTAGCTAGAGGACGGGCAGATATAAAAAAAAAATATTAAAGTTAGAAAAGCAAACGTGCATCTCTCCATGGAGGTCGCGTTAGTGTGAGGCCAGCGCCTACAAAAACTAGCAGTTGTAGTGCATCCATTTTCCAGAACTTCAAAAAAATGTATCAGTAATCATTACAAAGAATGCAAAATTTCGCGGTTTTAAAGTAGGCAAGGAATTACTACAAAATACCATGCCTCTGTAAAAAGAGAAGTATTGATAGTTTATGGCCTGCAAATACGAAGGAAATCCGTTAGCTAATGCGAAAAGGGAGAAGAAATTGTAAATAGGGTTGGTATGTAGTTGAAAAGGAGATGATATCTTGGGGAATTGTTTCCATACTGTCAAAATGTGTCTTAGCAATCACCACGCTTGAATTAATTTAGTATTTATTTCTGAAATTCGAAACAACTACAGTAGCTGCAAAAAAAAAAAAAAAAAAATTTGTTCAAAGTATGTTATAATATAACCAGTGGCGTAGCTAGATATTTTACCGCGCGAGGCGAAGGATTGTCATGGCCATAATTGTTGTGCCTGTCATTGTTTTTAGAGGCTAATTGTCCCCCCCCCCTCACAACTACGCTGCTGAATATAACCAGGACCGGCCATTACATCGATACAACCGATTTGGCTGAATCATTACACCCGCTTGGGAGCAGGGTCAGACTGGGCCATCTGCCACCGAGCCTAGGGCCCCACAAAGTCCTGGTGCTAATTTAATTCTAAGGTTATTTTAATCCTAATTTTGGTCCTAATACTTCTGTATTATTTATATATTTGCACAGCTATAGTTGCATTATCATGATGACAACTGAAAAAGTTCTGTGCTCTATAAAAGTTATTATTTCAGCGTTTGGTCCCCACTAGGGCTGTTCTCCAAGGGTAAGCGCAAGGTCCGCCGCGTATTCTCAAGGTCTCAAGAACGTTTTCGTATTTGCTGGTTTTTGGGCCATTTTCAACCAAGTTCAGCCTTTTTGTTCCCCCCTAACCATTTACAAACTTGAATGGAAACAAATGAGGAAAAACATCCTGAACTCCCCCAAGCCTCAAAATAATATCCTGCGTACGGCTAGGTGAGGAATGAAAAACTGATGAAAGTGGCAAGTGACACCTTGGGCTTGGATAGGCGATAAACGACCAGTCAAATGCCAGTCAGCGCGGCGCGATGACGTCACCAAGTCCAGTAACCCCTCAATTTCAATACTCTTTAATTAAGATAGCACAGCATACTCTCAAGAATTTTCTTCAGGACAGCCCTGGTCCCCACTTTCTTGTTTCGTCTGTACGCCTACAGATAATGAATTCCCATGCACGGGTTTCCCAAACTGATTATGTAGACTAGGGTCCTCAACCTTTTTCAGTCCAAGGGCCAGTTTTGCTCATTCTTGCTGGCTGGTGGGCCGCACTACTGTACCGGCAAGATTAGGACTGAACAAAGGCGGATCCAGGGGGCGGGTAGGGTGTGTTCTCCTGAATTCGCTTTTGTTGTTGTTTTTTTTTTTTAGCTCTCTATATTGGTTTGCTCCCTCTCCCCGAAAATATTTTCTAGATCCACCGCTGTAACTGAATATGCATATATTACAACGTAAAATACACATGGAAGCAAAAAAAAAAAATTTACAATACTTTTAGTTGTTAATATATAAAGCGAAATCAAACCTTTTAGTGAGATTTTTAGCACTGTTTATTTTTAACAACCTTGTCAGGTCTTATTTTTGACGTTGCAACCCTAAAAGGGTTCATAAGGTGGACGCTGGTTATACTGGTCTTAATTTTTGATTTTACTAACTTCATCTTGAAAAGAGTTGTTCGCAGACGTGTATGTTCCCGAATAGTGATATCGTTTTCGGAGCATGCAGTCGGATGGTTGGAAGATGTTCTTGTAAACGTCATGGCATAACGTCTAGGACGGTAACAAAACTTGTAACGAAAAAACTAGTGACTTCATCGGAAATGATCCGAAACGCTGCAACAAAATTTTAAACAGAAGTGATAAAACTATTTAAAACATATCCTCCCCTTGTATATTTAATATCGATCAATGCGGATTCAATTACGAATTAACAGACAGTCGAACGCTTTCTTTCCGAGGTGGAAAAAAAATAACATCGGGTTATGCATCATCTCCAACTAATCAGTGTACTTACTTGTACACCGTTCAATATTTAATAAATGCTGATGGCGAAGTTGTTGGTGATGCATTTTTATGTTTACACGAAAGCACAAGCCAATTCGGTAAAAGAGTCCAATCTTCTGTGTTTAAATTGCCAAATGTAACTATAACTTGCAGTTCATTAGGAAAATTAACGACAAACCTATTCCAGCAAATTTCGGACGAGCATTTTTTCAGAAATATGACTGAAAATTGTGTCCTTTTGTGCGATTCTTGTAGTGTTCATAAAAATCCGTGGATTTTTGAAAAAAGGTTTTTGCATTGGGGGGAAGCCAGGTGGGGTAGTTAAAATCATTCCCGAATAGACAATTCCCATTTGCCAACTTTTAGATCGCTTTTTTTTAGAGAAATAAAGTATATAGTGCGAGAAATATGTCGATACTTTAAAATATCTGCTCATGGTTCTGAATTAACAATTCGAAATAATAATATCCAATTACAGTCCTTGATACACTTCCAAATGTGTTCTGATATTTTTCAATGCATGATCAAATATACTCATGGTTTGCATCTGGGCTATCAGAAGATGAAAAGCCTGATTTTTTAAATGTTCGCCAAATTTGTTTTACATTCACAGGAAACGTTTGTGATAAAATACCTAATTGTAAAAATTCTCCTTTTATTCGATGCAGCCAGCCACTGCAGGAAAAATTCATATTTTTCATGATTTGGGATTTTCATACAATTGATTGCTAAAAATCGTAATATTCGATAAAAATTGTAATAAATACATTTCTTCTTTCTTAAATAAAAATGTAGACAGTTCAATTGTGTTTATGTTCCTTCCTTCTAATGATACAAATCTTGATTTTCCTTTATAACTTTACCTCCCTCAAAACACCACAATTTTTGTTATTTTTATGTCATTATCATACCATAAGTATACAGGAAAAAGAAATGCAACATATTATATTCGCCAAGCAGCCAACAAGTTGGCGAATTCTTGCGCTGAGCTGCTCGTTTCCGAATGCATTTTATGACCTTTAAAAAACATTATTAATAAGTTACTTCCCCCAAAAACCATGAAACACGTATCCGATGGATTGCTGTAAGGAACGTAATGAAGCAAAAACCAAAACAAAAAGAAATATTCAATACTTTTGAAAATATGATAACATAAAATCTCTGAAAATAGTCCCATTTTTGCTTTCTTCGGCCCTATAACACCTACATTTATGGCCATTCTGAAAAATGACTAAATACGTGTCTAATAATTTTTTAAGAGCTTTCAAATAAGCCTAATGTCATTACAATCCTCGTCGTATACCCTCAGACCTTCCCTTGTTAGTTCGAGGAATTCAAATTATGAAATGATTCCCGGGTACGGCGAGTACTGCCGCTCTACGTGCACTTGAGTTCTTTCTCTACTTTTCTCCTTTCATACTCTTTTCTATCTCTTCTCACTCCACTTTATAACTAGCGCGTATTAAATCAAATGCCGAGACCAAATTAACCATAACTGGTTAAGGAACATATACTTAATACACATATATAACTTTTTAATTATTCAAAGTTGTTAAATAACTTTTTAGAGGTCATACATCAAAGGTCGTCAGGAAGGTCAGAGGAATTTGCTTTTGTGTAGGCTTGCGGGATCATCACTGGGTTAGGGCGTGTTACTTCTAGAGTAACTAATAGCCTGTAATGCAGTCAGTTTTCTTCAGTTTGCCCAAAAAATATTCATTAAAGTATAAAATCGAGTATTACAATTTCAAAAGTCTAATTTATTAGAATTTTACATCCACATACGGTTTATGCCATCTGAGACGAGAGATCGATTCCTTAACATGATCTCTGAACTAGAGAACCAGCCTTTCCTTCTCGAGACTAAGGTCATAAGGAGATGATGCAGAGCTTAATGCCCCATGTTACCGTAGGAAACAGTTGGTTAATAGTAATTCAAATTTCAATGTTTTTGGACTTTGAAGCATAAAAATTCAGAACGAAGTAAGTCGTTAAAACTCTTTACTGTAATAAATGGCAATATACGATACTGTTAACCA
>QLNU02014274.1:85230-96100 GCA_006491805.2 Dysdera silvatica | reverse complement strand
AGTCGTTATAAACGATATCTTTTTAAAATCATAGTAGCCTGCAGTATAGTACACTCTAGAGTTTTATAAATTATTTTGATAGTAAAAAGTATTAAACTTTTTGGTTTCAAAATTAAATAAAAATATACTTAATTATAATGAATTTAATTTCCGTTTATATTACATTAGGTTATAGCCACATTAAATGTATGGTACATATGGTTTTATAAGTTGAAAAAATCGTAGAAAATACTAAAGTATATAATGTAGAAAACAAATGTAATTGCTGCTTTATGACTGTCAAGTCGCGTCGTTATATCCGATATGAATTTTCCAAAATAAAATCTACGTAGACTACAAAATCGCCGTCATTATAGCAGGTTTCGTCGTTATATACGATGTCGTTATAACCGATATATTTAGTATGGAGTAGAATAGCAAACCAAACTTCTTGTAAAAATTCCACTGTTATATGCGGTTGGTCGTTATAAACGATTTTCACTATAGTTATATCTATATTCTTTGGCATTGCTATGCATTAGTATGGGGGAAATGTGGCTACAAAAATGACTATTTTATTTTCAAATGAAAATTTCTACAAATACATTTTTTTAGGGGGATAGCTAATTGGGAGTGACATATTTCAAGTATTTGGAGGCCTCAGGTTTGCAAGGCCCTGTGCGACCACACAATCCACACTTTGCATAATCTGCCACTGCGACTGAGTGTGTTTTTACTGACTAATATCCTATGATAGCTTACATGCTTCACCCAAAGTATGCAGGATCTAAATTATCACACGAGTAGGAAGAAAATGCTATGAAATTCCTTATATTGCCCTTAATCTAAATTTTGTACCTTACATTATAGTTTTTCAAACAAAATCATCTTTTCTTGACATATATATTACTTCAATAAAATCTTTAAGAATGTTTCAGCTTCTACATATAGTCTAGTTTAAAGCAAACTGTAAATGATTTTATAACTCTTGTTTGTATAATGACGATGCCTGTTAAGTCCTACTGGACATGAAAAAATACTTTCAAGATTTTCGTCTATCCACAAGATATTAAGTAATTGTCTGGGTTCAGAAACACCAGCAAAATAGGTCTTTTGTTATAGACCAACTTCAAAGAAAAGATTAGCCTAAAGTTGAATGGTAGAGTTACTGAGATGTAAACTTTGAATAAATACTGTAAGCACATTTTAACTAAGCTTGTTTTATTTTAAAATACATTCCTCACTGTTATTGGTGTCACTTCAATATGTTTTTATAAAAGAATATAATTATTAATAAATTTTTATAATATGAAATTGCCATTTTCAGGATTCCTGCCAGTTATTATAACTTTAGTGACAGAAAATAGTTTCCGCTATGATGGTTTTAACCATCTTGGCAAAAACTTTTTGCCCCTGATTTATTATGTATGTAAAAGGATCCCAAATTATGCAGTAAAAGTGGAGGAATCCCCACAAAGCAGAATGTTTTGCAATGTTCTGCAACAAGCCTTCAGCTGATCAAAAACGTTCTACAGCAGATGCATGAGTGTGTGTGTGTCTGTGTATACATGCAATACAATATACATACAATATAATTCTATAAAACATAAATTCCTTTTTTTAATAGAAATGCAGAAAACACTTGTCTGACTGATTTTTTTTTGTTTAAAAAAAAGATTGACTCATCCTGTGATTGCTCTGAAGAAGCTGTTTGTTTTGCAATGTGTGTCATACCTTTTAGCACATTCTGCTTTGGGGGTCTCCTAATAATGAGAATGATTTTACAAAAACACTCAGTTTAAAAATAAATTTGACTTTTAATCGGTTTTCATTTTCTCACACAGATAATTAGGTAAACTACATAATGTAACAAATTTATTCCTGACAATATGAGAATGAAGATGGTTGGTTGGTAGTAGTTTTAAGGTGCAAGGACAGTGAGGGTCATTCTGCACCAAACAAGGTTGAGAATGAAGAAATAAATCATAACAAAATAATGCATAGCTATTAGGTAATTATAATTCAGCATTTGAAAATGAAATCTAGTACATGGTTCTACTCTTTTATCCTGATGAAATTCAATGACTTTTTAAGGAATTTTCAAGGACCAAATGACGTTTTTCAAAGACCTCACATTGTCAATCGCAATGTACATAAAAATTAAAAATGCAAGACATTATAAGCATAACACTGAAATTAGAGTGTTTAATTATATTGTTCTTTTCAACTTAACACACTGCCATCAAAAGCTACCCTTTTTGCATCCCTTATATTAGCCATGCTCAGTGGGCATAGAAGGGGGCGTGTCTGAAGTACTACTGGCTGTGTTCTGGAAATAAGGAGAAATGCCTGTTTTTTCCTTTTGCCAAAACTTGAAAAAAGATTTTTGAGAAAAATTCAAGGACTTTTCAAGGACCAACGATATTTATGGCAGTTTTAAAGTACTGTTCAAGAGTCCCTACTTGGCAAAAAAATTCAAGGATTTTCAAGGACCATGGGAACCATGATATTATTGCAAAGCTGATGCTTCATCTTCTATTCCATTTAAAGTGTGTATGACTGTATATAAGGCAAAGGAGATTGGTATTAGCAAAATCCCTTACAGATTAAATAATTTAGCTAAAAACACTTTTTGTTTTTCAAGTTTTAGTTACATATTTGGCAAACATTTTCTCCTGAGAAATATATGGGCTTAATAATTTTATATAAATTATATTAGTTTTGGTGAAAAATGGTAACTTTTGGAAGAAGTTTAGTCAAAAGTACAAGTTTTTCAAAATTTTCAGTAGGTAATGTGGTATGAAAAGCACAGTTCAGGAAAATTATTTTAATAAGTTATTTATTATAACAATGAATTTCAAATTTCCCTGACTCAGGCCTTTGTATTTCAAATTTCTCTGACTTTTCCAGGTTTACCACGTTTTCCAGATCCATAGACACCATGAAAAATGTACCAATAAATAATATACCAATAAATATATACCAATAAATAATCTATATGTAATTATATACATTTGGCAAATATCAGTGTTTTGAAAGGATTGAAACGATATATATGCAATCAAATTCCTTTATAATACACTTAAAGAACTATAGAAATCTTGATATTGGAACAGATACATAATTATATACAAACCAGCCATGGTAGTATGAAGTAATAACAAAGTTATTGCTATAACCAAGGTCATT
The DNA here is from genome assembly GCA_006491805.2 of Dysdera silvatica. Lineage (NCBI taxonomy): Eukaryota > Metazoa > Arthropoda > Arachnida > Araneae > Dysderidae > Dysdera > Dysdera silvatica. The sequence continues at coordinate 92,932 of QLNU02014274.1, read as the reverse complement.
ATAATGATTGACTATATGTACACAAGTCCATTTACCCATTATAGTGACACATTACATCTGCCACCACAGGTTCCCTATTACGTATGCGAAATGAACATGGCGGTATAATATTTCAGCGAAATAGTTTAAAATTTTAGAAACGTGTACAAGAAACTAACAAAATGTCTTCCATATATACTAAGCTAACTACCATCTTACTTTAAGCTTCTCCACCTATTTAAAAAAATTAGTTTCAAAGCCAACCTGAAGGTTTAGTCTGCTTTTCAGTTCCACGGAGAACTGACTTGACTGCGGGAGCGGTGGTTGGTTTGGATGCAATAAGCTTTGCAGGAATAGTATTCATGATCTTTTTCATAACGGTTCCACTCAAATTTGTCTTTTTGGCTGTGACCGGAGGGCCCTTTTTGGAAGGGGAGGCTAAAACCACACACAAAAAAACACTCATTTCAGTTTAACAGGTGAAATTTTAATAAATTAAATACACAGATCAGGCTTTTTTTTAAAGACTAAAATTTATGATTATTTAACATTTATGGAACAAGTGGAGTTCTTTGTGTTCAATGGTACAAAGACGGCTAGAGTGATGCTGTGCCAGGATTAAAAGTCAGAAACAAATGGCATACATTTGACATTACGATTGGCATCAAAACCCAAGGTAATGGCACAAGAGATAAACACATTACTATTCTGTTGTCACGGGCCAGGATTCCCTGTAGTTTAATGTTCAAAGTGGGTAACCCAGAAGGCTTTTTTTATGCCACAAGGACATTCTGACAAGCTGATTGGTAGGCTGAAGTCCAATGGGGGAAAGGACGGCAAGGGTCAAATCGATAAGCAAACAAAGATCAAGCTGCCTCTGGAGCTACAACTGTTCTAGGAATTCGAATCACCATCATCTGAAAAATCCAACTTTGAAATATGGAATGGCACGAAAAGCTGTAAATGGGAAAACAAACTTAATTTTTTATGGTGTACAAGAAAAACGACAGCATTTGTAATCAAAGTTCCATAATTAATGCTCTCATTATTTCAATTCTGCATCTAAATTTGTGAAAATATTCTGTTAGCAGAATTATCATACCGACACCTCCAGAAACCTAACGTACATAATGAAGGCTATTCTCATATGTTAACAAGAATATTAATTTTTAAAAAATAATTTTAGTTTTAAAGCACTTGTATGTTATAAAAAGAGTGTTGCATCTTAGTCAACAAGTATCGATAAAATAAAATAAAAAAAAGCATTACTCAACGAAGAGCAGGGAAATGAACAATTAACAAAACAGTCAGGAACGTAACACAACGGTAGTGTTGAAATCCAAACACTTACGATGGAAGAGTTAGAATTGAATACACTTACAAAAGCATTAGAAATACAACTCAATATGAATATTGGGTGCCAAATACCTGAAGGGTTTCCACTCAAATTGGAGAAAAAGAATTCCCCAACTAATCGAAAGCGAAACTTTGAAATAATTGTTAGTTTCAGGGGAAAATAGCATAGGGCACTTTTGCATGAAATTCGGCTATTCAGAACAGAAGATAGTGAGGTTTTCTCCCGATTTTTCCTGGTTTAATAAAAAAAATCCTGTTCTTCCCTGACTTTTCATGATAATTTCCAATCCCCTGACAATTTCAGATGTGTGAGAACTCTCCAACTTCATGCCACAAACACACACCGAGAAATAAGCAAATCTGAATTTTCATTCTAATTGTTGAAACAAATTAATCAATGTTGCATGCAAGTGTTTATGGGATTATTACTTTTTAATTACCTGTTATGATGTTTTTAGCAAATGTGACTTTCCGGATTGGTTTCACAGTTGCAGCAGAAATTGCTTTTGACGTTGGATGACTGTTAGGGCTCACAACAGAAAATTTCTTAACAGTATGTACAGGAGCCTGGAAAAAAAAAGAGATATATTACTTCACAAATGTAATATTCATTACAATATACACATATGTACCACACAAGCTACATTCTCAAATATTGATTGGTAGGTCATATATTTGTGGTACACTGATATCAATGAGCCAGAAAGTTGTTCTACGTTAAACAAAATCGAACTGCATACAGTGAGGATTCTTAAGTAAGAGGAAACCATATGCCTCACCAGCATGTTCTTATAAATACAATAACTGCAATTATGATGGAATTGCAGTTACAGGGACACCTTATGCCAATTCTGAACTGTCGCGAACCAACAGATTGCAAATACTTAGCGACAGTTGGTAAAAGTTTGGTGAAAGCTAGTTTGGCGAGAAAAGATCCCATATAACTATAGTTCAAAACCATTATAGTTTATAAGATTATGCTGAAATTTATTTACTTTATTCAGTGATGCCCGGGAAGAAACCTTTACAGATTTAGAAACAGCATTAGCAGCACAGTTGGTTCCTGTTTTGACTTTGCTGATCGTTTTTTCCCCAGAAATAACTGGTTTTGTGCCAGTTTTTGAAACCATTTTTACAACTTTCTTGCTGGAAGGCTTCGTTACAAGCTTCACTGGATTCCTCAAAGATTTTTTCTTTGGAGCTATGAAGAAAGTTTCATAATTATCAAAAGAAGAAAAAATAAAATATCAAAAGCTCAGAAACTATTGACTTTTCACATCACAAGCCAAACACAAAAATAAATTATTCATTTTTTCAGAGAGGAAACAAAAGCCATGTTGTACTGGGGTCTGGAATTGAATCGAAGGACAACTGTTGTCATGCTGTGTCAAACGAGGTGAAACTGTGTATATGGTTTTCCATTTAAAAGATTTTACGTATTAAGATAATCACTTCATAGCGATGTCATTCATATACATAACGTAGTAACTTGTAATGGTGACAATAAACACAAAAGGCATTTTACAAGTTGTAAGGAAACATTAAAAATTTACTTTTTTAAAATCTGGTCTCACCTTATAAGTCTCACCAATCTCCCCCCCCCTCAAAAAAAATTAAATTAATATTCCCGGAAAACGTAGCCAGTGTTTTCAAGGAATTTTATTCTAAAACGAACAAATACAATTTCGTCGATCCGACTCCTTGAGCGGGACGCAAAATTGTGAAATATGAGAAAGGAGGACAACTAATAGTTACCTTATGTACATTATGATAAGATATAATAATGATGTTTTGAGAATTTATTTTATAAGATTATGAAATTTTATTCCCAATTTTTATTCTGTGGAGATGAGAGGTGGGCTTGTTTCATAAAATTTTTCATAATTTCAAATAGACAAAAAAAAAACCACCGAGAGATACACTATCCAACAGAGGGCAGATCATGCCATCTTCTAAAATGTTATGTTCCGGACATTTGCCAGCACACAGAAATCTGGGATTCCCACATCCCACAAAAAAGTAATGAAAAATTACAGAAAATGTAGCAGCAGAACACTTATTAAAAATTTTCTGCTAGAAGAAACCATTTTCAAATGTGATGGTGACAGTAAATCATGGAATGTAGGGAGAAGGGGGGGTCTAAAAGTATAAAATTGCTGTATGTGCAGTATTATAAAAAAAATATTTTTATGAACAAATTTAGTTTGTATGAAGACGAAAAACAAATCCCAATTATTTGTGTGTGTGGAGGGGAATGTATGCTTTTCCAATGAAAGCAAATCAGTGGAATTCAATAATAGACTGCAATTAAAAAAGAACCTGCCGTCTTTTAAAAATTTGCTTGCCTAAAATTCAGTTCCTTGAACATATATACCTAATACACCTATTTATAAATTCGGATTCAACCGCACACAATCACAATTTAAAATCTTAGGCACATGTGGACACTTTGCCAAAGAAACTTTACTACTGATTTCGTTTTGTGTAGTCTTCGTGATCGAAAATTGATAGCAAAGTTTAAAATCGGAACTGAGCGTAAAACTAAGGAATATCGCTAAACATAAACTATTCCTAAAGAGCTTTCTTATAGGCAAATAACAATAATACCTTACTCCTTATCATTTTATATATCAGGAGATTATAAAAGCGATTTGTTTGGGAAATGGAAAGAAAGCAGTAACAATGTTAGTAACGGGGCTCTTTCCAGTAGAAAAAGCAAGGGATGTCTTATATTCTGCAACAACAACAAAGATATTGATTCGCGTGTAGAAATTTGCATTGTTATTAAGAGATTCACATTCGCTGGAAAATCGCATAACAGAGTTTATAAGCACAATCTTGACTCAAAGACGTTACAGGTGAAGGCTGGTCCAAAGGTGTAGTCTTTGTAAGCTGCAGAGCGAAATTATTTTTTCCTGTAATCAAGACAGGGAGAAGAAATGAAACGAAAACAGTAGAAAATTGAAAATGAATTTTTAATTGACCATAGTGGATGAACTTTTGGAGAATATTTAAGAGAAACTGCAGGCAAAAGAAAAGATGGAAAAGAAAGAGCAGGGAGACGGGAACTGAAGACTAAATGGAGTGAGAGGGAATGCAGTAGGAACAGGGGGAGCATACCTGATTAATATACCAATCAAAGATTTTGGCCTCAAAGGCATGAAAAGACAGCTTTAAATTCTTAGGAAATCAAATTCCAGACTTTAAAATTCACAACGGAAACGCTATGGATTTTATAGTTTATGGGAGTTCGCGGTATTTTGATTTCATTCTGATGACGCGTCTTATATTCATGCGTTGTCTGTGAAATGGTGAAGGATAAAACCAGATTACCTTTAGTGACTTTGTACATAAGGAGCGCAAGTTTGTAGTTTATTAACAGAGTGAAAGGAAGAATGCGCCATAATTTAAAAAGTTGGCCAGCGTGTTCATGGAAGCCTGCAAAGTAAACTGTTCACATGAGTATTTGTAACATGCTTGTTAACTGCCGAAGGGTGGTAAAATGTGATTCCCCAGACCTCAACACAGTAGGTAAGTTTTGAATAAAATAAAGAGTGGTATAGAATCATTAGGATATATTGAGGAACGACATGTCTGAGTCTCGAAAATATTCCCAAGAGACTGCTAAGAGAATTGGTGAGATCGTTAATGTGTTCTTTCCAGGTTAAATTTGAATCGAAAATTACTCCACATATTTTAGTTGATCTTGTTTCCTGAAGGATGGAGTTGCGGAAATTAATTGGAGAATAGTTAGGTAATGTTTTTTGCCGGGAATGAAAAATAATGCAGTTAGATTTGGCAACGTTTAGTTCTAGTTTGTTAACGTAAAGCCAGATTGCGATGTTCTTTATATCATAATTGATTTTTTGCAAAATTTCTTTGGTATTTTTTTTCCAGAGATCAGAAGTGCACGTCATAAGTATATGAAAACAGCTGACTATTCAGGACAGTTAGAGGTAGACTATTAATGTAAAGGAGGAAGAATAGCGGAGCTAAACAGCTTCCTTGTGGTACAACCAACAGAAATAGTTTTGCTACATGAAGCTACATTAAGACACTAGGACGTAAGGCTATGTTAAGATGTGAATGGAGGGAATAGAGGTATAGTGGGCCAGAGCCCACTGGATTACAGACCATGGGTTTCTCCCTAACCAGAGCAAAAATAATTCTGATCTTATGGCATGCATTCTTGAGATTGGCATACAGAAAAATAAGGATTGAGCAATCGAAATTTACGTCATATAAACAATAAAAATTGAAAAAGTTAGGCACCAAAAATGACTGGGTCTAAAATCTTAATCATCAAAACGAAATTTATAGGTGCAAAATATGACTAAAGACCTCTAATTTCAAGCTCTGGGTAGAAGGATATATAAGATCAAGCAGTGCCATGATAAAGCTTTCTAAAGAATTGGAACTTGTGTTACCTGCAAAACCAATCCCTGGAGTATGGATCAGTAAAAAAAAGCTGCAAGAGTTTGCTGCCATTGATATTCATAACTTCAATTTTCTGAATGGTAGAAAACCATTACCGCTATGCTACTTGAATTAGCTGATTTTTTTATGATGCAACGACAGTTGAGTTTATGGTATGTCTCTCATAAGCTACTATAGTGCAGATGATACAAATTTTATACCTCGTTTCTTTTCCTGATTATTCTCCTCAGCCATTACCTCAGCTATCAGCTCAGACATCACCTCATTATCACCACAAACATTCAGAAGTTCCTCGAAAACATTTGGTTTATTTTCAGGGGCTGTAAAAAACAAATGTTCTAAGGAAAAAGGTAACACAAAAAAACAAAAAACATTTCTTTTTATAACTTGAATCGTTTGACTAATTTTCTTTAAAAATCACGCTTTAAAATAAACATTCACATAGATGTCATTCATCACCAAACCCAAGCTGTACTTACTTTTAAGTTCCCTCTTTAAAATAAACAATAAGATATCCCAGTTTTTGAACTGCTAACTGTATAAGCAATAACAAGAAAAAAACCACCATATACTAGGGAGATGAATAGACAATCACTTTGATAACAAGGTCCAGTGAACAAGACTAATAGTTTTAGTATGGTTAATATCTGTATTTGAATAATTGGAATTTTACATATGTGCATAGACAGTGTAAGTCTAACTTTATAAATTCTTTGCCAAAACACAATTTTCAAGGGGTAATTACATACATCTCAAAACTAGGGGTTTTGACTTATACCACTTTACCTCTAAATGGCTTTTATATATATATATCAGGCTCATATCGGGTATCCAGGCCCCTGATACAGCCCTGACCTGCAAAATTTCAATTGCCCATCTGTACACTCACTGAATACGGAATATCGTAGTCTTAGCCCCAATAGGAGTCTAGAAAAAGGATGGGGGCTCTGGCCCCACTCTATATAGCCCTGACATGCAGCATTTCAAGTGCTCTCACAGACTCCCTCTCCCTCTGAATAGGAAATATCATAATTGTAGCTCCAATAGCAGCCTAGAAAAAGTATGGAGACTCTGGAATTCCCAGGAACAGCAGAAACTATGTTATTGTAAGAAATGCTCAGTTTCCAAATGTCAGCACTTTTTATTTGTCTTGTTTTCAGTATCATACTTTGGCTTTTCAACTGCATCTATTTAAGAAACTATCATGGATACCAATATAAATCAAAAGAAAAAAAAATAAGCTACAATATACCTTAAAAAAACAACTAAAAAAGTTAGTTGCATTTTTTTTTAAGTCCTAGCCCTAAAAGTTTTCCTATTAATGGATGTATTTTTTAGATATCAAACCTGCTTAAATCGCTGAGAAACTAGTAAGAGTTTCATATTTATATTTTACTTTTGAAATTATTGTCATTAAAAAATAGGGCATTTGCAGGACACATTATGCTTCACTTTGAAATGTATAGAAATTTTTTTATTTACCTAAAGTTAGTTTATTGTTTCATATACACAATGGACAAATGAAAACAGAATGTGACTTTAAGTACATTTCGTTATATAGAAATAAAATACAGGGTACCAAGGAGAAAATTACATAAAAAGGTTAAACACTGGTAAAATAGCAATGAAAAAGATCACTCAAGCTTTCGGACGCATCAGCAGCAGTCCTTCATCAGGAGTAATGACGATGTTATGTTTCTGTCTCTTTTTTATACTTGAAATTTCTGGAAAACCCTTCATCAGAGTAGTCCCGCAGAATGGGAAAACCCAATGAGAACCAATGGGAGGCCTCCAATAGAATCATGGAAGAACCCCAATAGGGACCAATGAGAAACCCATATTGCGGGCTACCTAATTTGGGGATGTCTCCTACATTTCAGAGTAAGAATTGTTTATAAGTTTCTGGAAGTGGTTGTGATGTATTAATGGC
>QLNU02014274.1:66533-85130 GCA_006491805.2 Dysdera silvatica | reverse complement strand
GAATGAATTCTCAAAATGAGGCCATAAATCCGTATAATTTTTTTTTCCTTTTATAATCTACATAAAACTAAAATTATTGTTTCCCCATTCATTAAATCCTCAGAACAATGTGAAATAGAAGCAACCGAACTGAAAACTATGATTTACGAAATACGTTACCAAACTGGGGTAGAGCCTCGTAACAAGCTATTACTTCCTGCACTCTCCATTTCCATGGGCGCCCAAAGAAGTACTTCTAGGGGGCTGAGAAAAATTATTACCTCCTTCTCAAAGCTGTCAAGAATTTTAGTGAATGTACAAGATACCAAAACGCTACAAAAATAATTGATACTGCTTGACAATTAGTAATGAGCTAAAAAGTACCTTATTTTAAAATGCGACTGTAAATTTTTATAGTAAATTCATAGCAGAATCGAGAGCAATGAAATTTTGAACGGTTGGGGCCTGGAAACTCTTCCCACTTATATGGGTCAAGTGTCTATTTCTAACCTAATCAGATGCCAATATTCTTTAAATCTCAAAATTATTAAACGTAACATTAGAATAACATCGAAACAAATATACAATTAATAACTGTATATAAGTTGAGGAAATTTATATTCTACCTTAATTATGCCCTTAATAATTAGCTAAACATTTACTTTCGTACATTACTAGGTCTAGCGATTGTCGCTGAATCAAAATTATTTTTAATGAGTCAGTTGCATAACTCTGACTCACTTTAATGAGTTAACTATTGATTACTTGCTGACTCTTCACACTTCCCTAGACTGTACTATCTTTTAGGACGGCACTGTTGATTAAAACATGTTTCGTCTAATAATAGTGTGTACCAATAAAATACAAACTTTATCCCAATCGAAACGGTAATCGTTTGTGTCTTCCTAACTACTGATTGCGCAAAATTTAGCTTTTACATCAATGCGACAAAGCGCTTTCCGCATCTTTTGTTTAGTCTACACCGGAAGATGAATTTATCAAACAGTAAGCTACAAATAGCTTCTGTACGGCGTAGAGCCTTGTGTGAAATACACAATAAATGCACAATTCAGATGCCTTTATTTCATTACCAAGCTTTCCAAAGACCTCGAAATGAACCATCGAAAACGAACTGAGAGATCGAATACTACATTTTGATTCCACTTACCTTCTAGCCTTAAAATTTTTCCTTTAAATTACGACATAGCTTTTAGAGAGTTCCACTCGTAAATTTTAAATATCGGTTGATGTTGACATTATAGATTTAATCAATATAAAAGTTAATTGATACTAAGATAATTTAAAATCGAATATAACACGCTATAGTAAATTGCTAAATCATCTCTCGTACCATCGAGCTATGTATCATAATAAAGATTAAAGATATAGAAAAATAAAGCTACGTGAGTGAATAATTTTCTAGTAACTTAATCAGTTTTAGTTTACGCAGATCGAAAGGAATATATTTTAGTTCCTATTCTTGCTTTCACCAACTTTGTTTCCTAAGGAAAATCATAAAGAAAATAAATATTTACAATAGTAAAGCTCGATGACAGGAGGGGGGGCCAATTGCCCAGGGGCCCGACCTTTGAGGGGCCCCGATCCTAATGGACGTTTGTCAAGAACGCATGGGCCCCACAGAAAAATAAAATATTAATATCTGGGCTTCACGAAACAGTTCCTTTGACTCACGAGATTGTATTCTTCCCCTCTCAGAACGACGAACTGATCCATCTGAAATCAAACCATCCCTCAAATTCAGGGCCCGATCATCTGAAACTCCTCCAGTTGCTAAACAAACTAAAAGGATTGAAACGATTTTTTTTGTACCCAAATGTATGTATAGCCATAAGGTTATTATGTACCCTTCCAGTGATGGTGATCAAATCTGAGAGATCTTTCAGTGTTTGGAAAAGAATCAAAAGTTATAACAGATTAACCATGGGAGGATAAGAGAAAGACAGTGTGGACTAACAACTCTCACAATGGAGGCATAGCTTGCTCGTACTTTGCATTTGGATAATGTAATTGATGACTTTGCATCTAAAGAAGCGAGAAGGGCTGTTCCATAGAAAGAAATTTTTATAAGTAACCAAATTTGTTTATTTGTTTTCCATTTTTGTTTGTTTTGTGGCTCAAGGACAACAGTGGTCATGCTGCGTCGGGACGTACTGTTTTCCAAGGAATCCAAACATATTAAGGCCTAAGGAACCAAAACCAGGACAACAGTGAACAATGCGGTCTTTATGCGATATCTGAGTAAGCGTTCTTTGCACCGTTGGAAGCATCAACGTAGAGTTCTCAAACTTATTGTGAGGGCCCAAGCACATGTTATGTACGTTTATACATTACAGTATATGTAAAATCGCAATTTATTTCCTGATTACGTCTGGGTCCCACTCGCTAAGCCATGGTGAATTCTACGCCTATGGTTGGGAGTCGAACCTGGATTAACGGCGCACTAGGCGAACGCGTTACCACACTACGCCATCTCAGGGCATCAGTTTTGGATACCTAATTATATTGCGTTTTTGAAAATTAATAACTAATTTGTTAAAGAAGGTAACTGCTTTAATTTTTCAATACCCAGAATGCAACATTTAATAAAGAAGTTTTAGCTTTAATTCTGTCAAGTGATTCTATGTGTAAGTTAAGAATGAATTTCAGAATTATATATAACAAACATAAAATAATTCTGATAAAACTCTTACAATTTTATGGAAGTTTTCTTGAAAAATCCCCCCCCCCAATTCTGTAGGCCAATTTGTAAAAACTGCATTACAAAAACAAAGCAAGTAGTTTGTTTGCAAGGAATTTTTCAAATGTAAACAAATGTTTGGTGTGCATTCGGTATATTAATTCTCCACTATTTCGAAATCTTTTTATGGAGAGAAAGGACTGAGAAAAAGTTTGTTTTTTAAGGGGGGGGGGGCTGGGCTTAATACTGCCCAGGATCCTGAAAGAAAATCCTGTCATCTGGCCTGCATTGCGATTAACGTTTTTCTGTTTATAACATTTTTTCTCAGTTTCTTGGAAGTCATTTATGGATAAGAATACTGTATATATCAGGGGTCGCTAAAGTAGTTGATGTAACATCGTTAGGGGTTGACTGGGGGTCTAAGTTACTTTTGGATGAATATAGATGTCATAGAAAAATAGACAAAACTTTCTGAAGTGGTACTCCTCTTTTTGCTTGTCTTTTACAGCTCACACACGGTTGAAGCTGGTTTCAGCCATGTAAATTACATTTTAATGAAATGAAGAAATAAACTAAATATAGAATAATGTAGCAGGTATGTATTTATTTTATATAAATCGAACACTACGCAGATTAAATCAAACAACAATGTCAATCAATCAACGTTTATTGGCGTAGTGATACCAACGCCGATGGTATGGCGTGATTAGATGGTGAAACGTTCGAAAGAAAATAAATATTTCTGCCTTCGGTGGGACCTGAACCCACGACCTTCCACTTGCCGGGCGGAGGCTCTACCCACTGAGCTACGAAGGACAATATATAATCTCTTTACGAACGTATATATATTGTTGCCAGTTATTTCGCAGAATGGTGTAGTACATAGACTACTATTTAAACCAAATTGCAAAGAGACTGGTATTAAATTGATCGAAATGCACGTTGCAGCATACAGGTACCTGTATGCTGCAACGTCTCCGCCCAGCAAGTGGAAGGTTGTGGGTTCAGGTCCCATCGAACGCAGAAATATTTATTTTCTTTCAAACGTTTCACCATCTAATCACGCCATGACATCTGCGCTGGTATCACTACGCCAATAAACGTTGATTGATTGACATTGTTGTTTGATAATGTAGCAGTTTAAGTCTGAAACAAAGTAATTTTGAGCCCAACGTTGTTAATCTTAACAAGAGGCACGAAGATCATCCATCACATTAACAACATCAGTGAACTGTTTACTAAGTTAATAGAAGTTTTACTTTCATATATAAGAAGATTATATTGTTATCTAAAATACATTTTATTATATTATTTATCCATCCTATTAAATATGTAATGTTAAGAAGGACATCAAAGAAAAACGTATCCCATTGATGTTAAGGCTTAAAATCTAAGGAATATGTTTTCGTTCATTACTGTATAATATATAGTTATATAGGGTGTCTAGAATCGACCGTTCAATCTCCTCACAGCTGTATTCCTTGCAAAATTCTAAGCAAAAAGTTGGAGAGAGAAAATTCTCAAAAATGCATATTAAAAAAGTTATTAACGATCAAAGAAGAGCCAATAGTGTTACAACTGCACCACCCAGATTTAGGAATTAGACAATTATACATCGACGGCATAAAGTCACTCTAATTTTTTAAAGCTTAGAAGAAATTCAGATTTCTGGTTTGTTCACCAAACAAGTTGACATTTTTGATCATGCCCTAAATTTAGTTATGATTTTTACGTTACGTTATGAACAAGGTTTACAAAATTGGCAGTTTTTCCAAGTTATATTGTAATGATTGGCTAATTTCAAAAGACATTTTAAAATCTTATATTCTAAATAAAACAAGCTTACTAATAAACAAACACAGAAGAAAGAAACATAGAAGAAATTCTGGGTGATTATCAATGCGGATTCAGAAGGAACAGATTAACAACAGAGCAGGTATTTTCTCTAAATATGATCCTTGAGAAATGCTACAAATTTAATATCAGCAAAGGAACCGATTCAATCCCAAACTACAATTTTAATGGGACTTGGCTACGGCCTTGCATGCTTTGATTGTATCGATACATGCTGAAAAAAATTTTAACCCACCCAAAAATTAAATCCTGGCTACGGTCTTGCAGCATACATCAACTACTTATTGATTTTTAAACAAGTCTATGACAGCGTTCAAAGAAATAAATTTCTCTAATTTCTGAGAGCATTACATATTCAAAAAATATTTAGTAAAGCTAACGTTAAAGAATAACAAGGCCACGGTAAGGATTCAAGGACAGCTACCAAGTAAATTCGAAGTAAAGAGGGGTCTAAGACAAGGTGCTGCTCTTTAAACAACATTATTTAATTTAGAGCTTGAAGCTGCTATAAGAAAAATTGGCATGTACCCAGGTGAAACAACTTCAAATGGAACCTAGCAACATCTGGCTTTTGCAGATGATATAGTCTTTATAAGCAAGGATGCATCTGTGTTAAAAGAAGCCCTACAAGATTTTGAAAATAGTGCTAAAGAGCTAGGATTAACAATCAATGCAGATAAAACTAAATATATGATTAATTCAAGGGATAAAAGAAGGTTTCAGAATATGAATGGCTTGGAAAGAAGAATAATGGGTAGAAGAGAGAGAGAGAGAGCTTTGAAAAAGTGAATCAATTTAAATATTTAAGACCTATGATAACAGACAATCACAAAACAAGTGCAGAGATTAAAGCAAAAATAACAGCTGAAAGTAGATGATACTTCACATTCGAGAACATACGAAGTTCCACGAATGTCTCACGAAAACAAAAGCTTAACATTTATAAAACAATAAGACCTATAGTTTTATATGGAGAAGAGACATGGACATTAACAGCTAGAGGCAAAAATTTACTGAGAATATGGGAGAGAAAAGTACTTGGGAAAATATTCGGGGCAGTTAATGAAAATGGCACATAGGGAATTAGGAAAACCAGGGAAATATACCATTTATATGGAGGCACTGAGTTGATGACAGAAATAAGGAAAAGAAGGCTTAGGTGGCTCGGACATGTAGAAAGGATGGAATAATCTAGCATGGCTAAGAAAATCATGAAAGCCAATGCAGTAGGAAGAAGAAAAATGGGACGTCCTAGAACAAGGTGGCTTGATGGAGTGGAAGATCTGCGAAGAATGAAAATGTGAGAATGGCAAAGAAAAGCCTTGGGTAGAGGAGAATAAGTGACAATCGTTAAGGAAGCCCAGGTCCTGCAGGGACTGCAGAGCCAAAGAAGGCAGCCGCCTTCACAGTAACAGTGAAGGAACAACATTGCAGTGCATTTTCATTTCGGATTTCGATCAAACCCTCTGCACAGCAGAACGCCCACGAACAAGTATTATGAGCCATCTGGGCATGCGTTAGTTTGGCCCTGCGAAACATAACCATTTTACTATGAAGGCGGACTAACAGGAAGTAGCATCAATACACTTTGGATTTATGTGCCAGCAACATCAAAGGAATCTGGATGGAAAATGCCAATACCTTACCCTGTTTCAGTCTATTTCTCGTTTGTCTGCTAACTGTGTTATTATTTATAATATCTGTACAGAATTATTGTTGATTTTCCACGATACATCAAAGTATATCATTCATGATATATATATAAATATTGGATACCATCCCCACCCCCATAAAGTTGAATAAAATTCTTTGGATTTAAACTGATTAAGATTAACTCACAAAAACTTTGAATTCGAAGTCAGAGTGGGCCACCGTAATTAATGCCAGGGCTGCTTTTTCACCCCAGTAAACCCCTGGTCAGGCCTTATCAGTAGTTTGAGTTTCCCACTGCCCATACTACAGTGCTATTTCGATATTTTTTATTTCTATAACGAGTATTATTTCTAATTGCAGCATTGTATTTTGGATTTAATTGTATTGCATAGTTCTTTCTGTTTGAAAACTTATCGCTATCTGAAAGTAATACTGGCATATCGTAGCAACGTATTTTGACTAGTATTATACAACATAATTATTTTTATTCATTGAAGTCATTCATATTTGTGAGTAGCATAGATATTGCTAGATATTCAGCATTATGAGTTTATTTATGCAGATTGCCGAACATAATAACGAGTATTACAAATAAATTTGACACCCACGTATTAGTAGCTCAAACTAGAGCTATTTTTGTTTGGGAGAAAAAGAGACGCCGTCCTCATCCTGGATTCGAACCAGGGTCCCTGCATTAAGCCTGCGGTGTCTTGACCTACTAGACACACAAGGACAAGAACAACAGCCTTTTTTTTTCCATATATTAGGATGAAAGATATTATTACCCTTCACAGGGATAACACAATTGCCAAATAATGGTCAACACACAAAGCCACCAGCATGAAATTTTTCTGAGTTTTTTGTCGGCGATTTTTTATTACAAATAAATTTGACACCCACGAATTAGTAGCTAAATTTTAGCTTAGTATTAGTAGCTTTTTTTTTACGTTTGTTCTTGTCTTCATTCGTCTAGTAGGTCAAGAAACCGAAGGGACTCTATCCAGCATGAGGACGGTGTCTCTTTTTCTCATAAACAAAAATATCTCTAGTTTGAGCTACTAATACGTGGGTGTCAAATTTATTTGTAATAAAAAATCCCCCACGAAAAACTCACAAAAATCTCGCCCCGGTGGCTTTGTGTGTTGACCAATATTTGACAATTGTGTGATCCCTGTGAAGGGTAATAATACCTTACAACTTAATATATGAAGAAAAAAAACATTTGTTCTTGTCCTCGTTTGTCTAGTATAGTGGTTCATAATTTGTGGTCAGCAAAGGAGTCCTAAGTAGTCTACGAGATGGGTCATCATTTAAAAAAAATTATAAAAATTATTATTAAATATAAAAATGGAAGTGATAGTACATTTGTGTAATATTTTACAATCAGACAGAACTTCTGAAAACCGCTTGAATTAAAAGTAATTTGCCTTAACGAAGTTGAACTGTATTATCATTAAATTTTGTTTTCTTCTGTTTATTATTTCTTTCTTCTTTTTTTTTTCAAAGAACGATTTTACAAACACGTACCCCCAAAAAAAGACCCGGTTCCCTTTTTAATTAAGGTCTTGCAATCAGCTCGTGAGAATTTTTCAAAGTGGTCAGCGGGTACAATTGAAGTGGAAAAGTGGTCCGCGGCTTAAATTGAGTTGGGAACCACTGCTCTAGTAGGTTAAGACATGGTGGGCTCAACGCAGGGACCCTGGTTCGCATCCAGGATGAGGACGGTGTCTCTTTTTCTTCAAAAACACAAAAGCTTGAGTTTGAGCTAAATATATGTGGGTGGCAGAAATTATTGTATAATAAATTCCCCCACGAAAAACTCACAAAAATCTTGCCCCGGAGGCTTTTCTGTGTTGACCATTATTTGGCAATTGTGTTATCCCTGTGACAGGTAAAAATATCCTATATTCTCATATACGGAGAAAAAAAGGGCTTGTTCTTGTTCTCATTCATCTAGTATGTCAAGACACCGCGAGCTCAACGCGGAGACCCTGGTTCGAATTCAGGTTGAGGAGGGTATCTCTTTTCGCCTAAAACAAAATAGCTCTTGTTTGAGCTACGAATACGTGGGTGACAAATATATTTGTAATAAAAAGTCCTTTACGAAAAACTCACACAAATCTCACCCAGTGGCTTTGTGTGTTCAACAATATTTGGAAATTGTGTTATCCCTGTGAAGGGTAATAATATCTTACAATTTAATATACGGAGGAAAGAGCGTTTGTTCTTGTCCTCATTCGTCTAGTAGGTCAAGACACCGCAGGCTCAACGTGGGGACCCTGGTTCGAATCCAAGATGAGGACGACGTCTCTTTTTCCCCTAAAATAAAACAGCTCTAAATTGAGCTGCCAATAAGTGGGTGTCAAATTTATTTGTATTAAAAAAATCCTCTTGAAATTAAAAAAACTGTTGAAACAAATTAATCAATATTGCATGCAAGTGTTGATGGAATTATTTCTTTTTAATCACCTGTTATGATGTTTTTAGCAACTATGATTTCCTGGATTGCTTTCACACTTGTAGCACAAATTGCTTTTGACGTTGGCTGACTATTAGTGCTCTCAACAGAAATTTTCTTAACAGTATGTACAGGAGCCTGAAAAAAAAAAGAGATATATTACTTCATAAATTTAATATTCACTACAATATACACCTATGTATCCCACAAGCCACATACTCAAATATTAATTGGTAGGTCATATATTTGTGATATACTGATATCAATAGACCAGAAAGTTGTTCTATGTCAAACAAAGTGGAACAGTACACAGTGAGGATTCTCAAATAAGAAGAAACCATATGCCTCACCAGCATGTTCTTATAAATACATTAACTGCAATTATGAAGGAATTGCACTTACAGGGACATCTTACGCCAATTCTGAACTGTCGTGAACCAACAGATTGTAAATACTTAGCGGCAGTTGGCAAAAGTTTGGTGAGAAAAGGTCCCATATAACTATAGTTCAAAACAATTATAATTTTTAACATTATGCAGAAATTCACTTACTTTATTCCATGATGCCGTGGAAGAATCCTTTGCAGATTTAGAACTAGCACTAGCAGCACAATCAGTTCTTATTTTGATTTTGCTGATCGTTTTTTCCCCAGAAATAATGGGTTTTATACCAGTTTTCGAAATGGTTTTTATCACTTTCGTGCTAGAAGGCTTCGTTACAAGCTTCACTGGATTCCTCGGAGATTTCTTCTTTGGACCTATGAAAAAAGTTTCATAAATATCAAAAGAAAAAAATAAAATATCAAAAGCTTAGTAAGTATCGAATTTTTACATCACAAGCCAAACACAAAAATAAATTATTAATTTTTTCACAGAGGAAACAAAAGCCATGTTGTACTAGGGTCTAAAATTGCCCCATCAATACAAACCTTCATTGCGAAGAAGTCAAACCCCAGACAGAAAAGTTGGTTGGTTTTATTTTAATAATTTAAGGATAACTGTGATCATGCTGTGTCAAACAAGGTGAAACTGTGTATATGGTTTTCCATTTAAAAGATTTTACATATTAAGATAATCATTTTGTCACAATGTCATTCATATATATAGAATAATGACTTGTAATGGTGACAATAAACAAAACATGCATTTTACAAGTTGTAAGGAAACATTAAAAATTTTCGGGTCTCACCTTATATGTCACCCCCCCCAAAAAAAATGATCCCGGAAAACGTAGCAAATTTATGCTAAGCGAACAAATACAATTCCGTTGATCTGACTCCTCGAACTGGGTAAAATCCTGAAATATGTGAAAGGAGGGGAGGACTATGGTTACCTCATGTACATTATGATAAGATAAAATAATGATGTTTTGAGAATTTAATTTACAAGATTATGAAATTTTATTCCCAATTTTATTTTGTGGGAAGGAGGGGCAGGATTGTTTTATAAAATTTTCAGAATTTTAAATTGACAAAAAGGAAGATACACAATCCAACAGAGTGCAGATTATGCCATCTTCTAAAATTGTATGTATGGACACTTACACACAAACAAATCTGGGATTCCCCCTAGAAAAAATAACGAAAAATTACACAAAATGTAGGGTAAAGTGCTTATTTGAAATATTCTGCTAGAAGAAACCATCTTTAAATGTAACGGTGACAGTAAATCATGGAATATAGGGAGGGGGGGGTCTAAAATTACTCTATGTGTATTATTATAAAAAAAATTATATTTTTATGAATAAATTTAGTTTGTACGAAGGCAAAAAAAAATCCCAATTATTTGTGTGTGTGTGGAGGGGGGATAATGTATGCTTTACCAATGAAAGCGAATCGGCAGAATTCAATAATAGACTGCAATTAAAAAAAGACTGCCGTCTTTTGAAAATTTGTGCTCTCCTAGAATTTAGTGCCTTGGACATACATACCCAATACACCTATTTATAAATTTGGATTCGACCGCACACAATCACAATTTAAAATATTATGCACATGTGGACACACTGCCAAAGAAACTTTACTCCGATTTCGTTTTGCAAACTCTTCTTGATAGAAAATTCAAAGCAGAAGCAAAAATTGGAAATGACCATGAAGCCAAGGAATATCACTAAACATAAAGTTTTCCTAAACAGCTTTCTTATAGACAAAGAACAATAATATATTACTCCTTATTATTTTATACCGCAGGAGAATATAAAAACGATTTGCTTGGGAAATGGAAAGAGAGCAGCAGCGATGCTAGTAACGGGACTCTCTTTCCGGTAGAAAAAGCAAGGGATTTCTCGTATTTTGCAAGAAACAAAGATATTGATTCGCGCGTACAAATCCGCATTGTTATTAAGAGATTCGGATTCGCTGGAATATCACATTTACGGAGTTTATGAGCACAGTCTTGACTCGAAGGCGTTACAAGTGAAGGCTGAAGAGTGGTACAAAGGTGTAGTTTTTGTAAGCTGCAGAGCGAAATTATTTTTTCCTGTAATCAAGACCGGGAGAAGAAGAAAAACGAAAACAGTGGAAAATTGCAAACAAATTTTTAATTGACCATAGTGGATGAACTTTTGGAGAATATTTAAGAGAAACTGCATACAAAAGAAAAGGTGGAAAAAGAAGAACAAGAGGAGGGGATCTGAAGACTAAATGGAGTGAGAATGAATGCAGTAGGAACAGGGGGAGCATACCTGATTAATGTACTAATCAAAGATTTTGGCTTTAAAGGCATGCAAAGACAGCTTTAAATTCTTGAGGTGTCGAATTAATAATTTTAAAATTCGCAACAGGGATGCTTTGGATTTTATAGTTTGTGAGTGTCTGTGGTATTCGGATTTCATCATGATAACATGCATTATATTCATATATTGTATGTTAAATAGTGGAGGGTTTGTTGCCATTGGGATTCATAACTCCAATTCTCTGAATGGTAGAAAACCATTACCCCTATGCTGCTTGAATTAACTGATTTTCTTATGATGCAATGACAGCTGAGTTTATGTTGTCTCGCATAAGCTACTATAGAGTGCAGATGATACAAATTTTATACCTTGTTTCATTTCCTGATTATTCTCCTCAGCCATTACCTCAGCTTTCAGCTCAGCCATCACCTCATCATCACCACAAACATTCAGAAGTTCCTCGAAAACATTTGGTATATTTTCAGGGGCTGTAAAAAACAAATATTCTAAGGAAAAGGTAACACAAAAAAACAAAAAACAACATTTCCTTTTATAACTTGAATCGTTTGTCTCATTTTCTTTAAAAATCTCACTTTAAAACAAACATTCACATAGATGTCATTCATCACCAAAACTAAGCTGTACTCACTTTTAAGTTCCCTCTTTAAAATAAACAATAAGATGTTCTAGTTTTTGAACTGCTAACAGTATAAGCAATAACAAGAAAAAAAAACCTTACTGCCATCACCAAAAAAAATTAAATGATATAAATTATAATTAGAAATACATAATTATCACATTTGCACTATTTCAAGCTGTAATCATTAACTTAAAATTAATTTGACTAACTTTAGTTAAATTACTAAGTTCACTAAACTAACTTTAAGTATTAATAATTTTAACAATTAGAAATACAAAATTATCAAAGTTGCAATATTTCAAACTAATCAACAACACAGTGCATTTGTATTAAAGTTAATTCAAGCAATGCGGAGTTTTAATACTCCAAACTAATGGATGGAGTATTAAAGTTAATTCAAGCAATGCAGAGTATTAGTACTCCAAACTAATGAATGGAATCAAGAACTATATCTTCACATTTTTATAGATGGTACATAGGTTAAAAACAGGTTTAAAGTTCTTTGAAGCCTGCTAATTGTAAAGTAGGATTTCCAATTACCTGGAATCTGAGCATGATGCCACCAGTGCAGTGGTCGGAATCTGTGCTTCGAAGCCAAATTTGGCTCTTTGGCTACTGGAGTGTACCTCTTTCACGAAAGATGTGTTTAATTTTTTTTTTACTGAAAAAGCATTAGATTAAATTTAGGTTCTAGGATTTAAGAAGTAACAAAGCAACATTATCTTTCGTTAAAGAACTTTTTAGTGCCACCATAGCAAAATTAAAATGTTCTCCCTTTAATATTGACATTAGCACTTTTGAAATGCAATTGCTGGATTTAAAAATCAAAAATTTATGGAGCTCCAAATTTGAACGCCTTAATGCTGATATGGAAAAATTGGAGAAAACCAAATGTGATCTGGGTTCACATCATAAATGATGGTCTCCGAAAGAACTGGGGAATGAAAACATGCTTTTCGATATTTGGAAAAATATTCCTGATTCATATGATCAGTAAAAAAAACCCTAGCATTTGCTATTCTTTCTCTATTCAGCTCTACATATTCATACAAAAAATATTTGGTAAACATGAACTTTTCCAAAAGTAAACTGAAAAATTATCTTGTTGATAAGAATCTAGAATACTGCCTGAATTTAAAAACTACATACAAACCTCACTTACACAAAGTTTCCAAGGAAATGCAAGACCATTCTTTCCATTAAATATGACAATGTTTTAATTTTAATCACAAACAGTAATTTTTATCTATAAATAAGATTATGTTAAAGTATGATATCTAGTTTTAATCAGTGTAGTTACTTTTAACCAACTCCTAAAAAGAGGTTTTTATGTTTGGAAATTTAGCTGTTGAAAGAAATCTAAATCATTGTACTGCTAATATTTGGTTATTTTGACTAATAAGTTTGTGGGCCACTGTAGTAGGGCGATCACTTTGATAATAAGGTCCAGTGAACAAGACTAATAGTTTTAGTATGGTTAATATCTGTATTTGGATAATTGGAATTTTACATATGTGCATAGACAGTGTAAGTTTAACTTTATTAGTTCTTTGCCCAAAACACAATTTTCAAGGGGTAACTACATACATCTCCATGGCAGTTAATTATTTCAACAACAGATATATCTCAAAACTAAGGTTTTTGACATACCACTTTACCTCTCATTGGATTATATATATATATAGAGAGAGAGAAACATATCTACACATATATATATATATATATATCAGGGTCATATCAGGGATCCGGGCCCCCGATACAACCCTGACATGCAACATTTCAATTGTCCACCTATACACTCTCTGAATACGGAATATCGTAGTATTAGCTCCAATAGCAGTCTAGGAAAATGATGGGAGCTCCGGCCCCCACACTATACAGCAGTGACATGCGACATTTCAAGTGCTCTTACAGACTCTCTCTGAATATCGAATATCGTAGTCGTAGCTTCAATAACAGTCTAGAAAAACGATGGAGACTCCGGAATTCCCAGGAGCCGCAGAAACTATGGCTTTATTTATTTTTTTTTTTGGAAGGAAAAACCCACAATCATGGTCAGAAATCAAAATTTCCAAATGTCAGCACTTTTTATTTGTCATGTTTTCAGTATCATACTTTGGCTTTTTAATTGCATCTATCTAAGAAACTATCATGGATACCAATAAAACTAAAAAACAAATAAGCTACAGTATAACTTTAAAAAAAAAAACTAAAAAAGTTAACTGTAATTTTTTTAAGTCCTAACTCTAAAAATTTTCCTATTAAGGATGTATTTTTTAGATATTAGAAAACTACTTAAATCGCTGCACAAACTAGAAAGAGTTTGATATTTATATTGTGCTTTTGAAATTATTGTCATTAAAAAATAGGGCATTTGCAAGACACGTTATGCTTCATTTTGAGATGTATAGATAATTTGTTTATTTACTTAAAGTTAGTTTAATATTTCATATACACAATGGACAAATGAAAGCAGAATGTGACTTTAAGTACATTTTGTTATTAAATAAAAAGAAAACAATGATTCAGTTCATTAATAAATATGTGTTTTTGAGTGTCAATAAAACAAAAAGTAAACAAGATAGAAGTGTCAAACTTTCAGTAGTTAAGAACGTACTTTTTAAAGTATTTTCTAATATTAAAAATATTATGCATCGTTAATAAGGGAGACATTTTGCATTATGACTAAAAAATGACAATAACTGTCATTTGTTTAGTTATTTTCGTAAATGTTTAAAATTTTCCATTATATTTGCACTTTAAATTGATACCTCTCTTTTTTTTGGTAAAAAAACTTCTGCCATTATTGCAGTTTCAGGAAAAAAGGAATTATAAAATACTTATTTATTTACGCATTATATACATATTTTCCATCTTTTTTTGCACAATAATTCATATAGAAGATGTTGTAACTATTATATAAATGCACACATGTGTGAGTCATGAATAAATGTGGTGCATAACCAGCTTGAGACCCAATTAACAAAACAGGTAAATAGGCATGAATAAAAGCCAAAGCAAACAACTCTTGCCCCTCATCAACCCCCACCCTCAATTCCTTAATTAATTTTCCGTTTAATGTCATTTTAAATTCTCGAAAATTATTGATCTCCATTATTTACTAAGTATGGTCCACGATATCTGTAATAATTTTAGATATTAAACAATTATCAGAGTATGACACTGAAAACATGACAAATGAAAAGTGTCTTCATTCAGAAACTAAGCAATTCTGACAATGACTATTGAGTTTTTTCTTCGATAAAATAAGCCACACTTTCTACCCTTTTCTTTGATCAGTTGGTGACAGGACACCCTGTGTATTGCAAGTAGTTTCTATGCTGTACTCAAATTGACACTCTGGCTACATTATTTTTGTGTGGTATGTGTGTGTGTCAATGTGAAATGAATTGAAAATCTTACCAATTTTCGAAATATTCATCTCCTCAAAATTCTTTTGCATCCCAGAAATTTTGACACTTTCAGATAAACCAGCTGAAATCCAAAGTACAAACATTAAACTTAATATTTGGTGACAAGATTTCATATTATAATAAAACAGTAGTTAATTGTAAAGATTTAACAAATAATAAAAAATGAGAGATTTTTTATTATTTTATTTTACATGTGCATATTCTAAAATGCATGCACAGCTCAGATCATGCTCCATTAGGACCTACAGTTTCCTGAGGGAATTAAGCCTGTTGCAAGGGAATCAAATTCTGGTAAACAGATCAGTAAACTTGGAACATGCTCAATATTAGTGATGTTAAACCAGGACTTTGTGCCATGTAGTCAAATTTACCTCATCACATGACAAATATCAACAGGGTTTCATCATCAACAACAAGCATTTTCAATCCACTGCAGGATGGAGGTCTCTCTGTTATCACATATACATGTAGTATAGTGAAAGAAATACAGAGGAAGTGGCCTTAAGTTCACTATGTTATCCAGATGGGTTGGAAAGCTGGATTTACAGTTTAATGAAGGTTCTAAACCACAGCCGACGTCCTACGCTAAGGCGGGACTCATTGTGTCATCCCCACTACCAGGAGGGCTACTTCGAAGTGGCTCTCTTTCAAAAGATGGTATTCTGGCTGTAAAACATGACAAATATATATATTACTATGAAAGACCGAAATTAGAGAATATCGACATTCTACGGTGAATGTCGACATATACCAAATACTTCGGTGAAAGACCAAATATTTGCTTATATTCTTATACATTCAGACCATGTTGGTGTATGTCAACAAGCGCAGATAAGCTTTGGTGTGTAAAGGGCCAATCAGGATATACAGCAGAGGTCAAAATTGACTTTTTAATTCAGGTGCACAAGTTCACCCAAACCTAGTTTGAGCTAAATATACGTGGGTGGCAAAAATTATTGTATAATAAATTCCCCCACGAAAAACTCACAAAAATCTCGCCCCGGAGGCTTTTCTGTGTTGACCATTATTTGGCAATTGTGTTATCCCTGTGAAGGGTAATAATATCTTACATCCTCATATACGGAGAAAAATGCGTTTGTTCTTGTCCTCATTCGTCCAGTAGGTCAAGACACCAAGGGCTCAATGCGTTGACCCTGGTTCGAGTCCAGGATGAGGATGGTGTCTCTTTTCTCCTAAAATAAAATAGCTCTAAATTAGGCTACTAATATGTGGGTGTCAAATTTATTTGTAATAAAAAATCCCCCACAGAACATTCAAAAAAATCTCACCTCAGTGGCTTTGTGTGTTGAATAATATTTGGAAATTGTGTTATCCATGTGAAGGGTAATAATATCTTACAAATTAATATATGGAGAAAACAGCATTTGTTCTTGTTCTCGTTTGTCTAGTAGGTCAAGACACTGCGGGGACCTTGGTTCGAATCCGGGATGAGGACGGCGTCTCTTTTTCTTCTCCTAAAACAAAAATAGCTATAGTGTGAGCTACTAATACGTGGTTGTCAAATTTATTCATAGTAAAAAATCTTCCACGAAAAACTCACAAAAATCTCATCCCAGTGGCTTTGTATGTTGACCAATATTTGGCAATTGTGTTATCCCTGTGAAGGGTAATAATATCTTTCATCATAATCAGGAGTCTGAGTAACATTTGTAATTCAGTTGTTTAGATATAATTAAATTGTTTGTTTTGTTTAATTGGAGTTCTCTCTGTTTTATTTGAACACTATAATGATCACGGCCATTTTATAGATCACTCGGCTAACCAGCCATTTAGCATTATCAAGTGCTAATAAGCATATTAACATGTGGTAATATCATTTAGATAATGGCGCATACATTATTGTTAATTAGTAGACTGAGACATTTACAAGGGTATTGTTTAACAAGATGTCAGTAATTCACACGGTTCTAACAATAATCCCGTTTACTTATAATTATCCTTGTGATTGTTTCAAATTAATAAACGTACAAAAAGCTCTTCTTACTGATTTAGTACTATTAAATTCATATATATTATTCATGTATATGGTAATGAGTTTATTATATAATATATAGTTATATATATTACTGTATTATATATAACTATATATAATAAGATACCCGCCAACATGTCAATTTAAAAATTCTCAGACTTTTTAAAATGTGTGTGCGTCAAAAGCGTGCATATCATTAGACAGCCGCAAAGTACATGCAGTATAATGTGTCCAGAATTTAATGAGGTACTATATTTTTCCTTATTATGATAACGAACAAATGTAGATCACCAACTAGAGCATAAAAAATAGAATCCAAAGTACCTAAATTAAAATATATTATTTAATTTACATGTATGCACATGTGTTACATTTATTTACATAAGATATTATATGGGCCTGTGGGACCCCAGCCCTTCAATGATTTGAAATAAATTACAATTTTACATATATATTGCAATGTATAAATGTTCATAATATGAGCTTAGCATCCACTTTCCCAATAATATTGAAAACCATGTTGATGGATACTTACATCTACAAAATTATAATTAGGAAAAAAATACTGTGTTAATTAAATCAAACTTTTTGCATACATATAATTATTTACATGATGTGATAGTGATTTACTTTCTTTTTTTCTTTTTGGTTTTACGGCTTAAAGGTTACTGTGGTCATGCTGTGCCGGGACCTACTGTTTTCCGAGGAATCCGAACCTCTTAAAGCCTAGGGAACCAAACCCCAGACTACAGTGAGCAGTGCGATCTTTTACGAGATCTCTGCTGAGTAAGCGTTCTTTGCACTGCTGGGAGTCAAACCCGGATTAGCGGCGCACTAGGAGAACGCATTATCACACTAAGCCACCGGAGGGCAGGTAGTGATTTACAATTTATTAGTTAAATTCATCTGTCTACGAAGCAAAGGGTAAAGACTTTGGAGTCTGACAAAGCACCTGCAACCCAGAATTAGATACAATTAGTAGAAGCGCAAATAATATATAAAGAAATAATAATAATAAAAAAAAAAGAAATGACATATCAGCATAGATATGGAAGGTATAAATTAAGAAAGTAGTGGTGATATCATAATACACTCTCCAATAGACACCCAATGAAATTAATGTAAGTCCAGACTGTACAGTGGAAAAAAAAAATTATGTTTTCTTTAGATTTAACCTAATTTCAAGAAAATAAATAAACAGGATTATATACATAT
>QLNU02014274.1:41424-66433 GCA_006491805.2 Dysdera silvatica | reverse complement strand
TGGTGTAATATGTAAAAAGCAGAATAGCAAATTATCTGAGAAGACGAAACAACTCATGAAAAGGCGAAGACTTATGAAGGTGGACAATCAAAATACCAGTTGCAAGATCGAGTATGTAGAACTTTGCAAAACTTTGCGCAAAAACATGAAAGAAGATATAAGAAAATTCAATTGTGAGTTAGTAAGGAAGGCCATTGAAAGCAACAAGAGCCTTAGGGTTGTTAAAGGGAGTTTGTCTATTGGGAAGAAACACATCATTGCATTAAAAGGAGAGGATGGCACTGTAACAAGAAATAGGGAAGAAATACTTAGAAGAGTTGAAGAATTCTACAGAAAGCTGTATGAGGGAAACAGTGGATTAAACGAAGACTCTGAGATAGTCGAAGGAACAGCTCCTAAAATCTTAAAAGAAGAAGTAGCATTTGCAATAAAAAGTATGAAGAAAGGAAGATCCCCTGGCGATGATGGCATTACATTAGATATCTTAAAAGAAGCTGGAGAACATGTAGAAGACATACTCGCAAAATTCTTTACAAATGCCTCAACAGTGGTAACATACCAAACCAATGGGATTCTGCAACAGTAATTCTTTTGCCTAAAAAAGGTGATAAAGAGGATTTGAAAAATTGCTGACTAATTAGCTTTATACCTGCTATTTATAAAATCTTTACAAAAGTGCTAACACATCACCTGCAGAAAAAATTAGATGCAGCTCAACCGAGAGAACAAGCTGGCTTTCAAAGTGGATTCAGTACAGTGGACCACATTCAATTATTAAGAGAATTAACTGAAAGAACACATGAATATGAATTTCTATTGTGTGTGGCATTTATTGACTATGAGAAAGCCTTTGATTCTATTAAAACGTCAGCAGTCATCAACTCTTTAAGATCAGCAGACGTCGAGGATGTGTACATTGACATGGTGAAATGTGTGTATAAAAATGCAAGTGCAAAATTTCGGTTACATAAAGATACCAAAACTATCAAAATTGGTAAAGGTGTGAGGCAGGGAGATACCATTTCTCCAAAACTTTTTACTTCAGCTTTACAGATGATTTTTCAGCAGATAAATTGGAATAACAAGGGAATAAAAATAAATGGTCAATATTTAAATCATTTCCATTTGCTGAATGGTGAGATGTAAAGTGCACTTAAATACTAAATTAGAAAGACAGAAGCTCATTAGGAAACAAGTAAGTAAGAGGGTGGATCTAATGAAACTGAAAGTAAATACCGAGGCATTCAAGTTGGAATTAAAAAATCGCTTTTCTGCACTGGAAGGACTTATTGATGAAAGTGATATCTCAGAAGCAAATGAAAACATTGTTAAGACAATAGTTGAAACTGCTGGGGAAATTGGTGGTGTAACCTGTAAAAAGCACAATAGCAAATTATCTGAGAAGACGAAACAGCTCATGAAAAGGCGAAGAGATATGAAGGTGGACAATCGAAATACCAGTTCCAGGATTGAGTACATAGAACTTTGTAAAACTCTGCGCAAAAGCATGAAAGAAGACATAAGAAAATTCAACTGTGAGCTAGTAAGGAAAGCCATTGAAAATAACAAGAGCCTTAGGGTTGTTAAAGGAAGTTTATCTGTTGGGAAGAAACACATCATTGCATTAAAAGGAGAGGATGGCACCGTAACAAGAAATAGGGAAGAAATACTTAGAAGAGTTGAAGAATTCTACAAAAATCTATACGAAAGTAACAGTGAATTAAACGAAGACATTGAAATAGTCGAAGGAACAGCTCCTAAAATCTTAAAAGAAGAAGTTTCATTTGCAATAAAAAATATGAAGAAAGGAAGAGCCCCTGGTGATGATGGTATTACATTAGATATCCTAAAAGAAGCTGGAGAATATGTAGAAGACATACTTGCAAAATTCTTTACCAAATGTCTTAACAGCGGTAACATACCAAACCAATGGGATTCTGCAACAGTAATTCTTTTGCATAAAAAAGGTGATAAAGAGGATTTGAAAAATTACCGACCAATTAGCTTGTTACCTGCTATTTATAAAATCTTCACAAAAGTGCTAACACATCGCCTGCAGAAAAAATTAGATGCAGCTCAACCAAGAGAACAAGCTGGATTTCGAAGTGGATTCAGTACAGTGGACCATATTCAAGTATTAAGAGAATTAATTGAAAGAACACATGAATATGAACTTCCATTGTGTGTTGCATTTATTGACTATGAGAAGGCCTTTGACTCTATAAAAACATCAGCAGTCATCAACTCTTTAAGATCAACAGACATTGAGGATGTGTACATTGACATGGTGAAACGTGTGTATAAAAATGCAAGTGCAAAATTTCGGTTACATAAAGATACCAAAACTATCAAACTTGGCAAAGGGGTGAGGCAGGGAGATACCATTTCTCCAAAACTTTTTACTTCTGCTTTACAGATGATTTTTCAGCTGATAAATTGGAATAACAAGGGAATAAAAATAAATGGTGAATATTTAAATCATCTGCGGTTTGCTGATGACATTGTTATTTTTTCAACGGACCCATTAGAACTCCAAGACATGGTACAAGAGCTCTCAACTAGAAGTGAAGAAGTTGGACTCAAGATGAACCTACAAAAAACTAAGATCATGTTCAATAATTTTGTAGAGGAAACAAAAATACAAGTTGACAACACTGAGCTAGAAATTGCTGATTCATATATTTACCTTGGCCAGCTGATTTCAATGGATGGCAACATTATGAAAGAACTCAACAGACGTATTAAACTTGGCTGGAGTGCATTTGGAAGAAACAGTTTTATCCTGAAGGGGAAATTGCCTTTATGTCTAAAAAGAAAGGTTTTCAACCAGTGTGTATTGCCAATCCTCTCTTATAGATTACAGACATGGAGTGTAACAATTGCAGCAATACGGAAGTTAAAGAAACATGGAGAGGTTCATGCTTCGAATAACTAGGAGAGATCGAAAAACCGGCGATGGGTCTGGCATATTGCAAGAAGAACTGATCAACGATGGACAACAGAAATTCTGAACTGGATTCCAAGAGACCACCGAAGACCTAGAAAACGTCCTCAAACTAGATGGGTGGATGAAATAAGAAAAGAGGTTGGGGTGACGTGGAAACGAATGGCCCAGGATAGACTTGTGTGGAAAGCATTTGGAGAGACCTTCATCCAGCAGTGGATAGATAATGGTTGAATATGATGATGATGATATATATATATATATATATATATACACACATATGTATATATATTTGCCATAAAAAGAAATCACAAATCACTGATTTTTTTTATATTGTAAATTTAAATGAGAATTAGTACAGTTAAAATGACAATTTGTATCTTTATAGTTAATTTCATTTATTTTGAGTTTTTTAGTATTAACTATAGTTTTACTGCACACATATACAGTAGATTTTTTTTGTAATGCATGCCTTGGGACTGTAAATTATGTCGATACAGTAGAATTCATATTAATTTATTAATATTACATAATCTATTTACCCATAAATGCAATATGTAAAGCATTCCCAACCTTAACCAAATATGAATTTGATGGAAAAATAATTATATTAACATCAATTAACTTAGTGACACAAAATTCGAAAAATCAAAAACTAACTTTTATTTACATAACTGTAAAAAATCTGTGGGGAATTATGATTGCTAATGACGAGTAAATTTTCTGGCGTGATTAGTAAATTTCTTAGAATTTCAAATCTCTTAAAGCTATCAAACCTGTCGTGTTCCTACTGTCCGAAGAAGTCATTTACCCCTCCAGAGAAAACTGTCTAACCAACAACATTCGCTTGCTATGTCACATATTCTTTCATCTCTCTCGGAAAATGTGTGCAGTGATTCCATCTTGAGGGAAATTTCTCACAAACAAGAGAAAAATTGAGTAAATGTTTAAGAAAATGGAGGGAAAATATAATGATAGAAATTTCCATCCTACAGGTTTAATGGTTTATCAACTTAGTGGTGAAGGAAAATGAAAGGGAATTCTGAGCAAGACTTGTTTGCAACACTGATCACGTGTTTAATCTGCTGCTGCAGACTGCATATGAAATTTTGTTTCCATGTGTATAACATGAGCATCCAGGATTGAACAAAACCTTAGTTTTTTTTTAAAACCAACATGGGTAGGGTTTTTTTGGGTTAAAATTTTTTTTAGGGGGCAAAATCGGGTTCCATTAAAACGATTATTTGGGTTATTTTTAAATCTTTACACAAATTAATGGTAGTAATATAGCATATCCTATACACCTTCAGTATATCTGAGATTCATATATAATAGAAAATAGCACATAACAACCCATATAATTGTGATAAAATGTCATTTCATATCCATCACATACCTACCAACTTAACGCAGAAAAAAAATATGATTTTAAGAAACAGTTTTTCTTTAATGTATATGCTTAAATATTCCATAAAATAGGGAATTTTTAATTTATGCATATTATTATTTTTATGAAATTGTAAAGGAAGTTAATTATACAACAGATTGTCAGAGTTAACACTAATGATTTATGAAGAACATTAATAGTTTTTAGACTAGGAGTGACTTTTTAAAAGTTTGACATCATACAAAATCGCAACTTTCAAGATTAGTTTGTATGGGGATTTTTACTTTTAAAAATCCCTATTTAATGAAAAGCTAAAGATTGTTTTTTAAATTTCAGAAAAATGAAAATACACACCAAAAACAGCATGTAAGGCTGAAAAGCAAAGATTTGTAGAAAAAAAAATTCGGAGCTATACCATTACCAATCTCCTGAACCAAGTGCAGGTTACTCAGTTCTTGTTTCAGCTTAGTCTTAAGAAAGAAGAAAATTTAAATTTGAAATTTCAATGTGTGCATTTGCTGGTCTTAAATTCAATTATACCTAATTTAACAATTTTCCTCTCTTAAAGTTAGTACATGGAGTTACATTTATAAAAAATACTGTACATGTAAAATGCATCTAATTCCAGTTCGTTGAATGTGACATTATGTTACGGATAACCCAACGAGGTCTTCCACTATGAAAAAATTCCTCCCACATTTATCCCAACACAATTGTATATATGTTCGAAGCATCCCCTTCCCCAATAATTTTGAAAACCATGTTTATGGATACTTACATCTACAAAATAATAATTACAAAAAAAAAAAAAATACTGTGTTAATTAAATCAAGCTTTTTTCAGACACATAATTATTTACATGAGGTGATAATGATTTACAATTTACTAGTTCAGTTCATCTGTCGACGCAGCAAAGGGTAAAGAATTAGGGTATGACAAAGCACCAGCAACCCAGAATTGGATATAATTAGGAGAAGCGGAAGTAATATATAAATAAAAACATCAAAAAGAGAAGATTGATTTGTATAGATATGGAAGGCATAAATTAAGAAGTAGTGGTGATATCATAATACCCTCTCCAATTGATATACGATGAAATTAATGGAAGTCCAGACTGTACAGTGGAAAAAGAACTGTTTTCTTTTAATTTAACCAAATTTCAAGAAAACAAATAAACAGGACAATATACATATGTGTATAAACTTTTTAAGAAAATATTCTTTCTTAAAACTGAAAAAATGAAACATAAACACAAAAATTCTTTAGAATTCTTTCAATTGTATTTGAAAAATTCCTCAAAAATTAAAAATAAGATGGTGGTTCCGAACCCCCACCCGAAATGGTCCTGAGATATGGTATTTCAAGTGCCGTCAGGTACAAGCTCTGATTAGATAATATCACAATCATTGCCTCAATAGCAGCCAAGAAAAGGGATGGTGGCTCCGGCCCCCACCCAAAATGGCCCTGAAATGCAGCATTTCAAGTGCCCTCATGTACAATCTATCTCTGATTACATAATATAGTAATCGTGGCCTCAATAGAAAAAGGATGGAGGACCAGGCGCCTTCCCCAAAAGCCCTTGACGGTTTGGTCAGTGCATTCCAAGTTTCTAATTTGCAGAAATACATTTACTAAATTCTTATACCACCCCCTAAGGAAACATTCAGAAGCATCAAAAGTGTGGTCTGTGGGCATGTGAAGGGCACAGTTTTACGAGTACGGTGTGAAACCTGGAAACTGTCCAGACCAAGCGATGAGACAATATCGTAAAACCAAGCATGTGTACAAAGAAACATTGGAATTGGTGGTATGATACTGTGAAATCATGATGTATCGCTGATTTGTAAATTACAAAAGTGGTGTGATGATGTCTGCTTCACACCGGTTTTTCACGATGTATTGATACATCACCCAAGCTCAGTCACGGGAACGGATTGAGGTCACAACTCTGTAGTGTACTTTTTTTCCCTTAAAAATTAAAAAAAAAGAGAGTACAATCTTACCGATCATTCATACAATTCACCTAAATCAGTACATTGTACAGACAAATCATACAAGTTGGCAGATATGTAGTGAAATATTTTTATTATTATATACATATGAATATTACTATAAATTTAATAGTATTAAATGTAGATTAGGGTTTGAAATTAGTAGGTGCATGGATGCACCTTTTTATTTGTGAAAATTTTTATCTGTGCATATAAAAAAAAGTAAATAATTAATTTTTATCTGTGCATATAAATTTTTAATTTGGGTACACACAGTGCACCTAACTATTCAAAACTATGGCTACTTTCATTTACATGGTTTCCACCCTTTTGTCCTTATGAAATTCAAGGACTCATCAAGGACCTCACACTGTCTATCGTGATGTACATAAAAATTAAAAATGCAAGACATTATAAGCATAATATTGAAATCAGAGTGTTTAATTATGTTGCTCCTTTTTAACTTGGCACACTGTCAGTAACATTGCCTTTTTTGCAACCCTTGTATTAGCCATGCTGAGTGGGCGTTAGAGGAAAAGGGCGTGGCCGAAGCACTACTGGCTTTGTTCTGGAAATAAGGAGAAATGCCTTTTTTTTTCCTTTTGTCAAAATTTGAAAACAGATTGAGAAAAATTCAAGGACTTTTCAAAGACCAACCACATTTTTGGCAGTTTTCTAGTACACTCTATAACAAAAAAATCGATGCACCAAGAAGGAGTTGTCCGACTGTAATGAAATTTCGTTTAGAACGACATTTTGACCGAACATGCAAATGATTAAAATTTGGTGTCCAATGAATGAATAGCGGGAACTCCAGCGCATCGGAACTGCGCATTCAGCAGGTGTATATAAGGAGCGATTCTCAATATGTGGTCAAAATTTCTGTTGCATTTTGACTGCGGATATCTTACGTCGACTGTAACAATGCCTCGCCGAAAGATTCGTGCTCATTACGAGCATATGTCAGAGTTTGAAAGAGGTCGTGCTATCGGATTGAAAGAGGCTGGTTGGACGAATCGAAGAATCGCTGGACATGTGGGTTGGAGTGATATTGCGATTTGATGCTGTTAGTAAGAGTGGGTCAACAACGGCAGATGTCAGCGGTCGACCTAGGGCCACAACAGAACGGGAAGACAGAGCGATTGTCAGAGCAGCTGTCACAGTACCGGATTCGTCGTTATCAACTATCCAACGTGTGGCCCGCACACATGTGTCCAACATGACCCTCTGCAGACGACTGAGAGAGCGGAATTTACGCTCGCGCCGACCGTTACGCCGCTTACCTCTCACGCCTTTACACCGTCAAGTCCGATTACAGTGGTGCCGGGCTCGATCAACTTGGAACTGCGCTGACTGGGGACGTATAGTCTTTAGTGACGAGTCCCGTTTCCAACTGTGTCCTGACGACAACCGCAGACGTGTCTGGAGACGTCCAGGGCAGCGTGGGGATCCTGCCCTTACTATCGCACGCCACACATGCCCACAACAGGGCGCTATGGTCTGGGGTGCCATCTCCTTTGATAGCCGGACCCCTTTGGTGGTCATTTCTGGCACACTTACAGCACAGCGGTACGTAGACGACATTCTACGACCGGTTGTGTTACCGTTCCTTTTGCGACACCCTGGACTTACGTTTCAACAAGACAATGTCCGGCCGCACACGGTACGTGTTGCTATGAATTGTCTTCAAGCTTGCCCAACACTTCCTTGGCTAGCTAGGTCTCCTGATCTCTCTCCCAT
Source organism: Dysdera silvatica (assembly GCA_006491805.2). Classification (NCBI taxonomy): domain Eukaryota; kingdom Metazoa; phylum Arthropoda; class Arachnida; order Araneae; family Dysderidae; genus Dysdera; species Dysdera silvatica. Next base: position 58,371 of record QLNU02014274.1, on the reverse strand, counting down.
AGAGCACATTTGGGACGCTATGGGAAGGCGATTGCAACCATCCCGGAATGTTGACGATTTAGCCCGACAGTTGGAGACAATTTGGCAAGAAATTCCGCAGGACACCATCCGGGATCTTTATCAGTCTATGCCACGCCGGGTGACAGCTTGCATCCAGGCCAGAGGTGGACCAACGCCTTATTGACTTCCTCCCTTTGTAACGGTCAAACTCTGCAATAAATCATTCAATTGTTCTGAAATTTTAATGATTTCTTTTTCTATGTATGTTCTTCACATCCACCAATTTTATAGCACTCTGAACAATTCTTTTTTGGTGCTAATTTTTTTGGCTATAGAGTGTATTTTTCAAGGCCCTTACTTGGCAAAAAGAAATTCAAGGAATTTTAAGGACAGTGGGAACCAGGATATTATTGCAAAGCTGATACTTCATCTTCATTGATAAAGAAAATATATGGGCTTAACAATATTACATAAATTATATTAATTTTGGTGCAAAAGAGTGATTTTTGGAAGTTTAGTCAAAAGTACAAGTTTTTCAAAATTTTGAGTTAAGGAAGTGGTATAAAATTAGCTATTGCTATAACCAAGGTCATTATAATGATTGACTATATGTACACAAGTCCATTTACCCATTATAGTGACACATTACATCTGACACCACAGGTCCCCTATTACGTATGGGAAATGAACATGGCGGTATAATATTTCAGTGAAATAGTTTAAAATTTTAGAAACGTGTACAAGAAACTAACAAAATGTCTTCCATATATACTAAGCTAACTACCATCTTACTTTAAGCTTCTCCACCTATTTAAAAAAATTAGTTTCAAAGCCAACCTGAAGGTTTAGTCTGCTTTTCAGTTCCACGGAGAACTGACTTGACTGCGGGAGCGGTGGTTGGTTTGGATGCAATAAGCTTTGCAGGAATAGTATTCATGATCTTTTTCATAACGGTTCCACTCAAATTTGTCTTTTTGGCTGTGACCGGAGGGCCCTTTTTGGAAGGGGAGGCTAAAACCACACACAAAAAAACACTCATTTCAGTTTAACAGGTGAAATTTTAATAAATTAAATACACAGATCAGGCTTTTTTTTAAAGACTAAAATTTATGATTATTTAACATTTATTGAACACTTGGAGTTCTTTGTGTTCAATGGTACAAAGACGGCTAAAGTTATGCTGTGCCTGGATTAAAAGTCAGAAAATAAATGGCATACATTTGTCATTACGATTGGCATCAAAACCCAAGGTAATGGCACAAGAGATAAACACATTACTATTCTGTTGTCACGGGCCAGGATTCCCTGTAGTTTAATGTTCAAAGTGGGTAACCCAGAAGGCTTTTTTTATGCCACAAGGACATTCTGACAAGCTGATTGGTAGGCTGAAGTCCAATGGGGGAAAGGACGGCAAGGGTCAAATCGATAAGCAAACAAAGATCAAGCTGCCTCTGGAGCTACAACTGTTCTAGGAATTCGAATCACCATCATCTGAAAAATCCAACTTTGAAATATGGAATGGCACGAAAAGCTGTAAATGGGAAAACAAACTTAATTTTTTATGGTGTACAAGAAAAACGACAGCATTTGTAATCAAAGTTCCATAATTAATGCTCTCATTATTTCAATTCTGCATCTAAATTTGTGAAAATATTCTGTTAGCAGAATTATCATACCGACACCTCCAGAAACCTAACGTACATAATGAAGGCTATTCTCATATGTTAACAAGAATATTAATTTTTAAAAAATAATTTTAGTTTTAAAGCACTTGTATGTTATAAAAAGAGTGTTGCATCTTAGTCAACAAGTATCGATAAAATAAAATAAAAAAAAGCATTACTCAACGAAGAGCAGGGAAATGAACAATTAACAAAACAGTCAGGAACGTAACACAACGGTAGTGTTGAAATCCAAACACTTACGATGGAAGAGTTAGAATTGAATACACTTACAAAAGCATTAGAAATACAACTCAATATGAATATTGGGTGCCAAATACCTGAAGGGTTTCCACTCAAATTGGAGAAAAAGAATTCCCCAACTAATCGAAAGCGAAACTTTGAAATAATTGTTAGTTTCAGGGGAAAATAGCATAGGGCACTTTTGCATGAAATTCGGCTATTCAGAACAGAAGATAGTGAGGTTTTCTCCCGATTTTTCCTGGTTTAATAAAAAAAATCCTGTTCTTCCCTGACTTTTCATGATAATTTCCAATCCCCTGACAATTTCAGATGTGTGAGAACTCTCCAACTTCATGCCACAAACACACACCGAGAAATAAGCAAATCTGAATTTTCATTCTAATTGTTGAAACAAATTAATCAATGTTGCATGCAAGTGTTTATGGGATTATTACTTTTTAATTACCTGTTATGATGTTTTTAGCAAATGTGACTTTCCGGATTGGTTTCACAGTTGCAGCAGAAATTGCTTTTGACGTTGGATGACTGTTAGGGCTCACAACAGAAAATTTCTTAACAGTATGTACAGGAGCCTGGAAAAAAAAAGAGATATATTACTTCACAAATGTAATATTCATTACAATATACACATATGTACCACACAAGCTACATTCTCAAATATTGATTGGTAGGTCATATATTTGTGGTACACTGATATCAATGAGCCAGAAAGTTGTTCTACGTTAAACAAAATCGAACTGCATACAGTGAGGATTCTTAAGTAAGAAGAAACCATATGCCTCACCAGCATATTCTTATAAATACAATAACTGCAATTATGATGGAATTGCAGTTACAGGGACACCTTATGCCAATTCTGAACTGTCGCGAACCAACAGATTGCAAATACTTAGCGACAGTTGGTAAAAGTTTGGTGAAAGCTAGTTTGGCGAGAAAAGATCCCATATAACTATAGTTCAAAATCATTATAGTTTATAAGATTATGCTGAAATTCATTTACTTTATTCAGTGATGCCCGGGAAGAAACCTTTACAGATTTAGAAATAGCATTAGCAGCACAGTTGATTCGTGTTTTGACTTTGCTGATCGTTTTTTCCCCAGAAATAAGGGGTTTTATGCCAGTTTTTGAAACCATTTTTACAACTTTCTTGCTAGAAGGCTTCGTTACAAGCTTCACTGGATTCCTCAGAGATTTTTTCTTTGGAGCTACGAAGAAAGTTTCATAAATATCAAAAGAAAAAAAAGAAAATATCAAAAGCTCAGAAACTATCGACTTTTTACATCACAAGCCAAACACAAAAATAAATTATTCATTTTTTCGGAGAGGAAACAAAAGCCATGTTGCACTGAGGTTTAAAATTGCTCCAGCAATTCAAACCTTCATTATGAAGAAAGTCAAATCCCACACAGAAAAGTTGGTTGGTTTTATTTTAATAATCTAAGGACAACTATCGTCATGCAGTGTCAAACAAGGTAAAACTATGTATATGGTTTTCCATTTAAAAGATTTTACATATTAAGATAATTATTTTGTCATGATGTCATTCATATATATAGAATAATGACTTGTAATTATGACAATTAACAAAACAAGTACTTTACAAATTGTAAGGAAACATTAAAAATTTACTTTTTAAAATGGTCTCACTGATATGTCCTCCCAAAATTTGATAGCATTCCGGAGAAGCGTGGCAGTGTTATGAGAAGTGCATGCTAAAACGACAAAATATAATTTCATCAATACGGCTCCTGGAGGATGTAAAATCGAAAATATATGAAAGGAGGACTGTGTTTGCTATATTACATTATGATAAGATAAAAATAATGTTGTTTTGAGAATTTAGTTTACAAGATTATGAAATTTATTACCAATTTCTATTTTGTGGGAGGAGAGGCAGGCCTGTTTGTCATTCAGGGCTCAAATTGATAGCAAAAATAAAATGATGCAATCGGAAAAGCGCAGATTATGCCTTCTAAAATTATGTTCTGGACCTTACACACAACAAATCTGGGATTCTTAACCCCACCCCATAAAGCTATTGAAAATTACACAAAATGTAGGATAGAATGCTTATTTGAAATATTCTGCTAGAAGAAACCATCTTTAAATGTGACGGTGACAGTAAATCGTGGAATATAGAGAGGAGGGGTCTAAAAGTCTAAAATTGCTCATGTGTATTATTATAAAAAAAAATATATTTTTATGAATAAATTTAGTTTGTATGAAGTCAAAACAAAAAATCCCAATTATTTGTGTGTATGCGTGTGTGTGTGGAGGGGGGGGTTAATGTATGCTTTACCAACGAAAGCGAATCGGCAGAATTCAATAATAGACTGCAATTAAAAAAAGACTGCCGTCTTTAGAAAGTTTGTGCTCTCCTAGAATTTAGTGCCTTGGACATACATTCCTAATACACCTATTTATAAATTTGGATTCGACCGCACACAATCACAATTTAAAATATTATGCACATGTGGACACACTGCCAAAGAAACTTTACTATCGATTTTGTTTTGCAAACTATTCGTGATAGAAAATTCAAAGCAGAAGTAAAAATCGGAAATGAGCATGAAACTGAGGGGTATTGCTTTCATGTAAGTGACATGAATGAAAGGGGCTGGTATTGGTGGAGATGAGATAGGACATATAAAGAATGAGGTAGGCAGAATGTTATTTGGGTGACAAAGTTTCACTCATTGACATCAACCAATGGGACAAGCAAAATCTGCATTGTTATTCAGAAATTCGCATTGACTGGAATATCACATAACAGAGTTTATGAGCACAATCTTGACTCAAAGGCGTTACAGATAAAGGCTGAAGAGTGGTCCAAAGGTGTTGTATTTGTAAGCTGCAGAGCAAAATTATTTTTTCTTGTAATCAAGACCAGGAGAAGAAATGAAACGAAAACAGTGGAAAATTGCAAAAAAATTTTTAGTTGACCATAGTGGATGAACTTTTAGAGAATATTTAAGGGAAACTTCAGACAAAACAAAAAAAAAAAGATGGAAAAGGAAGAGCAAGGGGTGGGGAACTGAAGACTAAATGGAGTGAGGGGGAATGCAGTAGGAACAGGGGGAGCATAACTGATTAATGTACCAATCAAAGATTTTGGCCTTAAAGGCATGAAAAGACAACTTTAAGTTCTTGAGGTGTCGAATTCTTAATTTTAAAATTCGCAACAGAGACACTATGGATTTATAGTTTATGAGTGTCTGTGGTATTCGGATTTCATCCTGATAACACGTACTATATTCATACGTTGTATGTTAAATAGTGAAGGGTAAAATTAGCTCACATTCAGTGACTGTATATAAGGCGCGCAAGTTTGTAGTTTACTAACGAAGTGAAAGAAAGATTGTGCCATAATTTACCAAATTGGCCAGCATGTTCACGGAAACTTGCAAAGTAAACTGTTCACAAAAGCATTTTAGCATGCTTGTTAACTGACGAATGGAGGTAAATGTGATTCCCAAGATCTGAAAGCAGTAGGTAAGTTCTGAATAAAATGAATAATAATAAAGTATCATTAGAGCATAGCGTGGAATGACATGTGTGAGTCTCAAGAATATTCCCAAGAGACTGCAAAGTGAAATAGTAATGTCGTTAATGTCTTCTTTCCAGGTAAATTAGAATCAAAAATTACTCCACATATTTTAGTTGATCTTGTTTCCTGAAGGTTGGAGTTGTGGAAAGTAATTGGGGAACAGTTGTGGAATGTTTTTTTGCCGGGAATGAAAAATAATGTAGTTAGAACTTGTAAAATTTAGCTCTAGTTTATTAACGTAAAGCCAGTTTGATATGTTTTTTAAATCATAGTTGACTCCCTGCACAATATCTTTGATATCTTTTTTCCAGAGATCAGAAGTGTCATGTGATCAGTATATGAAAACAGTTGACTATTCAGGACAGTCAGAGGCAGATCATTAATGTTAACAAGGAAGAATAGCAAAGCTGAACAGTTTGCTGGTGGTATGCCAACAGAAATAGTTTTGCTACATGAGGCTACAGTAAGACACTAGGATGTAAGGCTATGTTAAGATGCTAGGACGTAAGGCCATGATAAGACATGAACGGAAGGAATGGAGGTATCATAGTTGACCAGAACCCACTAGATTACAGAATGTGGGTTTCTCCCTAACGAGAGCAACAATGATTCTGATCTTACGAAAAATTACTTTGAAATTGGCAAAATAAAGGATTGAGCAATCGAAATTTGCATTATATAAACAATAAAAATAAAGTTAGGTGCCAAAAATAACGACAAGGTCTAAAATCTTGGTCGTCAAAACAAAATTTATAGGTGCAAAATATGACCAACGAATGCTAATTTCGAGCTCTGGGTAGAAGGATATAAGATCAAGCAGTGCCATAATAAAGCTTCCTAAAGAATCGGAACTTATGTTACCTACAAAACCAAACCCTGGAGTACAGATCAGTAAAAAAAGCTGCAAGAGTTTGCTGCCATTGGAATTCATAACTCCAATTTTCTGAATGGTAGAAAACCATTACCCCTATGCTGCTTGAATTAGCTTATTTTTTTATGATGCAACGACAGATGAGTTCATGTTATGTCTCTCATAAGGAACTATAGAGTGCAGACGATACAAATTTTATACCTTGTTTCATTTCCTGATTATTCTCCTCGGCCATTACCTCAGCTATCAGCTCAGCCATCACCTCATCATCAGCACAAACATTCAGAAGTTCCTCGAAAACATTTGGTTTATTTTCAGGGGCTGTAAAAAACAAATATTTTAAGGAAAAAGATAACACAAAAAGACAACATTTCTTTTTATAACTTGAATCGTTTGTCTCATTTTCTTTAAAACAAACATTCACATTGATGTCATTCATCACCAAATCCAAGCTGTACTTACTTTTAAGTTCCCTCTTTAAAATAAACAATAGGATGTTCTAGTTTTTGAACTGCTAACAGTATAAGCAATAACAAGAAAAAAAAACCATATACTAGGGAGATGAGATGAACAATCACTTTGATAACAAGGTCCAGTGAACAAGACTAATAGTTTTAGTATGGTTAATATCTGTATTTGAATAATTGGAATTTTACATATGTGCATAGACAGTGTAAGTCTAACTTTATAAATTCTTTGCCAAAACACAATTTTCAAGGGGTAATTACATACATCTCAAAACTAGGGGTTTTGACTTATACCACTTTACCTCTAAATGGCTTTTATATATATATATCAGGCTCATATCGGGTATCCAGGCCCCTGATACAGCCCTGACCTGCAAAATTTCAATTGCCCATCTGTACACTCACTGAATACGGAATATCGTAGTCTTAGCCCCAATAGGAGTCTAGAAAAAGGATGGGGGCTCTGGCCCCACTCTATATAGCCCTGACATGCAGCATTTCAAGTGCTCTCACAGACTCCCTCTCCCTCTGAATAGGAAATATCATAATTGTAGCTCCAATAGCAGCCTAGAAAAAGTATGGAGACTCTGGAATTCCCAGGAACAGCAGAAACTATGTTATTGTAAGAAATGCTCAGTTTCCAAATGTCAGCACTTTTTATTTGTCTTGTTTTCAGTATCATACTTTGGCTTTTCAACTGCATCTATTTAAGAAACTATCATGGATACCAATATAAATCAAAAGAAAAAAAAATAAGCTACAATATACCTTAAAAAAACAACTAAAAAAGTTAGTTGCATTTTTTTTTAAGTCCTAGCCCTAAAAGTTTTCCTATTAATGGATGTATTTTAGATATATCAGAAACCTGCTTAAATCACTAAGAAACTGGTAAGGATTTCATATTTTATATTTTACTTTTGAAATTATTGTCATTAAAAAATAGGGCATTTGCAGGACACATTATGCTTCACTTTGAAATGTATAGAAATTTTTTTATTTACCTAAAGTTAGTTTATTGTTTCATATACACAATGGACAAATGAAAACAGAATGTGACTTTAAGTACATTTCGTTATATAGAAATAAAATACAGGGTACCAGGGAGGAAATTACATAAAAAGGTTAAACACTGGTAAAATAGCAATGAAAAAGATCACTCAAGCTTTCGGACGCATCAGCAGCAGTCCTTCATCAGGAGTAATGACGATGTTATGTTTCTGTCTCTTTTTTATACTTGAAATTTCTGGAAAACCCTTCATCAGAGTAGTCCCGCAGAATGGGAAAACCCAATGAGAACCAATGGGAGGCCTCCAATAGAATCATGGAAGAACCCCAATAGGGACCAATGAGAAACCCACACTGCGGGTTACCTAATTTGGGGATGTCTCATACATTTCAGAGTAAGAGTTGTTTATAAGTTTCTGGAAGTGGTTGTGATGTATTAATGGCTTTCCCGTGTAGTTTGTAAGTTTCCCAAGATTCTAAGAAGAGTCTACTATTCTTGTTTGTGATGTGACGGTGTAGTATTTTTGTTGAGTCCCAGTCGGGTTCGTGTCCGTGTTGTAAAGCGTGTTCTGCCAGACGTGAGGCTATGTCTCCTTTCGCGAGTGCTTGTTTGTGTTCTTTTTTTCTTGTTTTGATCATTCTTTTTGTTTGTCCTATGTAATGTTTGTTGCAGTCTTTGCATGGTATTTGGTATATGGCGCCTGTGAGATCTTCTGGTGGAACTGGGTCTTTAACTTTTGTAAGTTGTTTGCGAAGTGTTGTGACAGGGGAATAGAATGTTTTGATATTTGCCTCTTTAAGGATGCGAGAGATTGTTTCGGAAATGCCGTGAATATATGGAATAGATATGCGGGTGTGAGATGTATTGTTTAAAGATGTACTATTGGGTCTACAGTTTCTGAGAATGAATCGTTTAGGGTATCCATTATTTTTAAGTGCCGTGTGTATGTGTTTTGTTTCTGTGTTTGAAAGTGTTTCATTACTGCAGTGAGAATTCGCTCTAAGACTTAATGTTTTAACAACGGAAGCTTTGTGGCATGTTGGATGATGCGATTTAAAATCGAGATATCTGTCTGTATGTGTGGGTTTACGGTAAACTGAGGTGAAGATTGAGTTATCGTGAGATCTGTGTACAAGAACGTCTAGGAAAGGGAGTTTATTGTTCTGTTCTGTTTCGTATGTGAATTTTATATGTGAGTTTAAGTTATTAAGGTAATGGAAGAAGCTTTGGAGTGTATTAGTTTTAAGTACAACAAACGTGTCGTCGACGTATCTTTTCCAGAATTTAATGTTAAAATTCAGTGAAGACAAAGCAGTTTCCTCAAATGACTCCATAACCAAGTTAGCTACAACACTTGAGACCGGAGATCCCATGGCAGTGCCAAAAACTTGTCTATAGATAGAACCATTTGAGGAGAACACAGCAGAGTCCAGACAAAATTTCAACAATGTGCAGATGTCGTGAGGTGTTAGTGAAGTGCGTTCATGTAGTGTTGTGTCATTTTGGAGGCGTGTAAGTGCGGTGTCGATTGCAAGTGATGTGGGAATGCAAGTGAAGAGAGAAATTACATCGAATGAGACCATGAGGTCGTCGTCGTCAAGTTGTAGGTTATTTAAAGAGGTGCAGAAGGATTGGCTAGTAGAAACAGTGTAGTCGTTATTACCGATTATAGGAGAGAGTAGACGTGCAAGATATTTTGATAGGTTATATGTAGGAGAGCTGCAAAAACTAACTATAGTTTTAAGAGGAATATTTTGTTTATGAATTTTAGGTAATCCGTAGAAGGATGGTAAGCGGCCGGAAGTGCATTTTAAAGAGTCGTAGAGATTAAATGTAAGTTTTTTAGATTTATAGAGTTTTAGAAGGAGAGAGTTCATTTTGGATTGAATTGTTTGTGTAGGGTCTTTTGTGATGCGGGTGTATGTATTTGTATCAGATAAGAGTGTAGAGACTTTATGTAAGTAGTCTGGACGATTTAAGACGACTGTAGTACGGCCTTTATCAGCTGGCAGTATGACAAGGTCCTTGTCGTTCCGTAGCTCCCGGAGGGCAACCCTTTGCATAGGCGTTAGGTTGTCCTCAGGAAGTTTTGGACGCCGAAGGAGTCCTGCCACTCTGCAGCGGATATCAGCTGCAACACGTTCGTCAGTGTGAGTATTTTGTAGAGCATTTTCTATGGAAGCGAGAATCTGTGGTGTAGGAATTTTAAGTGGAGCAGGTAAGAAATTTAGACTGAGGGATATTACGAATTGCTGTTGTGGTGTGAGATTTTTATTAGAAAGATTTAGTATCCAGTTTTGTAGAAGTTTTTGAAAATGAAAGGTCTAAGGTTGTGCAGTTGCATGGAATGCTATTTTACCAGTGTTTAACCTTTTATGTAATACATTTTGTTATTAAATAAAAAATGAAACAATAATTCAGATCATTAATAAATACTGGCCCGAGGTGTTAATAAAACAAAAATAAAAGCGAGATAGAAGTGTGAAACTTTTAGCAGTTAAAACATACTTTTAAAGTATCACTTTTAATATTAAAATACATCTCGTTAATAAGGGAGACATTTTGAGTTATGACTAAAAAATGAAAATAACTGTCAATTTTTTAGTTATTTTAGTAAGTCTTTAAAATTTTCCATTACATTTACACTTTTAAATTGATACCCCTCTTTTTTAGTAAAAAAAAATGATGCCATTATTGCAGCTTCAGGAAAAAAAGGAATTATACAAATACTTATTTATTTATATATTATATACATATTTTCTATCTTTTTTGCACAATAATTCGGACAGAATGTGGCGTTTATACCCACTGGTCTGAGACACTTAACAATGCAAAGCAAGATGCATGAACTAATATTCAGCACTTCATATCGCCTTTAATACTATCCAGGAATTAACAGTTAATGTGAGCGAAAAAGGAGAAAGAAATGACGAGGATGAAAAGAGTGTGAATCAATAAAACAATTCTAATACTAAAACATACTTGAATGTTCCTGCAAACTACCAGGTTGGTTGGTTGTATTTTTATGACACAAGGACAGCGAAGGTCATCCTGTGCCAAACTAGGTGAGACTATAAATGGTTTGGGGCAAACCAGGGTGCCTACTGAAAATAAGAAACCCAATTCCTTGACCTTAAAAAAAGTTTGATTTTTTTGTTGTTTTTTTTTACGATCGTTAAAATAGCTACATAAAAAATGGCTGAAAATCAATAAAAATTACCAAGTTATGACAAAAAATAACTGAATCAGTAAAAAATCGCATGAAAATTACAATTCAACGCAAGCTTAAATTTGAAAAAATGGGCATAACCGTGACCTACAACATAGATTTAACAAGCTTTTCTTGACTTCAATGGCCCTTTTCTTATTTCTTGACCTTTCCTTGACTCTCATGACATGATAGACACTTCAGGCAAACTATCAGGAGATTCGGACCTTTGTTTAAATCAAAATTATGAGTTGTGCAGAAAAAGCAACATTTATCACATAGTTGATATTTAGCAGTCATGTATGAGTTACGTGGAAAAAAAAAAATATATATATATATATAACAGAAACTGAGAACTTGGGCCGGAAAACCATTACATGGCAGGCACTACAATGACCTGCAACAACCACACGTTGACAAAAAGGCATCAAATTCTTGGCTGGCCAAAGGCACTCTCCAGCCAGAGACAGAAGGATTCATGCTAGCCATCCAAGACCAAGTGATCGCAACAAGGAACAATCAGAAATTCATCCAGAGAAAAGATATAGAAAGCGACAAATGCAGACACTGTCATGCGGCATCGGAGACAATCCAACACGTGATGGCAGGATGCAAGATCCTTGCGCAGTCAGACTACAAACATAGACACGATCAAGTAGCGAAAATAGTCCACCAGAAATTGGCAGCGAATGCTGGCTTTCTGACAGAAAAATGCCCGTACTACAAATATGAGCCAGAGACCGTGCATGAGAACGAAACACACAAGCTTTACTGGGATAGAGCAATCATAACAGACAAGACAGTCCCACATAACCGTCCTGACATAACCCTCGTCGATAAATCGAATAAGACCACGTACTTAATCGACATAGCAGTACCCAACACCAATAACATACAGACAACCTACACAACGAAAATCACCAAGTACCAAGATCTCAGACATGAAGTACGAGATATATGGGGTATGGAAAAGATCTTCATCATCCCGTTAGTCATCTCAGCAACAGGGATAGTACCAAAAACGCTTGCGACGAATTTGGAGATACTCAACATTGACCCAAACACCTACATTGAAATACAAAAAGCCACAATCCTAAACACGTGTCACATTGTCAGGAAGTTTCTAGACATGGCACATTAAGAAGTGATGTAAAAAGAGGCTTGGGAACATGGCGCTCTGCCCGTCCCAAAGCCTGTTTCCGCCAAGAATGGGCGAGGAAAACTTTTATATATATATATATATATATATTGGAATCTGAACTGGATTCCAAGAGATCACCGAAGATCTAGAAAACGTCCTCAAACTAGATGGGTAGATGAAATAAGAAAACAGGTTGGGGTGACTTGGAAGCGAATTGCTCAGGATAGACTTGTGTGGAAAGCATTTGGAGAGACCTTCATCCAGCAGTGGATAGATAATGGTTGAATATGATGATGATGATGATGATATATATATATATATTCCTTCATCAATGTAATCTATTGCTTTATAATAAAAATATATGTATATAGAAATATATATATTATAAACGCCTAAAAGTGATTGTGAAACTTCTGTGCTGTCACGTGGTTTGAATTTTGCACGTAAAGCCCTCGTCGATTCCAATTTCAAAAATCCTTTCGGCTATTGAACCGGCTTTGTGGAACATGGCAGAAGATAGGTGTGCTGAAGTGCACATGGAGGTTTCCAGAGTGCTATTCAAACGTAAGGCACTCGTGGATAACCTTTCTGTCCCTGAGCGGAAGCCCTGAAGGTGAAGAGGTTGTGGTCTTACCGGCAGATAAGAGTCGTACTACGGTTGTTATGTATAGGTCGGTTTACGATGATAAAGTGATGTCACTTTTAAATAATGGCGATACCTATTCCGTTGTAGATAAAGATCCTACTGGTTGCATTGAGAGGCATATGAATGGTTGCCTGCTAAAACTTTATGAAGGGTCAAAACTGGATGAGAAACTTTACTCGTGACGCCGTTGTTCGTCTGGAAGAATACCATTGTTCTATGGACTCCCAAAAGTTCATAAACACGATATTCCTCTTAGACCTATTGTGAGTTTTTGTAGTTCGCCAACATATGCACTTTCTAAATATCTTGCAGGTATACTATCTCCTCTTGTTGGATCCTCTGGGCGGTCGGTGTCTACCTCTGAGGAGTTTATTTGCTCCATCAGAAATGTGGAAATTGCTCCCGATGATGCTATGGTGTCTTTTGATGTAGTTTCACTTTTCACCTGTATTCAAACAAATTTGGCGGTATCAACAGCATTGGAGCGACTGAGGCATGATGGAAGCCTGGAAGAAAGAACTAGCCTTAGTCTGGAAGAGATATGTGGCCTGTTAAGAGTTCTGCTTGAATTCCACGGTTTTCGGCTTCAAGGGTAGATTTTACCGACAGAAAAGAGGTACAGCGATGGGGTCACCCGTTTCGAGTGTGGTGGCAAATTTGTGCATGGAGGCGTTTGAAAACAGTGCTTTAGATGAGTGCATTTACTGTGTCATGGTGTGGAAGCGATATGTCGATAATACGTTTGTTATCCTACCAAGGTCTTCAGTTGCTGATTTTCATCTCTATTTGAACAGCTTGAACCCTCATATTCAATTTACGTTAGAGGAAGAAGATAGCGGTTCATTACCTTTCTTGGATGTTCAGATAAATAGAGATGGAGATAGCAGACTGTTGACTACGGTATTTAGGAAACCAAGCATACTGATAGGTATCTTGACTTTCGTTCTCATCACACTGCATCACACAAAGCACCTGTCATTAGAGCCTTGCACCGACGAGCCTTTACACCCTGTTGTAATGATGACCTTCGCAATGTTGAATTACGACGCAACAAAAGCGTGCTGAAAAAAAAAAGGTTGCCCGAGTAAATTTATCGCTCGTAAGGATCGCGTCCCTGAGGAGGAAAAATCTGGTGCTATTTACCAAATAGTGTGTGGAGACTGTGACAAGGTGTATGTTGGACAGACGGGAAGATCGATACGTCTACGAGGGAAGGAGCATATGCGTGCGGTAGCTAGGGGAGACGATTCAAGCCAGTTGGCTGAACATGTCTTCAGAGAGAGTCACGAACCAGATTGGCATTCGATGAAAGTATTATATCAGAATGTGACGAATCTGGGGAGTAGACTTTTTTTGGAATCATGGGAAACCTATGGTTTGAGGAGTCGTGCAATGAACATCGCAAAACCTCTACCAGAACTTTACAAGGTTTTTGCAAAACCTCGAGTTGGGGGGTGTTCATCTGACATGGTCGGGTGCGGGGGCTTTCCCGTCGAGGGTTTCCCCAGCTGGAAATGCTCCGCACCAGATGACGTCAGATGGGGATTCCCAACACACGGGTATATAAGCTTAGGACTTTCACGAACTCTTCATTCTGCCTTCACTTGACAAAGGGAGCAGTTGGCTCCCGAAACGTCGTGTTTTTAAACCTTACGCCAGTGTCGAAATAACTGTTTGTTATAATTTGTTTTCAATTTCCGTACTTTTTTTTACTTCGAACCTCACGTCTCTAATACATAAGATAAAACTGGAAAACACACTAATTGATACCTTTTTCTTCAGGTGCAAAAGGTGTTTAATTTTCCCCATACGCGATTGATTAGAAACGTTATTAAAACACCACGTACAAGTTAAAAAAAGCAATTCTTTTTAATACTGTGGTAGTTTGAAACTTGGCGCGAAGCATGGCCGGAGGGTACGTGATCATGCTTAGCGTAATGTTTCTTCTTCTTTTCCTATAGTACTTTAATAAACTATTTTCGCTTCAGAATGCGATCTATCAGTACTTTATATGATTATCAGTTTACAGCCAATTGTTTGACGTATTTTCTAACGAGGCCAGTTTACTAGTGATGTTCTCCAATTTTCAGCATCTATGGACGTCTACCACTCCATCCATAGTGTTGTTTTGATACTACTTTTGTCAGATTCATCGTTTTTATTTAGACAGGTGTATTCCATCTTATTTGCTAAAGATGTATTAAACGTTATTTTGACTCGTTTCAAATTCGTATTATAAAACAAAGATTTGCTTAGAATTCCGCTTCATCGCCGTAAATTACAAGAATTTATGCAGCTCTTCAAATCTCACGGACTATATAGTCGGATTCCGTTATAATAAATATCAAGGGCACAGGAGGATTTTCTTCTTTATTGCTTTGATATATATTCCCTATAATCATATATATCATATATTAAACTACATTTACCTAAATAATTTGTTCGTTATATCCATGTTTTATTATCCACAATTTCTTATGTCGATGTTTGTTATAACCAGTTCCACTGTATATGTTATCTAACATATCAGTTGCTGAGGCAAACGGCGGCGTTTTTTCATAAACCAAGCATTATTACCAGGGCCGTTCTTGCGATGGGGCGAGCGCCCAAGGCGGCTAAAAACATATAGTGAAGTATCAAGAAATCAGATTTTAGCGGCCCTTACGTACTTTCGATAGAGTATTTTTGTCAAATGACTTTTATATTTGTTACTACCTGAATAAAGTTATTGTATTATAGTGTATTGCTCGTAACGTCATACTTCCCATAATGCTCATGCAGCTTCTAAATGATGGTCAAAATAAACTTAATATGTCAAAACTTTACCATGACGTTTGGATTTCTTTTTAATATTGCGGTGTTAAAAAGATGGGAAGACGGTAAAGTATTTAATTGTAATAATTGTAATAATTAAAGTATTTATTAAGTATTTAACTGCTATAAGCAGTTGGCCATTTTTTTAGAGGATTTTACGAATTAGACTTTTATACAGAACTGAAAGTTCTTATTTGATTGATTCCGGAAGCATCAGCTTCTTTACCACTGATCATCTGTAAGTACTTATTTGAAAACAGTTTTCAAGGTGCTTTAACAAACGTTGCGATCGCTCTTAGAATTTTGTTGACGATCCCTATTACCGTAGCTTTAGCAGAAAGTTCATTCTCTAAATTGAAACTTAACAAAATAAACTTATGGTCTACTATGACTGACTCATTTAACTCTAACGCTTTAACTCTAACTCTTTAACGCTTTAGCTCTCATTTCGATTAAAAATGATTTGTTGACTTCTTAAGATTTTTCACATTTGATAGATAATTTCGCTGTACAAAAGGCTAGAAAAATTACTTTGTAAGTTCTAATAGTATAATAAAAGCGGCTTTGTTCATTGAGTTAGCTTTTCATTAATTCGTTATAGCTCCTATTTCAATTGAGAATGACTTATCTTCTTTAGACTTTTCACATTTGATTGATAATTTTTCTGCACGAAAGGCTAAAATAATAGCTTTATAAGTTGCAATGGTATTATAAAATGGCTTTGTTCATTGAATTAGCTTTTCATTAATTCGCTTTAATTATAATAATAAATTATAATCTTTCGTATTTTAATTAATTGTTATCTCCTATCTTTAATTTTTAATTTAACTCCATTATCTTACTTTACTTTAAACTTTCGCGTTTGTACTAGTGGATAACTTTATTTTATAGTGCTAAACCCTGGTCAGTCTTTTTATTGTTGTGTTATATTAAAACATTTTGAGGCTGATAACATCTGCTTCTTCAGGGCACCTAACACCAGGCATGGTCCTGATTATTGTTGGGCGTTGGGAGAATGACGATATTGATATACGCAGTGTCTCGAAGGTGGCAAAATATGCTTTTTTATAAATACAAATATAGAAGCACACTTAGTTTTAATTCATAGTTATGCATATTTTAATTTTCATATAAATAAGGATAATTATTTTGGCTAATTATGCAATGGAATTTGTCTATAATCTATGATGATGATTTTTTCCGCTGCCCCGACAGATGTAGAGTTTATTAGATCCCACCTTATCTATAAGGATCTTATAATGATATCTTTAATAAGGATCTTATGATATCTTTAATAAGGACCTTAAGATATCTTTAATAA
>QLNU02014274.1:6706-41324 GCA_006491805.2 Dysdera silvatica | reverse complement strand
ACTTTCCACCAACAATAACATACCTAATTATGATACTACATTGAGATTTTTGGACAATATCTGTGGAATCGTCTACTTGTATAGAAAAAAATGCAATCCTTTATTTCTTTTTCGATATGTTCATTGATATATTGCCAAATGCAGTCAATTATTTCATTCTGAATAGTCTTAGAATTGCCGGCAAACATGGGTGTGATTTTTCAAAAGTGCTCATGAATGTCCACAGGGCTTATCGAAATGCAGTTTTCTAACAATTCTTTAGTTTTGAAACACCTAATGTACAACCTACATGGTCAAAACGACATGTTTATGTAGAGCACGGGTAACGTTACCAAAATCATTCGAAACCACTCTTATTCCACACATTTGATTTAACACCAATGATTAAACATGGCATACAAAAAAGTTTATTTAAATAATAACTCCCACACAGCCATTCAAACTCCGAATATCACGAAATCTTAAAATGCCGATTATATACTTTGTCCTTTTTTTGCAACTTTACTTACATTTAACATAGGAATGGGCTTTTCCTTACTTAAAAATTCTTTTTTATCATCGTTATTCCGCTTGGAAAATGGGGTTTCTAATAAAAATACATACCTGGTCATTTAAGGGAAACGTCATATTGTAAAGGAACCTCTTAGGTTTAACCTAAAGAATCAAGTAACGGAAATGCTGTTTTTCTAGGCGGTTTGAGAACTTGTAGCATAGTGCGCATATCTGAACTTTGGACCATATAAAGGAGTGGTTCCCAACTGGTGGTCCGCGTATGGGTCCCAAGTGGTCCGCAAGACGGGTTATTATTTAAAAAAATAATAAAAACTTATAAAAATGATTCACAATTTTTATTTCTGATCAAGCCATACCTCTGTTTTGGTAATTTTTATCCTTTTTCCATGCAAAACCTCTCGATTCAGAGGTAAAACCTCTGATCTGGCAATACTATCTGTCATGATGATGCGATAAAAATTTCTCTTCTCTGACAATACTTGATTTCGTTGTAAATAAATCGTCGCCATAGTAACCATGTTCGCAAAGCATTTCCGTTTTGAAACACAGCTCTGAATTTCTATCGTCGCTTCATACGGCCCTTTTTCGGCTGGCAACATTTCGTTGATGCGTTTAACGCGTTTAAAGCGCTGACTTAAAAACGTAGTCTTCTGTTCCTGAATGTAATTCCAATTATATTAAAGGAATTAAATTAAAAAAAAAAAAAAAATAGTGGGCTCAAAATAAAATTTTGAATTTTATTTTTCTAATCAAATTTTAAATTTGATAAAAAATAAAAAGGATTTGGAATTTAAATTAAAAAAACTGTTCAACCGCCCAATTTCTTTAGGTGAAGAGCCGCCACTGGCACGCGGACACTATATTGCTACAGACGAACGACACGTAAATACAACGTCTAGAAACGAAATAATAAAATTGCACTCTTTAGTTTTTAATCAACCAAACTCTCCACAATATAAGCCAATGATACGCTATCCATGGATAAAATGTAATTACGTTGTCGCTCATGAAAACTTAACTTTTGGAAACGTTATAGAAGTTTCATTCATTTTTACACAGGACACATGTTCTGCTACGGACTGTCAGAATACGGCATTTATAACATGCAAAAACTGCGATGCAGTTGTATGCTTTACACATTTTTTACTAATTATCGCTTTCGTAATTAATTATCATGAATATGAAGCACTTTCACTTTGCATTAATTATACATTTCATTATTTTTTAATACTTTACATTAGTTGAACACAGTTTGCGCGAAACTGACTTCATAAATTACGATTTCCGCAAAATTGTGCATTTCACCTATTTCTTTGATCGATTTTTTGCATCATATCACACCCTCATAAACGCATTTGCTATTTCCTTTTAATGTAAGTAACACTCATATTATTCATACTGTACACAAATATAGCATTTCTTTACACTAGTTGTCATGATACTGTTTATAAAGATCAATTTTTCATGTAGGCTGCTAATTAGTTCACGTGCCCTGCGGTGGCGCAGTGTGGTAACGCGTTCGCCTAGTACGCCGTTAATCCGGGTTCGACTCCCAACAGTGTACAAAGAACGCTTACTCAGAGATCTCATAAAAAGATCGCACTGCTCACTGTAGTCCGGGGTTTGGTTCCCTAGGCCATAAGAGGTTCGGATTCCTCGGAAAACAGTAGGTCCCGGCGCAGCATGACCATTGTAGTCTTTGAGCCGTAAAACCACAAAACAAACAAACGATTAGTTCACGTATATTTCTAGTTTTATTTTTGATATTTCCCTGATGTACGGAAGCTGCAATGCAGGGGCAAAATTCCATAATTTACAAATTTCCAAACAGCTGTAAAAAATTCCGTTTTTTGAATATCCAAAAATAACAACCGATATTTGTTAGGCATCAACAGATCTTTCTGTCGCGCTCAGTCACTACCCTGGCTTTGACTTCGAATGGGGCTTTTCCCTTGTTAGCCATGTGTTATCGAAGTTGCTCTGATGATATTGGTGACATATTGATATTATGCCTTAAGAAAAACAAGTATAAACATGATTGTTAACTCTTATACTCTAACTATTCATATCTAAATACGGAAATTCTAGATCATACAACGTACCAGCTCAAATTAAGACACAACATACAACCAGCAAATTGACACGGCTAGCAATCGTAATTTAGAAAAAGTCATAAATTTTGCGTAATTGATATGTTAAACTAGCATTCCAACTCTATTTTAAATACAATATTGATATCGCAAATGAGAGTAGAAAATTCATACCAAGCAAATCGCCAAGCAAAGTGCAACGAAGATCATCTTGGTGGCCATTCTTGGAAGGACAGTTTACCTTTCCTTAGAGAAAATTAAACTGAACAGAAATGTAGTACTCTAGCCTTTTATAGTAAGGTTTCGGCGTTCAAACCTTACACAACTCCCATTGTAATCCTTCAACACAATTTTATTTTATTGCACACGTCTTCAAGGCGCATTATTTTGTAACAAATTTCTCATCATTTATAAAACTATAATATTTTACAAATACGCATTGTGTTCGTTTCAAAACAATGAACAATTAAGTAGCAAAACGATACGAAATTAAAATGGATTTAAACGATATTGGATTGAGCAATGGCTATGTGATTAAACAGTAGGTGGATTTTATTATAAATTCCACTATTACAGAGATACCATCTGCAGAAAATACACAAATGGCCATTTTCTCTGGCAGTCGACAATTGTTTCGAAAACACTGCATATATTTATAGCTCTGCAGCTGGTTTCAAATAAACAAATTCTGGTGAGCTTTATGCAATGAATGTCCTTTAAGACTGTCCTCTGTGTCAAACAATGATTTTGTCGAAAAGAATAGACTATTCTGTAGAAAGTTTCTTAATACCACTCAGTGGCGTAACTCATTATGTGTTGCTACACTGATTTTCAAGTTTGCGCCCCACCTACGCTTAAATATTTTCTGGATCTGCTCATGAAACATATAGATTAAATTCATGGTTCCAAAAGTTTCCGTCTTAGCGAGCCAAGGCGTACCAAAAGTTTAACAAATTGGACAGTTTCTTTAAGTTAAAAGCTTAGTGGGGCGCCAAACGAAATAACATGGAAACGGGTCGTGAGATCAAATGCAAGTTTGAACGATTATTCCTCAACTCACACTTAGTTCTTGCACATTCTACTTTCTTTTTATGGTGTAGAGCAAGGGTCGGCAACCTTTTAAAGGTATTATGCCAAAAGGAGCACTGCATCCTCCTTCCGCACGCCCAAATTCTCAAAGTTTAGTTAACCTTCTAACTATTAATGAAAATTAATAGATTAATTAATTGAGAGAATAAAAATTAATATCTAGTAATTTAAAATACAATTTCATGATTAGTAATTTAGAATACAATTTCATGATTAGTAATTTAGAATACAATTTAATAATTTAATTCTCAAGTCACTGACTGACATCCGAAATTGCAGAGAAAGAAATTAACATTATTCATTTGGATATGCATGATTTGCTGTTGCTTCACCGATATTGCTCTTGCGACATAAAAAGGTAAATGAAATTAACAGGCTAACCTTTTATATGATCATGATCCTGGCGTGTTTTGAGTATGTTCTTCATGTCATAATAGCCTATTTATCATAAATCGCATTAAATAACTTATAATTTTTCTAGGCTGTTCTGACCCTTTTTTCTTTTGTCCTTGCGCCATAATGGATCATGATTGCATCTGAGCTGTAAACGTGTTCTTGTCAAACTAACCTACTCATTATAAGCATGTTTCATAACTTGTAATTTATCATTTCTACGCCTAAACTGGTCAATCGAATGAATCTAGTGTTTTCAGTCAATTTTTTCATATTATATTCGATGTTAACTTACTTTATATTTATCAATGCAATGTCTATATTTCATATCAGATGCTTCTATATATTTCGTAAGACACCACACTGAATACAAGTATTATTTTATCCTTCAAGTGAACAGCGTTCAGCTTGTATATTACATGAAAATTGTTTATCTAATTAAATAATCTGTAAAACTTATATAGACGAATAACACGAGGACTCAGTTTAGATCTAAATTTCTAATCTGCTCTAACCTTCTTCCTTTTTGTCCTTGCGCCATAAATGATCATGATTTCATCTGTTTTAAACATTCCCTTGTTTTCCAACTAGCCTACTAATCATAAAACATATTACGTAACTTATAGGTTTTTTTTTGTTTTTTTTTTACGTCTAAACTAAACAAATGAATCTATAGATTTCAGTCAGTTTTCTCATATTGCATTTGCTGTTGATAACTTTGTCTATCAATACAGTGTTTATATATCATATCAGATGCTTCTGTTTTTTTTTGTTTTTTTTCACATGATACTACAAAGATATACTAACTACAATTTTTATTTTATCCTTCAAGTGAATGACGTTCAGTTTGTATAAATTATATAGTTATATTGTAAATTTTGCGAGCAGTTCCCTATTGTAGGATGCATATTGACCACTACTGTCCTTACGCCTTAAATATTTAAATTTGTTTGCATAATAATTTAGCCTATTATCCAGATATATAATAAGATGGTCTTACATATGAATCAATTATAAATCAGGTTTTGCCTTATCTAATGGGAATTTCGATGCACCGTGTTGGTTCAGTTGGATGTTTTAAATGTAAATTTTAATATTAAAATATTGGTATTTGATAACAGGCTATTACTCTTCGAAATGATTTTTTGTGTCGTATTCGCTAATTAACTAAACGACTATTATTGTGATATGGTGCGCCCAGATGGCTTTTGACCATATACGAATTGATATATATCTTTATATCAAAGTATATTTATATTGAATTATTGTATTTTTACATCATTTATTTATTTATTTATTTTATTATTCTTTTATTTTTATTTTATTATTCTTTTATTTTTATTTTTATATATTTATTTATTTTAATTTATTTTAATATTCTTTTACTATATTTTATAAATGTCATTCCTGAATAGCGGACATATAACCGATTGTGGCTTTGCGGCCCTTGGGGATTCATTCACTGAGCCGGATAATGAATTAACTCTTGATATTAATAACCAATATTACTATCCCTCACAGATTACTTCTCATAATCAAGTTAATAACACATTATTAACCGTTCATATTAATGCATGCAGTATTACTAACAAAGTGGAATTAATTGAAGACTTCATCCTTGGTATAAATCCATCCCCTGACATATTATGTATAACTGAGACCTGGCTCTGCCCAAATTAGGCTCCATCTCTTTTTGATTATGAATCGGTCTCGATTGCACATGAATTGGGTAGAGGAGGTGGTGTTGTAATGTATGTTAAAAGAAAACACGAGTTTAATTTGATACCTCAATGGACGGGAATCTTCCCGGGTGTTGAGATGCTGACATTACAGATTTATGGTATTTTTGTCACTACCATATATCGACCACCTTCTGGTGAATTGGGAGATTTTTTATGTCGTCTTCAGGACCTACTTGCCTTTATTACTTCCTCGAGAAAGAGGCTAATCATCATGGGAGACTTAAATATTGATTTATATACTTCCAATGAAAAATTTGTAAACCATACGCAAGCACAGAGACTATTGGATCAGATCTTCTCATTTGGATTTAATAACTATATTCATAACCCAACTAGAATTACATCACATTCTTGTACAGTTATTGATCACTGTATTACAAACGTTTTAAATCCACAATGTGGCATACTTCTTTATCAGATTAGCGATCATCTTCCCATATTTTCAATTTTTGGTATTTCACAGGGAATATCTAAAAGACATGGTAATCCATCTTTTATTAGAGATTTTTCTGAGATGAATTTACAGAC
Source organism: Dysdera silvatica (assembly GCA_006491805.2). Classification (NCBI taxonomy): domain Eukaryota; kingdom Metazoa; phylum Arthropoda; class Arachnida; order Araneae; family Dysderidae; genus Dysdera; species Dysdera silvatica. Next base: position 34,969 of record QLNU02014274.1, on the reverse strand, counting down.
ATTTAAAGCAAAGTTACAAAGAGTAAATTGGAATAATTTATATCTCTTGGATAATCCACTACATGCTTATGGATATTTCGTTGATATCTTCAAAAATAATTATGAAGTTTGCTTTCCATTAAAAACAATAAGCAAAACCAAACGTATACGTAAATCATGGATTACAACTGAAATTTTTAGAGAAATAAGGAAGAAAAATAAACTTTACTTCAAATTTTTAAAGGATAAATCACCAACAAAACTTGCTGTTTTTAAGTCATTTCGGAATGAATTGAATACTAAAATAAAACGTGCGAAACAGGCATATTTTTCGGCACTATGTAATATGAATAATAGGAAAACATGGTCAGAAATAAATGAACTTATGGGAAGATCAAAATCCAGAACAAGAGAAATTGATATACTAATAACTCCTCATAAAACGATTACTAACATATCACAGATTTCTAATACATTCAATCAATATTTCATAGAATTCCCTTATTCTTTATCTAGTAAATTTAATAATGTATTCCAAAGATGCCATGATTATAATATCGCTAATTCCTTTTTCTTGGATGGGGTCACTGAACTTGAGACAATTCGACTAATTAATAATCTTAGTGCTAATAAAGGACCAGGCCCAGATAACTTTCATCCAGTTCCCATTAAATATTGTGCTCATGAGATTTCAGGGCCTTTAACCCACATCTTTAATCTAATCTTTTCCACTGGTGAGATTCCGCCGGAATTTAAGACGGCAAGGGTTGTTCCGATTCATAAAAAGGGTTCATATACTGACGTTGCTAATTATAGACCGATATCAATATTATCGGTGTTTACAAAAATACTTGAAAAACTCATTTATAATAGATTATTAAAATACTTTGAACATAACCACATCATACAGGAAAATCAATTCGGTTTTACTAAAAATAAATCTACTGAACAAGTATTGTTAACGGCAACAGACTTCATATATTCGGCTTTGGACGGTGGTGACTCATCAATTGGAATTTTTTTTGATTTGTCACGGGCATTTGATACCCTTAACTATGATAGACTTTTATATAAATTACAATTGGCAGGTATATGCGGAAAGCAAAATCTTCTTTTCAGAAATTACCATTTTGGAAGATCTCAATATGTGCAAATAAACGAAAATCAATCTATCGCCAGATCACCTCTATGTGGGGTTCCTCAGGGGTCGACATTGGGACCTTTGCTTTTTATTTTTTATATTAATGATCTTTTTTTTCTGCCAACTCGATCTAGAGTTCTATGCTTTGCCGACGACACAAGCATCTTTTATAGGGAAAGGAATCTTGATGTGCTGTTTTCACTTGTAAATAATGATATTGATATATATATAAAATACTTTAGAGATAATTATCTCTCACTTAATACAAAAAAAACCAAATGTATTCTGTTTTCAAATAAACATAACAAAAGCAACTACTTATGTAATACCATAAAAATAGATAACGATATAGTTCCGTTATCGCAGGAGACGAAATTCCTTGGAGTTACTATTCAAGCCAATTTAAAATGGGATACACACATTAACCTATTGTGCTTAAAAATTGGTAGATTTTTGGGAATATTGCGCAACATTAGTATTTATATACCTATAAAATTTTTGATCAATCTATATTATTCTTTTATTTTTTCTCATCTTTTTTATTGTTTATCGGTCTGGGGATACACTTCACAGGCTAACCAAAGTAGAATTTAGTCATTACAAAATAAATTCTTCAATATTATTAACCATAAATTACCACAACCAATGTCGATCCGTGAGGTTCCGCAAAGATTCAATTTATTAACTTTTAATCAACTTTTAAATTATAAAATTTTGTTATTAATGTTTAAAAAAATTAAAAATACTAATCTATTCCAATTGATTTACAGCAACCTACACATAACTATCCAACAACAAGTAGACATAACTACAGACCTCAATTTTCTCGTCTGGAGCTGGGTTGCCACAGAGTGGGTTCTTCAGGTCCTAAATTGTGGAATCAGCTGCCTTCTAATATAAAAGAGATAAATTCCTATTCTAAGTTTAAGTCTTTAATCCGGATCCTCCTTACTAATTCTATTTAATCAATCGCATACTTAATTTAATTTTCGCTGATGTTTGCGCAGTGATATCCCATGGGGCTGCTTTGGCTATCTGGTATCTCCTGGGTGGTGCAGGCTTTGTCAGACTACGTCTTTACCTGCGCTACCCAGGCAGACATGGACAAAATTCTATTTCACAGTATATTAATTAATGTATTGATATTTTTTTTTTAATTAATTTTGATGTATTTATATTTTTGTAATTAATTTTATGCATCTATATTTTCGTATGATGTTAATGTAGATATGTCTTTGTTCTTATAATTAACTCAAACTAACATTGATTTGTAATCCCAATGTATATTTTTTTGTTGTTCATGTTGCTGCCTAAATAAAGTTGCTAAAAAAAAAAAAAATGTTTTAAGATTTTGTGTGGTATGCTTGCACTATGTATTGACTCGTAGTAGAGGGTTTTTTGAGCCCTCCATATAGGTACTAGAATTGTAGACCCTGTTTACTTGTCTTAAGTATATTTGTAGGCAGACAAGAGTTGACCCTTTAAGGAATTTAAGCGCCCGGTCGGGCGGGGTGAGGAAATTGTTTTTAGCAACTGGAAATACCACCAGTAATGACGAATGGTTTCGTTATTGTAAGCTGGCGTTTTAAAGCAACAGGAGTATGGAGGGGGATACATAGATATTGTGTGCTACACTGGTTTGTTAACTAACTCATGAAAGGAAATAAGAACGAAGCCTTGTCTTTTATATACCAGCCATTTATTTTGAAATCGGAAAGTGTCATACAAGCTTAGCAAGTCATGATGAAGATATATTATGGGTGAATTAACCCAGATCATTAACCTTTCTTAACTAATATAGAGTTGTATTATTTATGGTATATATATATATATATATATACCCACTTCCGTTTAGTAAAGTATAACTATATTATTCTAACGAAACAATACAGAGTTTCACCAGGAGATTCCATAACAAACAGTTATTTCGACACTGGCGTAAGGTTTAAAAACACGATTTTTCGGGAGCCAACTGCTCCCTTTGTCAAGTGAAGGCAGAACGAAGAGTTCGTGAAAGTTCTACACTTTTATACTTGCATGTTGGGAAACCCCATCTGACATCATCTAGTGCGGAGCAGTTCCAGTGGGGAAACTCCAATTGGGGAAACCCTCGCCGGGAAATCCCCCGCACCCGACGATGTCAGACGAACACCCCCAACTCGAGGTTTTGCAAAAATCCTGTAAGGTTCTGGTAGAGGTTTTGCAATGTTGTGCGCGACTCAGACGTTTCTCCACGTTATTGAACCGGCCTTGTGGAACATGGCGGAGGATAGGTGTGCTGAAGTGCTCATGGAGGTTTCGAGAGTGTTATTTGAACGTAAGGCACTTGTGGATAATCTTTCTGTTCCTAAGCGGAAAGCCCTGAAGCAGAGACAGTGAAGAGGTTGTGGTCTTACCGGCAGATAAGGGTCGTACTACTGTTGTGATGGATAGGTCGGTTTACGATGATAAAGTAATGTCACTTTTAAATGATGGCGATACCTATTCCGTTGTAGATAAAGACCCTACTGGTTGTATTGAGAGGCAGATGAATGGTTGCCTGCTAAAACTTCACAAAGAGTCGAAACTGGATGAGAAACTTTACTCGCGACTCCGTTGTTCGTCTGGAAGAATACCATTGTTCTATGGACTCCCAAAAGTCCATAAACACGATATTCCTCTTAGACCTATTGTGAGTTTTTGTAGTTCGCCAACATATGCACTTTCTAAATATCTTGCAGGTATACTATCTCCTCTTGTTGGGTGCTCTGAACGGTCGGTGTCTACCTCTGAGGAGTTTATTTCTTCTATCAGAAACGTAAAAATCGCTCCCGATGATGCTATGGTGCCTTTTAGTGTTGTTTCACTTTTCACCTGTATTCCAACTAATTTGGCGGTATCAGCAGCGTTGGAGCGACTGAGGCATGATGGAAGCCTGGAAGAAAGAACTAGACATAGTACGGAAGAGATATGTGGCCGGTTAGAGTTCTGCTTGAATTCCACGGTTTTCGGCTTCAAGGGTAGATTTTACCGACAGAAGAGGTGTACGGCGATGGGGTCACCTGCTTCGAGTGTGGTGGCAAATTTGTGTATGGAGGCATTTGAAAACAGTGCTTTAGATGAGTGTACTTACTGTGTCAAGGTGTGGAAGCAATACGTCGATGATACGTTTGTTATCCTACCAAGGTCTTCAGTTGCTGATTTTCATCTCTATTTGAACAGCTTGAAGCCTCATTTTCAATTTACGTTAGAGGAAGAAGATAGAGGTTCATTACCCTTTTTAGATGTTCGGATAAATAGAGATGTGGATGGGCGACTGTTGACTACGGTGTTTAGGAAACCAACACATACTGATAGGTATCTTGACTTTCGTTCTCATCACCCGGCATCACACAAAGCATCTGTCATTAGAGCCTTGCACCGACGAGCCTTTACACATTGTTGTAATGATGACCTTCGCAATGTTGAATTACGACGCAATAAAAGAGTGTTGAAAAAGAACGGTTACCCGACTAAATTTATCGCTCGTAACCAATGTGGTGTTAGTGGTGGAAACAGGAATGTAGAGGATGAGACTAGGAAGACATCAGTGGTTTTGCCATATGTGGCGGGTGTCTCAGAAAAGCTGTCTCGAATTCTCAGTTGTGTGAATGTTAAGACCTACTACAAACCTGTCTACACCCTGCGTGATCTATTACTTAAAGTTAAGGATCGCGTCCCTGAGGAGGAAAAATCTGGTGCTATTTACCAAATACCGTGTGGAGACTGTGACAAGGTGTATGTTGGACAGACGGGAAGATCGATACGTCTACGAGGGAAGGAGCATATGCGTGCGGTAGCTAGGGGAGACAATTCAAACCAGTTGGCTGAACATGTCTTCAGGGAGGGTCACGAACCAGATTGGCATTCGATGAAAATATTACATCAGAATGTGACGAATCTGGGGAGTAGACTTTTTCTGGAATCATGGGAAACCTACGGTTTGAGGAGTCGTGCAATAAACATCGCAAAACCTCTACCAGAACCTTACAGGATTTTTGCAAAACCTCGAGTTGGGGGTGTTCATCTGACATCGTCGGGTGCGGGGGCTTTCCCGGCGAGGGTTTCCCCGATTGGGGTTTCCCCAGCTGGAAATGCTCCGCACCAAATGGCGTCAGATGGGGATTCCCAACATGCGGGTATATAAGCTTAGGACTTTCACGAACTCTTCATTCTGCCTTCACTTGACAAAGGGAGCAGTTGGCTCCCGAAACGTCGTGTTTTTAAACCTTACGCCAGTGTCAAAATAACTGTTTGTTACATTTACCTGTTTTTAAGGATGAGGTTTACTTTCTATTTTGTTACTTATTTGTACACCTAACTAGTATTAGTATTATACCTAACTAGTATAGTGAATCAGGTGCACAAGTGCACTTAAGTTGTAAGACTTGGGGACTTGGGTGCGCTTGTGCACCTGATTTAAAAAGTTAATTTGGACCTATGATATAGATTTACTGAAACTCAACATATAATAAAAAACTGCTTTATTAAGAATTCAAACTTACATGAGGAACTCTCATTTTTCTTGGTTTCCTGAAAAACAAAATGAAACATTGGATCAGAACAAAAATTTACAAACTTTTTTTAACATTGAAAATGTTTCTACAGAGGTCAATTGAAAAAAAAAGTGTCACATTTTATTTTGTCATATTTTTTCGTTACGCCTTAATAAAGGTAGGAGGCTGTTGTTGCCACTTTATTGTAGTTGTATCAATAACACTAATCTGCATTTTTTCACTTTTTTCTGTTGTTTTGAAATAAAGAGTTATATCGGAACATATTTTCTCTGCAGATTACGAAAACGACCTTAAGGAATCCGTATCACCGATTTTTTCACAAATCACAAAAATATGAAAATATAAAAAAAAGGTAAATTTTTAATGACATCAATGCATCACAATGTTTGTAATATATGCAAATATTCACTGGTGGTACAGAATGCATGTGTAACGAATAGATGCACACAAATGCATCATAGATAAACCCACATCCAACCCACAAGAGTTAAATCCCAACCTGAAACAATTAAAGTCAACAAGAGCAAACCTGGAACTGCAAAGAAAAAAATAAATGATTCAATGTATAGTGCCATTTGTAATGCCATGATGAAGTAAACAACAATATAATTTCATTTAATATAGCAAATGCATTCATCCTTTCTTCCAATATGTTCAGATATATGCATTAATTCCCTTATGTAGAAATTATTTCCGAAAGTAAATTTCTAAAAACATTCATGAGCCAATATTTTCTCAAACAGTAGTTTTTCAATGAAAAAACCAACAGTTTAAACATAAAAATGATAACTGCTCTAAAAGAAACAAAGAAAAAAATTCAAAACTTTGAAAGAGATGTATGACAACCTTAAATTTCTTCTAGAACATGTGCAATAGGCAGGGGTGATTGTAAGTCCAAACCAGATTCTCTGAACATACCAGAAAATTCCCTGAAAAGTTACATAATATTTTTGGTAAAAACACTGATTTCCGAAGGAATATAGAAAATTATAAGAAATAAAATAAAATTTTTGTAATTTTTAAAAAATGCAGTCCCGGAAGAAGGAAGTTGAAATTCCTGGAAATTATGGAACAAAATCACTCCTGGCAATAGGGTGGAGTGAAAAAATGAAAGTTTGAAATTTCATATCCAATAGTGGGCAAAAGTTGCCTCTGGTGTTAGTTAGGAATCCAATATATATATTTTTTTTTAATTTTTGAAAAAAAATTTTTTTCTCCCCAAAAGTGACGGCCCGTGGCGAGATATAAGTGAAACTGTGTGAAGCTAATTCAACGAAACGCATTAATTTACGTTCCATGCATGCCAAGAAACTGATTCGTACCTCATTTAGTACATAAAGAAGAAATTTACAGTAACCTCGGGTTTTAGTGAATTGGCTGCACGCAGTTCCTCTTATATCTCACCACGGGCCGCCACTGCTCCCCAATGGCGTTGAACTTGTAAAAAGTGTGAAATTTTCAATAAACCATACAATTTATTTTCAGAAATAAAAATTGTGATGATTAGATCTAATAACGTGCGAAAGCAACTTAATGCATTATTTATTAATGCTCTGAAATATTTTTGGATTCTGATAATTTCATCTGCCTCCACAACGTCGTCGAATTTATTGAAAAACTCAAGTGTTTAGACGGTTAATTAGTTACTAGCAGTAGCAGTTCTAGAAAAAAAATGGCGTGGTGTAAATTCCAGCCTATGTACACTAGTGCCGCCAGAGGCGCCTGTGCACATAAGCAATATAATAAAATCCAGTTATATTAGGAGGGGCCATGGCCCCGGCCCTAGCCTAAAACCTCCACCAGTCACTCGGAAATTCATATTCTAAATACCTGGCATAAATAAGTATTACATTGTTGTGCGTTAAGGCAAAAAGTAAAATAATTAGCTGCGACTATTTATCTTCGTTGGAAATTTACATTTCGTTTATTTTCGCGTGTTAAGTGATAGCACTGGCATACGCATACACACTGATGTACGCACCGGGTGGGATGTTGATGGGGGTTGTAACCCTCCCATTGCAATGAAATTTTGTATATTTAACATAGGAATATGTGAGTTGTAGCTCTGTAAGCCCCATTGGGACTAAAACCCCCCTTATGAAATTTCTGCGTACGCCTATGAGTGATAGTGAAATCAAACGAATTCACATTACCAAGGCCGTTGGGTGTGAAAATAAGATGCACCATGAGCTGTGTCCCCTCCCATGTTCGGAACACCATCGGAATTAAGTGAAACCATGCTGTCAACTTATGAAAATTTGTGCATGGACAAAATTCAATTAGAAGGAAAGCCGAGCAGAGCCAACGTTTGCTGAAATAGCCAAGGAAGTAGAAAGTATAGCCTACGTAGTTGAGTAGTATACGTAATTGAAGTCTGATCCCATTACCAGACAGGTCGTTCCATTGCCGTTATGGCAAGACACCCTTCTCTAAGCTACAATGGAACCACCCGTCTGGTAACGGGATCGGACGTCAAGTCTGCGCGAGCGGACTATAAGTTGGAACAAATTTGGCATAAAGCATCCATTCCTACAGCTTCCCATAACAGAATTTTACAACTCTTGCAAGCATACCATGCAAAATATATGAAGCTTATGAAACCATTTAAAGGCAAACAAAACAATAAAACATACAACGCCAAGATTCACAGCTTTGAAGGAGGAGGTAGGCCACACTTTTTTATACTGAAGCATGCAAATACATTTTATCTTTTTCTTCATGCATTTATACTTAATCCGTATTATCTGTATTAAGTAATTCTTAAAGTTAAAATATGGTTAATTATATATATATATATATATATATGGCCTGCAAAAGGGTTGCTGGTATCTAACTGGAAGGAGACCCACACGCTGAACGTATGTGACGATGTGTGGAACCGGCCAGGCCAGTAACCTAGTGTCCTACCCCGCCTTCAAGTGGTGCAGGCTGAGCTTTCTATTTATGTGGCAAATTAATATTTGCTGCACGGATAGAAAGGCGGAAGGGGAGGGCTAATTCACCAACCCGTCTAGCCAGCGTGGTGAAATTATGGCTAATTCCTCCATTATGTTGACACACCAGAAACCATGGCCCCTAGTCTCCAGGTGCTGGAGTGCTCCTGATCAAGGCAGCGGTCAGTGTGGCATGAAAGCAGGGGGTGCTAAGAATCACTGGAATGGCCCAGGCTGCCGTTTGTTATTGACCTTGGCTACGTTTAATGGACGATCCCTTGCTTCTGAAGCAAAACTTCAGGAATTGGAAGAGGAACTAGACAAGATCAAATGGGACATTGTAGGACTCAGTGAAGTTAGAAGAAAAGGTGAAGAGTTGGTGGAACTTAAAAGTGGACATTTGTTTTATTATAGAGGAACGGAAACTGGAAGAACAAGTGGTGTTGGCTTCTTAATCAACAAAAGAATTAAAGACTGTCTTCTGGAAGTTGAAAGTACATCAGATCGAGCAGCGAGGCTCGTTGTTCAACTAACCCAGCGATACCAACTTCAAATAGTACAGGTATATGCACCAACATCAAGCCATACCGACGAAGAGGTTGAAGAATTTTATGAAGAAATCAAACAGCTACATACCAAGGGGAAACAACATATCAAGCTCATCATGGGGGATTTCAATGCAAGAATTGGACAACAGGAACAAGGAGAGACATCGGTTGGTAAATACGGATATGGGGAAAGGAATGAACGTGGCGATCAACTCATCGAATTTGCAGAAGCTGAAAACCTTAGCATCATGAATTCATTTTTTAAGAAGAAACCGCAAAGAAAATGGACATGGAAACACCCAAATGGGGGAACTAGTGAAATTGACTATATCCTGGCAAACAAGAAATCAATTATTGAAGATTGCAGCGTACTGAACAGATTTAATACTGGAAGTGATCATCGAATGGTGAGATGTAAAGTGCACTTAAATACTAAACTAGAAAGGCAGAAGCTCATTAGGAAACAAGTATGTAAGAGGGTGGATTTAAAGAAATTAAAAGAAAATACCGAGGCATTCAAGTTGGAATTAAAAAATCGCTTTTCTGCACTGGAAGGACTTATTGAAGAAGTTGACATCTCAGAAGCAAATGAAAACATTGTTAAGACAATAGTTGAAACTGCTGGGGAAATTGGTGGTGTAACCTGTAAAAAGCACAATAGCAAATTATCTGAGAAGACGAAACAGCTCATGAAAAGGCGAAGAGATATGAAGGTGGACAATCGAAATACCAGTTCCAGGATTGAGTACATAGAACTTTGTAAAACTCTGCGCAAAAGCATGAAAGAAGACATAAGAAAATTCAACTGTGAGCTAGTAAGGAAAGCCATTGAAAATAACAAGAGCCTTAGGGTTGTTAAAGGAAGTTTATCTGTTGGGAAGAAACACATCATTGCATTAAAAGGAGAGGATGGCACCGTAACAAGAAATAGGGAAGAAATACTTAGAAGAGTTGAAGAATTCTACAAAAAACTATATGAAAGTAACAGTGGATTAAACGAAGACGCCGAAATAGTCGAAGGAACAGCTCCTAAAATCTTAAAAGAAGAAGTTTCATTTGCAATAAAAAATATGAAGAAAGGAACAGACCCTGGTGATGATGGTATTACATTAGATATCTTAAAAGAAGCTGGAGAACATGTAGAATCCATACTCGCAAAATTCTTTACCAAATGCCTCAACAGTGGTAACATACCAAACCAATGGGATTCTGCAACAGTAATTCTTTTGCATAAAAAAGGTGATAAAGAGGATTTAAAAAATTACCGACCAATTAGCTTGTTACCTGCTATTTATAAAATCTTCACAAAAGTGCTAACACATCGCCTGCAGAAAAAATTAGATGCAGCTCAACCAAGAGAACAAGCTGGATTTCGAAGTGGATTCAGTACAGTGGACCATATTCAAGTATTAAGAGAATTAATTGAAAGAACACATGAATATGAACTTCCATTGTGTGTGGCATTTATTGACTATGAGAAGGCCTTTGACTCTATTAAAACATCAGCAGTCATCAACTCTTTAAGATCAACAGACATCGAGGAAGTGTACATTGACATGGTGAAACGTGTGTATAAAAATGCAAGTGCAAAATTTCGGTTACATAAAGATACCGAAGCTATCAAAATTGGTAAAGGTGTGAGGCAGGGAGATACCATTTCTCCAAAACTTTTTACTTCAGCTTTACAGATGATTTTTCAGCAGATAAATTGGAATAACAAGGGAATAAAAATAAATGGTGAATATTTAAATCATTTGCGGTTTGCTGATGACATTGTTATTTTTTCAACGAACCCATCAGAACTCCAAGACATGGTACAGGAGCTCTCAACTAGAAGTAAAGAAGTTGGACTCAAGATGAACCTACAAAAAACTAAGATCATGTTCAATAATTTCGTAGAGGAAACAAAAATACAAGTTGACAACATTGAGCTAGAAATTGCTGATTCATATATTTACCTTGGCCAGCTGATTTCAATGGATGGCAACATTATGAAAGAACTCAACAGACGTATTAAACTTGGCTGGAGTGCATTTGGAAGAAACAGTTTTATCCTGAAGGGGAAATTGCCTTTGTGTCTAAAAAGAAAGGTCTTCAACCAGTGTGTATTGCCAGTCCTCTCTTATGGATCAGAGACATGGAGTCTAACAGTTGGAGCAATACGAAAGTTACAGACAACGCAAAGGAGCATGGAGAGGTGCATGCTTGGAATAACTAGGAGAGATCGAAAAAGAAACACTTGGGTGAGAGAGCAAACTAGAGTAGAGGACATCATTGTTAAAGTAAAAGGGCTGAAATGGCGATGGGCTGGGCATATTGCAAGAAGAACTGATCAACGATGGACAACAGAAATTCTGAACTGGATTCCAAGAGACCACCGAAGACCTAGAAAACGTCCTCAAACTAGATGGGTGGATGAAATAAGAAAACAGGTTGGGGTGACGTGGAAGCGAATTGCTCAGGATAGACTTGTGTGGAAAGCATTTGGAGAGACCTTCATCCAGCAGTGGATAGATAATGGTTGAATATGATGATGATGATATATATATATATGAGCAAAGTGGTATAAGTGCCTGGCTTCTAACCAGAAGGTGTATGCTATAGACGTAGATTTGACTCCCGATACAGATGGGGAAAAAAATTGAAAGAGCTGAAAAAACTGCTTAACGGAAAGCACAATGTCATCTGTCTAGTGCAATTTAAAACATGAAAAAATCTCAAAAATTAGAGAAATAAATAGCCCTGCGGTGGCGCAGTGTGGTAACGCGTTCTCCTATTGCGCGGCTAATCCGGGTTCGACTCCCAGCAGTGCAAAAAGAACGCTTACTCAGAGATCTCATAAAGATCGCACTGCTCACTGTAGTCCGGGGTTTGGTTCCCTAGGCCTTAAGAGGTTCGGATTCCTCGGAAAACAGTAGGTCCCGGCGCAGCATGACCACTGTAGTCTTTGAGCCGTAAAACCAAAAAGAAAGAAAAAGAAATAAATGCCATAATACACCTCTGGCTCCATCTAGTGATTGGAAAAAGCACTAATAACCAATGCAAAACACCACTAGGCTACTAAAAACTGGATTTGTAGCCAGCTGACGCCACAACAGCATCTAGGGTGTCGTTGGAATGATATCCCAGCAGCATGAAAAAGGCTATCTCAGACTCTGATGATATGAACCATAATGAAAATATGAATGGAGCATCGGTTGTCGCGCTCTTAAATCAGAACCGCGTTCGAGTTTTAAGCAGAGGGGCCAGTTCGAAAAATATGCAACAGTCTCTCCTTGGAGGTGTCGGCGGTTGTAGCGGCGCCTCCAACTGTACGGCTACTAGAACCAACACAGCCCAAAGTGCTTTGCAGCCTAGTATAGGTGCAACCACTAGGGCTGAAAGACCACGCCAGCGCATGTCATGGACAATAGATATGAACACCTACATCATGCGCACCTACTATACGATTACAAAGCTGGAAACAGACATGACAAATTACAGACCCACACTTCACGCCAAATTCGCACAACAGTACCCACACCTGGACATCAGTATAGAAAGGATAACAACCCAACGCAGGAACATAATAACCAGAAACCTCTTAGCAGAGCCCATACTACAAAGGTTAAGAGATGAAGTCGCCAATGACCTAGCAAACACGTCAACCAGTGTGGCCAACCCTGAAGCACCAGCTAGTAGCGGAAGAGAACCGCTCCAACCAAGCATAGAAGATGAAGAGAGGAGGGACGTGGAGAAAATGGAAGAAGGTTTCCAATGTGCCCTGGCGGAATATGAAGGCTCGGATGCCGCAACAAGGCCAAGAATACCACGCCAACCGGCATCTTGGAAACTGTGCAAAGCAACCAAGATCCTCAATGAACATACTCTACCACTACACCTACAGAACCACAACTCCCTACAGGAAATACACACCGCCATATACTGTGCAGCAGTAGCGGCATCACGCGCCAATGGGTACGAAGTAAGGAACGAAGGCCGAAGTAACAGAGGAAACAAAGCCCAACCACCATGGCAAGTGAGACTGGAGAAAAGAATAGAAGAGCTCCGCAGCAGCATAGGGCGAATAACCCAGTACATGCAGGGAAATAGGAGTAAGAAATTAGTGAGGAAAGTGAAGATGGCCCTTAAGAGAAATAGGATTCATACAAGACACGAAGAGCCCAATAAACACATCAGCGAATATCTGGATACCCTCAAACAAAAACTGGGTGTATACGCCAGAAGACTCCGAAGATACAAAGACTATACCAACAAAAAACAACAGAACATGCAATTCCAAACAAACCAGAAGGCCTTCTACAGGAAGCTTCAAGAGACATCAGCGAACCAAGACAAGTACGAAGCCCCAAAGCCAGCAGAAATAGAGACCTTCTGGAAGACACTATGGTCCAATGAAGTACAGCACAAAAGCGCCCCCTGGATTCAGCAAGAAATGGAGGCTACGAGAGGAATAGAGGAGATGGAGTACACGGGCATCACGATAGAGGAACTCCAGCAGGTAATCCAACGTACGCACAACTGGAAAGCACCCGGTATTGACGGCATACACAACTTCTGGTACAAGAAATTTACCAGCGCCCATGGCCCATTAGCCAAGGAACTTACGGCGATAATTGAAGACCCCAGCAAAATGCCTGAATTCCTCTACTAGAGAATAATAACCTACCGAATGACCAGGATCACGTGCCTCAACACCCTGTACAAGATACTCACGGGGTGCATCTCTGAAAAAATAAGCCGGCACAGCGAAAGCAACAACTTAATGACGGAAGAACAAAAGGGATGCCAGAAAGGGACTCTGGGATGTAAAGAGCAGCTTACCATCGACTCAGTTATCCTGGAACAAGCAAGAAAACAAAAGCGAAAACTCAACACCGCATACATAGACTACAAGAAGGCTTTCGACTCTGTTCCGCACTCGTGGCTCCTTGAAATACTCAGCATATACAAAGTGCATCCCTCAATCATCCGATTCCTACAGAGCAGCATGAAACAATGGAGAACCCGGTTACAGCTAAACACGCCAGACAGTAAAATAGAAACGGCCGAGATCCCCATCCGCCGCGGAATCTTTCAAGGAGACGCACTAAGCCCCCAGTGGTTCTGCTTGGCGTTAAACCCCTTGTCAAGGATGCTGAACACAAGTAAATACGGATACATGCTGAAGAAAGACAAGAGAAACCTACATAAAGTCTCCCACCTCATGTACGTAGATGACATCAAGCTATACGCGCCAACCATCACCCAACTCCGACAACTCATCAGTATAACAGAGACATTCTCCAAGGACATAGGAATGGAATTCGGCCTCGATAAGTGCAAAATACAGAAGAATAGCAAAGAAGATTTACCAGGCATCGAACTCGAAGACGGGAGACTACTGAAGACCTTGGACGAGGGCGAAACCTACAAATACCTAGGGATAATGCAAAAACGGCAGCAGGAGCACAAGAAAGTCAAGGTCCAGCTCACGCAAGCATTCCAAGAAAGACTTAGAAGCATTGTGAAGACGAAACTGAGCGGGAAGAACACCACGCAAGCAATTAACGCATATGCGGTACCAGTGCTCACCTACTCCTTCGGGATCATCAAATGGTCCAACACTGAACTAGAACAACTCCAGCGGAAAATGAGAACCATCCAGAGAAGAGCCGGACAACTACACCCTGCAACGGCAAACACTACCCCGGGAAGAAGGAGGACGCGGACAAGCGGACCTCAAAGACTTACATGACAAGCAGATCCAGAGCATGAGGCAATACTTCCAGTTGAAGAGTCCCCGATCGCCACTCATCCAAGCCATAATACAAGCAGATGCAAATTACACGCCACTAAACCTGTGTAGTACCGAAGAGCGTGTCCTGGAAACAGCCAACGAACAGAAACTGAGAACTTGGGCCGGAAAACCATTACATGGCAGGCACTACAATGACCTACAGCAACCACACGTTGACAAAAAGGCATCAAATTCTTGGCTGGCCAAAGGCACTCTCCAGCCAGAGACAGAAGGATTCATGCTAGCCATCCAAGACCAAGTGATCGCAACAAGGAACAATCAGAAATTCATCCAGAGAAAAGACATAGAAAGCGACAAATGCAGACACTGTCATGCGGCATCGGAAACAATCCAACACGTTACGACAGAATGCAAGATCGTCGCGCAGTCAGACTACAAACATAGACATGACCAAGTGGCAAAAATAGTCCACCAGAAATTGGCAGCGAATGCTGGCTTTCTGACAGAGAAATGCCCATATTACAAATATGAGCCAGAGACCGTGCTTGAGAACGAAACACACAAGCTTTACTGGGATAGAGCAATCATAACAGACAAGACAGTCCCACATAACCGTCATCGATAAATCGGATAAGACCATGATAACATAAGACCATAACAACAAAACCTATTATAATGACTGAAATTTTGTTCGTAGAAAGAAAATCCATACCGATTTAGCAATTTTCCAGATATAGCGAGGAAAATATGGATTTTGTTTGGTATAATGCATAAGCACAATATGATTAACTTCATTTAATGAATAAGTTTTTTGGGACCTCGGCTGTAATGAGCAATTTAAAAAAATGAGATAGGAAATCAGATTTTTTGTAAAAATTCTGTAGCTATAATCAGCGCTTGTTATAAGTAATTTCTACCATATTTTCATGTATTTGGAAGGGAAAATTTTCCTAATTTCATCGGTCCGCCATTCAATATAGCGAAACAACTTCATGGCTATGCTCAATTGCAACTTAGGGAAAGAACATTAGCTCTATGGGAACAGCTGGAGTACAGAAACAAAAAACAACATCCACACTAAAAATTTTCTAGCCAAATATAGACAGCAACATCAAATTGTGCCAAGAGCCTGTGAAAACTAAAAGTACATATGGTTTTGACGATCCTAAAATCACCATAAAATTGTGAAGGGTCACCAAAATTGCATGATGCAAGACCTCCCTTAGCAATGGGGTTTATTTTAAAGACTGGTCTTTCAAGGCCAGCAAGTTCCAAGACAGAATGGGTGCTCTTTTGCAATAGGGTAACCACTTCCGTTTTGGCGATTTTTCTTTACATGCATTTTTTTTACTTTGATTCTTGTTTTCTCCTACTTTTTCTAATATTATCTTTTTTTGTTCTATTGTATCTAATTTCATAGTTTTGATTAAAAAAAAATAACCACAGAGCTCCTTAGCGCTGGTAAGGGACCCTTCCTCATTGATGGACCCCAAAACTCATAGCAGCCCCTATGTCCTTTAATATCAGTTTTCTCTTACTTTTATATCATTGTTTTTCTCTAATTTAAACATAACTTCATTTTTTTAATTTAAATACAACTTGGTTTTGTTTTCCAAATATGAATATACGAACGAAATACACGCCAAAACAAAAGGGGTTACCGTATTGTAAAAGAGCACCCTGTGTAAGGCTAGAACTATTTCCGTTGTAACAGAGAGTTATTTGTCATAATTCTGCCATCGATAGCAGCAATGGTATATTCTTAAGTTACAATGGAGTATAGTCTTCGGAATCGCAAATGTGCAAGACAGCACTAGAATCGCATCATTCAATTCAAATGAAGAGAAATCAAATGCACTGTTTGGTCAAGTGAATTTGTATTTGTCAAACTACAAATACTAAATACATAGTAAAGAGTGAATGCATTTGTATTCTTTGTGTATAGTAAGTAGGTACTATTATGTTTCGCCAATATGAGGTGGTTGGTAACATTTGAGAAACCCAACCCTGTGGAAGCCTTGAATCAGTGGTTGTTGGAAATGTAAAGTATTGAATGGTAATAAAAAACGTTTACCGTTTTCTTAGGGGAAAATATAATTTCCCTTAGAAAGGAAGGACAAAAACAGTGAAATATATCTACATACTATAGAAAACCAAACCATCTCAACAAAGTTGACCTAAAACCACATTCGAAACGAAGTCACCAAATGCGGTAAGGGATGTGTAATCTAGAATATAGCCAAGGTCTACTATCACTGGAATATGAATATTTGTTTTCTAAGGCTGTGAAGACCATTTTTCCTCCTTAAACAGCTAATGAAGAAAATTAGGTAAGTTTATTTCTATATATTTTTAAAATCCCTCACTCTGGGTCTAACCTGGAGCTTCATCTGCTGGCATCTTCCCTCCCATTTGACAAATTCCTCCATGAAAACTAATATTTCATCTTTGTGATGCTTCTAATGGTGTTGATTTTGGCAAAATTGGATAAAGTCACCAAGATGGTTCGATGCACTTTTCCAACTTATTAAAACGATTTTCGAATTATGTCATCAGAAACAGCATGTCCTTATACTGTACCAATTTTATAAGCTGTCTGACTAACACTTTTTCCTTTTTTTGAAATAGAAAAGCATAATATGATGAAAATGAACTTTTTGTTCTTCCATTTTTAGCACTGCATAGGAACAAAAATAATGCTACAATACATGAAAGAACAACATTATGCAAGCAGAATTAATCAATGTTTCCTGATCAGCTCAAATTAAGGTCCCTCATTATCAGCAGAAAAAAAATTAGAAAGAGGATTTGATTTTAAAAAAAACGCAAAACTTTCCAGATGACACAATAATAAAATTATGGTGTTTCGTAATTCTTTTTAAGGACTTCTCTAGATTCTGTTTAGATGTTATTTTAAAATTAGAGGGAAAATAAATGTTTCAAAGGATCAAACCTCCCAAACGTACTAAATATTCACAAGCTCACCACATCATGTTACCATTCAGGCCTATAGAATAGAAAAGACTAAAGGACAACCTCTTCCATGCAAAATAGTCATGCCTTTAAACTCTTGATAAAAGCTATGTTGTTATTCCAAGACCAAAGACAATGTTTAAAAAATTTAAAGGTGTGTTTCTCCTTATAAAAAGCACATTTTGTCTTATTAAGGATGAAATATATTTTAATTAGGAACATGACAATAATCTAGGGATGCAGCCAGTCACCTTAGCTGGGGGTGGTAAGATTGATTCACTAGTTGTTTCACAAAATTTGCGGCTACGCTTTTTAAAATAGTTCGAAAATTTTTCTTTGGGGTGGAGAGTGAGGGTGGGGATATGTGACCTTCCAAGATATTGAAAAAGAGGAATGCACCACTAAATTATGGCCCGGCTTATTTGTCGATTATGTATCAAGAAAATTTGTTTAAAGACCTTTCTTATAAAACACAATACGGCTTATTAAAGATAAGATTTTAAAGTTAATGGTCAGTGCGTCTTTATCACTAGTAATTACACCGCGAGAGATAAAAATAATATTAAGCTGCAATGTCACATCTAAAAGTAGAAAAAGTACTCACCGAAATGGTAGTTTTCGGAAGAAGTTTGTTAGAAGCCATCTCAAAATGCAGTTCTAACTTTTCTGAATCAATAATTCTAATACCAATATTCTTCGACAGAAAATACCGCCATAATACCTTAGTCTCCTTAAAGCTGTGCTGCCATTCTAAAAAGAAAAAGTTTCCATTACAATTTTTTACTCTCCTCACTTCAAATGGGAATACCAACCTACTGCTTACGGCCTATTCTCTCACATAACCATGGGCAAGTCTGGTAAAGTTAAAGGGATGCCTGGAACTTTTCCCGAAAAGCAGTTGTCCCGAAATTCCGAGTAGCACGGAATATTTGAATCTATTATTTTCTTAGATTCTAATTGGTTGAAACGATTTGGTGAGAAGAAAGTAGATGGCTACCATATACATAGGAAATTATGTGTTTGGTATAATTTGGCATAAATTGCTGTTTACGCCCTGTGGTTATACGCCATTTGGTAATCACATCGTGCTCCTTTTATTGGAAGTTCTGCTAGTTCATCTTGTTGATTTTTCATTATTCGTGTTTTTTTTTATCTTGTTAATTTTTCATCACTCGGGGGTTTTTTTCTTGTTTTTTTTAAACTTGTTAATTTACTTGTTACGTTTTTCATTAATCAATTGTTCATCCTCATTGAAGAAGTTGCAGGAAATAAAAGAGGAAGTAAATATTTTTTACAGGATGGTTTTATTTATTATGTGAAGGGAAAACATAACAATTCCCAATATTTAAAATGCGTGGAAAGAAGTTGCCCTGGTCGGGGAATTTTAAAAGGGAAGTTTTCAGTTAAAGAATAGCCACACGCACGCGAAACAGACGGTAGAGTGTGAAAAGTTAAGATTCAAAGAAAAGCTTTTGAAAGCTGCCTCACAATCTAATGCTCCTTTAAAGAAAATTTATAACGATGTAGCGGAAAAGTAAGTTTTATGTATATATAATCTGATGGTGTATTGAACAAAATTGATGTAAACTATCGCTTAAAAACGCATGCCTGCTAAATGTGATATTTCGTATTTTCTGCTACATATGATATTTTGTATTTTCTGCTTAATATAATTCATTGTGTAAAATTGAAGAAAAAGTGCAGATGCTCTTTTGCAATATGCAAATCGGCGTTGATTAGCTGTTGGATTCATACTTCGCAGAAGATATGGGGAGGGGGAAAAAGAGAGAGGAGGTATGGAGGGGAAAGTGGAGAATCGCAATGTCGGCACTGAAAAGCTGTTTGACTCATACTACGCAGAGTATATGTGGAGACGGTGTCACAAAGAGGAAGTGGAGGAAATGATTCTAAAAGCCATAAAAGCTCAGAAGCTTAAAGACAGAAGTTTTTTTTTTTTGTTAAAAAGTCTGAAAACAGTATAATAGGCAGTAAACTCAGTATAACAGGTAATTTGTTTGTTTGTTTGAATTTTTTATGGCGCAAGAGCATCTGGGCTATACTACGCCCTTATAACAGGTAATTGCTCCTTAAAAAAGCATGGCCGCCGGGAAGCCAGCGCGTGATGACGTAAACCGGGAAGAAGGTTGACACTACTTGGCGACAAATCGCGCAGGGGACACGTGTAGTATAGCCAAAGTCAATATAGGGTAAAACTGCATGATTCACCCCTACTGAATTTTTTTATCTGCGACCATGTAGTTTTCAGTATTTTTAGGGCCGTGTAATTTCCTGAATCAGTGAAGGGGATGTATTAGGGGGGCACACCTCCTCTCTGGACGGACAGCAAGAGCTCAGCCCTTGCTGTCTGTTCAGATCACATTAGTGGTGTGCTTCCTGAATCAGTGAAAGTTTAATCCGTAAAAACCTGCAAAATAAAAAATAAAAATTTAAGAAATACTCGCTAAGTCATCCTGGTCGCTGGTGTGTGATGAGAAAATGGTTTTTACGGCTCGGAAAAATGCTGGAAACAAGTTCTCCAGCCTATCCTTTTGCCGGCGACGTCACATAAATTCTGTAAAGTCGTCCGCAAATGATGTTATCCACATAAGGCTTATCCCACAAATCTCATCTGTTCCTTACATACTGAACACTCATGCCCCGACGAAATTATCCTCTTTCATAGCCTACTCAAGCACACTTCTCTTACCATTCAAACGCAATTCCACAAAAAAAATTCCATAAAAAAGTTATAGCAGGTGCAATAGCACAGAAGGGTGGTATAAACATGATGTCACAAGCCGATCTACTAAAATTTCAGATTCCAGACCTATTTCAAGAGGAGAGAGTTAGAGATGGGCTTTGCAGTTAGGCCCAATTTTGTTTTTTCTATTCCAATTTTAATTTTCCAGAAAATTTATTTTTTTCATTTACTTAATGTGTCATTTTTTAACTGCGGAACACTTTTTAATTATACAAACAGGCAAGATTTACAGCATCAGCAACATCCGCTGTAATGAAATGTAGTTTTTTAGTCCAAGTATTTTCATGAAGGTCGTAGAGTAGGGTTCGAAATTAGTGGGTGCACTGTGCACATGAAATTTTATCCATGCATGTAAATTTTGGATGCACATAGTGCACCTAACTATTCAAAACTATGGCTATATTTTTCAAAAACAGTGACCTATGGACTAATTTTATATAATTTTCACAATGCATATACATTTTCTTTGAATTTTTTATTACATTACGAATATTCAATTATTTTGAAAAGTTCCATTTGTTTAGTTTACAATCTTGGAGTTGCTACACTTGCATTTTACATGTTTCTAATGTTGAGGTTTACTTTCTATTCTGTTACTTAAACACATAACTAGTATTTAGTGCACGTAAGTCGTAAGACTTGGGTGCACTTGTGCACCTGATTTAAAAAGTTAATTTTGACCCCTGTTGTAGAGCATGGCTGTTATGATGAAGAACGTGCTTTGTAGTCCGTCAACAAGAAGAACCCTTTCAGGGCAGTGGACAGTGGCAGTGGAAAGGACCGTTAAGATGGTAACTGCGGCTTTAGCGAAAGTGTGTGGCTCTGAATCAAGCAACCACTACATCAGGGCAACTCTTGCATCTAGACAAAAAACTACCGGATTTTGACTGTAAAGCTCAATATGTGAGCACTCTGACCAATAGTGACACATCTGAGTACTCCCTGGATAATGTCCTAATGATTAGGTGGATAAGTAGACCTTAGGCAGAAGCTGTAGTGTAGCCACCTCCATCTGGTGGGATCCGGATCACATAACAAGTCAACTAAGAGCTGCACAAACTTCAGTGTATTTGAAATGGAGCTTCGAGCCACCTCATTACATAGTAATGTTTTGTCACACCGAAATTCCAAGATCAGATGCATCACACACGAAAAAAATACCACAACTTTTCTCACAGACTAACATTTTCATGTTTTGGGCTACAACAGCAAAATTTTAGCTTCAGGTTTGAAATAGAAGATTTAGTCCGATCGAACTGAAAATTTTCACACACGTTTCTGATATAAGTAAGCAAGTTTTTCACGCTATTACGTTTCAATGCGCGACAAATTTTTTTTAGCCCACTCTACTGTATACCGTGGTGTAGGTTCTCGCTAAAAATTTTATGTTTTGGGTCAAACTTAATGATTGGGTACTTCCTCATTATAGTGCTTTTGGTGAAATTGCATTGGTGGCACATATTTAGCATCTGTAGGAGCTCCTCAGTCTGCACTTTGCTAGAGATAAGGGGCTTATGGCGCCCGCAAACAATTTTTCATACCTTAGTGACACCTAACCACTGCACCTTACTTGAATCGGTATGTAACATCAGTTGCTTCACTCAGTAACCCATGCTAAAATAGCTAGACGAAATAAGTCTTGACCAGTAACACTTGGATAAAATAAACAAACTAAAAATAATATCCGGAGTCTAGGCATGTTTGCGGGTTGTTTTAGGCTGCAAAACGCAATTACTTAGCGTCAAGACCACTGTAGTAAGAAAGTTCTCATGATTATTAGTCAAAGTTATCATTGTTTATTCTAAGCTTTCAAGAAAATATATTACAATTTATTGGCATGTAGGCAGTGGCAGTAAAATTGAGAGACGATGTCCCTTCCCAGCAGAACAAAATACATTGTGTCCCTTTCCTTGTCCCCACTCTAGAATGGGAAGAATGCAGGTAAAAGGTAAAATTTAATGTTACCCCCCCCCCAGAAAAATGCCTTTCGCCTCTACTGCATGTAGGTAAGTGGCTAGTGTGGGTCCTGGTGATACGATAAAGCCGACGCTTGAATAACCAGTCATTAAAATTTTGACAGTGGCTAATGAACCACCAGTTATGAAATGCATATTTCTTCTGTACAAATACATTAACTTTGAAAATTACACAAACATTGCTCACTCCAGTTGTTTCGAGGAGAACTATGTTAAAAATCTGAACTACTGCCGATTTCGCTAAGGGCAGGGGTAATGCGAAAGAAACCACTTTTTTAACAACCCTTAATGTAGTCTACAAATTTGTGGGATAAATTAAAATATATTCATTTAGGTTTTTGATTTCCAGTACCATGCAAAATGACTGTGTGTTCTAAGCATAACAAAACATTCATGCATTTGTGAGGGCTGAGTCCATGGGTCGCACTACCTTATATAACATTCAGTTAGTCTGGCATATTTTTCATTTAAGTAAGTAGAGAATAAAAGGTGTATTTGATAAAATGTCAATGACAAAATGTGTATTTGACAAACCCCCTCTCCCAAAGATGCTTAATATTTGAACGGCTCCATACAACTCAAAAAAGTTAGATGATAATATTAATTTTGTGTAATATAATCGGGGCCGTTCCTTTATTTTGAGCCATCTTGGGGCAAAAACAATATCGCTGCCCTTACTAATTTTATGTTCTTTAATTAAGCGTTTGTTATGTGCAGTATTTGCTTTTATATCTAAATGTCATGTATAAGAGAAATATTTTTTAATTTTTATTTCCATAATGTTTTATTTTATTTCCATGGTCTGGGCCTGTCGTGGGCAGCTAATCACATCCTCCATATGCAAATCCCTGTCATGTTTCGTCTTTATTCTTACTTAATTGACTTTTTTAAAATGTAGACTAAATGTGATTTAATTTATATTATTATCGGCTAAATACATTTGATTTACAAACAAATATAAAATGAATGTGCATAGCAATCGTACCAATAAATAAGGCTTTTATGATATGATATCTATCATTCTCTACATTTTAATAATGGTATCTAAACGTTACATATAAATAACACGAAACTAGTAACTCCAATAAAAAATCACTTTTGTAATTCAAAAATATTTACACATTTCTTAAAGCTTTAAGTAAAGTATAACAATTATGTGTGTCCTTTAGCTACCCTCGTTTTTTAAACCTCGCTTAAACTAATATATAAAATTAACTAATATTAAATAATATATAAAAAACCTAATATTAAATAATATATAAAAAACCTAATATTAAATAATATATAAAATTAACTAATATTAAATAATATATAAAATTAACTAATATTAATAATATATAAAATTAACTAATATTAAATAATATATAAAATTAACTAATATTAAATAATATATAAAATTAACTAATATTAAATAATATATAAAATTAACTAATATTAAATAATATATAAAATTAACTAATATTAAATAATATATAAAATTAACTAATATTAAATAATATATAAAATTAACTAATATTAAATAATATATAAAATTAACTAATATTAAAATAATATATAAAACTAATATAATAAATTAAACTAATATATAACAAGGAGCTGTGGACCAAAGAAAACGAAAAGCTGGCTAAATCCGTTTTGGAATTTGAATTTCATGGTAAAATCGAATTTTCATATCAAAATTTAATTTCCAAAATAAAGTCTGTATAGGTAACATATGCATGAAATATTCATATAATAATATTCAGCTTTGAAACCCTTAAAAATTAATTAACAACCTATTATACCACTTAAAATTTCGCATTTAGAAACTCCGACCAAATTGTAGGCCTTGCATTTTAGCTAAGGACATTTTATCCTGATTATGACACTCAAAATTTCGAATTTTTAAACTCCGCCTTAATTGTATGTCTATCATTTTAGCTCAGCCCCTTTCAACCTCAGTTCCGCCTTCTTTTCCGTCTTGCATAGTGAAGTCAATTATACTTATCTCTCTGTCGCTCTTGGTTAACTATACTGTAGGATTACTGCTTTGGCGAATGACTGCCCCTTGGCGTAACATAAGGACTCTTTAGCACCAAAGAAAGACTACCGCGGAACGCCAACTTAAATTACTTTTATACACGCTAATACATAAAAATTAGCTTTTATGAACATATTTACAGGCATTTACACTAACCTGTAAACCTTGGTAACAGGAGTAGATAATTCTTCCTGGGTCTTCCTTATAAGTTTGTTACTAACCATTTTTTTTTTTTGTAACGCTGTAGGGTCCACTAAATAATTATGAGCTCCAGAACTCTTTTTATACTTGTCGTTCACTAAACAGAGACGAGCTTTGCATTCTTTCTTCGATTTTTTCTTCTTAATTTTTCTTCGCATTTCCAATACGTTTTTCCCTCTCTTCGCCTGTCAATATTGAACATTTGCTGATTGTAGACTGCAATCCTGCCTCCACGTTCCGAATGAATAACGTAACAACCTCAAACATATTGAAAGAAATGAAAAAAACTGAAAACCAATAAAACGAATACAAATCCCACAAAAAGTGAAAATCACTCTCAAAGAATGAAGACCACGTTTTTTCTCATGTTACAGAAACTATGTAGTTCCTCCTACTACGTAATGTAGGAGGAGCACCTGCCAACTACGTAATAAAATTACCGCCGCAAATTTCCTAATAGGCTTCTCCCATCAAAAGTGTCACTGAAATGTCATATACAGCCCAGGATTACAGCGCTACTGGAGGCCGCCCTTCCCAATGAATTCCTTGCACACGTCGGTATACGTCGGTGAAGTCGTGACGTCACAACATGGCTGCTGGGCACAAACAACAGATTGGGCCCATTGACTTAACATTGACGATCGTAGTAATTAGCATTTCTTAAGCTTGCAAATAAAAATGGGTTTATATTTTGTAGCTTGTTGCAACCACCGGACTGTCGGGAATAAATGTTCTTTTTATAGATTCCCAAAAGACAAACGCAAACATGCACTTTGGGCAAAAATGTCCAGGTATCTATAATTTCTATCAAAGGTCATTCAAATCACATCAACCGGGGCATTGACCTTTAATTTTCAGATTCCAATGATTTTTGATTTATATTTACCTATGGAGCAAATTGCAAATTTTCATAGTTTTCGGAGGTTCCGTTTTCCTGGAATTAATTTTTGGAAATTAAAAAATAAAATAACTTTTTCATTGATCTTGAGTCACATTCATGTAAATATCTAAGCACCTGTTTTAGCTAGAAAGTTCATCTTGAGCTCATTTTAAAGCCCTCTATATGCGCTTTCTCTGTGATATACATATGTACTGAGAAGATTTTTTTATCGTTTTTAAAATATATATATATATAAAAACTCAAAACAGCATTTTTGAAATAAAAAAAAAAAATTATATATATATATATATATATATTAAAGGAAAACTTCATTTGAGTACTTTTGCACGAATTCAGGGGATGGGACAATAATGAGATCAATGTTTTAAAAAAAATCTTCCCAACTGCATTAGAATTTAAAAAAAAAATAAATTCTGCCTGTATTTTCAAATAGTTCACAAAATAGTCATTAGCCATTAACTCTTCCAATTATATTTTAGAGTAAGTCACACATTGAAGGAATGTGAAGTTAGTTATATAGTACCGTGCCTCTCTCTTCGCCCCAAGAATTTTTTTCTGTATTCGCCTGTACGTTGGACCAAATTTCTGATATTAACATAAGAGAATTAGAAAGATGAATTTTAAATTTAGTGGTTTGTTTAATAAATTTTTATATTTGGTTTTTATTCAAACTTTTGTGTTCATGTATGTTACAAAAGCATTTAATTCGTTGTATTTCATTTGAAAAAAAAATTTTTTTTTTTGGTGGAGGGCTAATATATGTATATATATTCAAAACATGTCCATATACTTTGGGTAGTTTTGTTCAGAATTCTTGTTATATTAATAAGTCTTGATGCCTCAATCATTTTCTTTAAAAAATGTTTTGATCTTTTATGAAAATCAATTCTTTTCTCCTTAAATTTACAGTTTTGATTTTATAGATCTTTAATTTTCCATTTATTTTTTGTCTGTTGGGTATATGGCAGAATATGTAATAACTTGAACCATAATTATAACCCCCATCAACGACGTAGTCAGGTTTTTGTTAAGGCTGGCCCCTTAAAATAAATTTTTATAATTTATTTATTTTTTATTTCCTTGAAGTGGGGTACGACCAAGCCCCCCTGAAAAAAAACGGATCTTGTATATATACACACTGAAAGAACAATTTATCTTCTTCGTTCATGAAATTATTGAAAAAAATTTAATTTGTTACGAATCTGTCAAGTGTTTTTATGGCCCTTTAATTTCCTGCAAAATTTTTTTATAAGCGCACTGAGAGTTACACAACCAAATATGTACCTCTTCCAGAAAAATAATATACGTGCATATAATAAATTGCTCTTTCAGTACATGTGTATATATATGCATACATAAACGCAGACTGGGTACAGTATCTGAATACTATATACTTTACTCTTCATGGAAGCATGAATTTGTTCTCGCATTTCTTCATTATCAGGGTCATAAAAAAAAGATCGAACATGTGAAGAACGTATAGCGTTTTCTGCACGTTCGATCAGTTTCGGCTGATCCGAAAAAAACACGGAAATTTCATAAAATGAGAACATTTTAAATCTATCTCATAAGCATAACATAGCAAATGGCAGTTTGTTTGTGCCCAGCGCCATATTGAAACGTCACACTTCACCGACGTGTTGTGGACCGTCAGTGATCCACGCACCACACCTTGAGAAATCCCGATCCGTGGTAATCGCAATTTGCAACGCCATCCATCTAATAATGAAAAAATCCATGGCAGATAATTGGAGCATCATGACATTGGAGCCATATGACAATCCCACAGCATACAGGGTGTCTCAGCACCAGGGTTATAAACATCTAGGAGGGGTAGGGTACACCTAGACGAACAATATTTGTCATAGAACCTAGGGTCGCAAACCACTCACAGCTATAGTTCTAAAACCGTCCAGCATGCACAAATATTTACAACCAGTGCGTGAAAAGCGCCAGATAAAACTCAGGTCAGCTGCTCAAGTGCATAGATGATTAGGACATCGCATTTTGCGCTTCTCATGCACTGGTTGTCACTATTTGTGCATGCTGGACGGTTTTAGAACTGGCGCTGTGAGTGGTTTGCGACCCTAGATTCTATGACAAATATTGTTCGTCTAAGTGTACCATACCTCTTCTAGATGTTTGTAACTTGGGTGCTGAGGCACCTTGTATATGGTGAATGCTCAGCCTTATCAAATAAATTGAGTCGCATAAGACTGTGTTGCAGTATTCATGATGAATTTTAACTCAACTAAATGATTTAATTTATTAAGCGAAGTGATTTCGCTTGATAAATTTCAAATGGGGGCGGGGGTGCAGTAGCGTAGCAGGGGCGATCGTCTGGGCGTCACAATTCGGGGGGCGGCAATTACCCTCTCAAAAACAATATTTTTTTTTTGTTTTGTTATCCCCATTCAGAGATTTTTATGATTTTTTTTCCCACTTGACACCTTAACTTCAGGGGGCGACAAAACACCCAAATAGCTTTTCCTATTTAACCTTTTTATCATACAGCAAAATATATTTGCGTGTTTTGCCGCTATCTAAATGCGAAC
>QLNU02014272.1:29275-43114 GCA_006491805.2 Dysdera silvatica | reverse complement strand
ACAAATATTTCCTGCATTTCTATTAACGGTTCTAGTAAAGGTCTTCGGTAAATGCAATAATGATGGCTATTGTTAACGTTGAAAACCTACCGAGTTACTTGAGAATTAGAGAGTTGCGAATTAATGTTAATTGAAACCTGCTAAATTTAAATATCGACCTTAGGCAATTTTCTTTCACTTGCTTGTTTTATCCTCCCTTGTAAAAAAGTTTGATTCGTACCCTGCATATTTATTTTTAATGTTTCATCGTTGGTTTTCACCATTTAAGGATTTCAGAAGTCAGGTTTTCGAACTTCTTGTTGCGCTAAGTTGTCGATATCTGGATTCATTCTGAGTTCTACTAATCTCGGAGAGATAAGTCAACACCAACGTTCTATAACGAAGCCTCGCCACAGAATCATGACGTCACCCAACGCAGGCTGAAATCTCCATGTGAGAGTTCTCAAGCAACGCCCAACTGTAAAGTTTATGTGAATAAAAATTAAATTATCAAGGTTTTAATTTTTCTAATTCGTTTTCTTACACGTTAGGCTTTTTGTTTTTTAAATTCTAATTTGAGTTTTTTAAACGCTTTCTTTCATTGCATTTTTTTTATAACAATTAAAATTAGGTTTTTTGAATAGTGTAATTAAATTATTTGAACATTTTAATTGGTTTTCTTACATTGCCCCCCCCCCCAAAAGTAAATCACTGGTATATTGGTTTAAAATGTTAAATCAAATGAAGAAATACAAAAGTAACATTTGCTGTTATGGTAAAGCATAAAATGAAATAGTTGGAATTATAAATTGAAAGTTTACTTTTTGACTAAAATTAAAGTGAACTTTTTTCTCAAATATATCAATAATTTTAATTTATTATTCATGCAAAAATTACATATTTAAAGTATTTATATGCTGAGATAAAATATAATTCAAATTACAACTTTCTATAAAAACGTTTCTGCGGTTATTATAAATTGGAGGGAACTTTTTCGTTATATATATTACCAAATGTTTAAAACGTATTTACAGAACATAAATAATTATTTTTATATACATTTGCAGATTAAATCTATATAAAAAAAAACATACACATTTTACACGGAATTAATTTGATACCCAAATGAATATAAAGAAGAAAAATTAATTTTTATTGTTATACACACAGCTATAAAATGCACACATACATATGAATAACCTATTGGCAATTTTGCCTGAATTATAAAAATGAGTACGTCATTACAGGCAATAAGATTTATAAATAAAAATATTTAAGAAGAAAAAAGAATTTTTGAGACTTGTCAAGTTATACATTTTTATTTTATGACACAAATGCTAATGAGTCGTTAAATTTTTTTACAATAATTTTTCAGAAGGGTGTTAGTTCATTTTTTTACTGTTAATTTTAACAAAAAGTTTGATGAATGTCCATTTAAAAAAAAAACCATAAGGCAAATACTTTTCATTGGTATACAATCAATTAATAATAATTTCTGATGCTATTTGCTCGGTGATTAATCCTTTTTAAATAGTGTTGTTCACAAAATCTTAAAATAAAAGCTTTGAAATAACTACATGACTGTTACATTAGAAGAAAGGCATTTTGGGCACCCAATGAATATCGACGGCACAGCATTTTGTTCCAGGCGTGGTTGTAACAGAGGTATGCTTATTGCCTTTCCAGTTTTTTCATTAAAATATTCGGATGTGCGCCGAATGTCACTTGGGGCAAAGTGAAGTGCACAAACCCATGGCGTTAGGATTCGCGTCTCCGAATGGGCAAGCATTTGCGCCCTTAGGGCGGACCCAGTCCTCCCCTGGCAGTGGGGTAGAGAATGGGTGGCTCAAAACAGCCCCACTTTTAGATATCAAGTCACATTCTTCTCTTTACAGCTATATCACATAATCTTCTTTAAAATTACATAAGTACCCCCATAAATTTTCAATTGATACGCCCCTGTATATCTATCTGCTTAATTATATAAAATTATTGGCTGGATTGAAAGGTGTTAGCTTGTATTAGACATGGTTTGCAGAGTTTCTTGCGGTTTCTCGAATTCAAAACGATTCGACGTCTAATTGACGGAAAGTTTTATAGTTTTTTAATGAAGCAGAATTTAGACAAAAGCTTTGCCATTCTTGGAAAAGTGCAGCTTTTAACCGCCGTGGAAGACCTTGTTATACAGGAGTTGGGAGGTACGGTTTAGCCAATGAAGTCCTATTACTTGGTCTGTCGAGCGTAAAATAATTTTCTCAGGTTTTTTTTTTTTAAATAAAATATTGGCAACAGTATTGCCGCTGGACCATGATTCAGCTTTCTTTCTTTGAAGCAATAATTCTATTCTACGGAAACGGCGTTTGTTTGCAATTGTATAATGGAATTCAGATGCGTAGACGTTGTCTAATGCTAGGGTTTGGTTTCGAGGAATGAATTGAATCTACCTGTACTGCTATTATTATTCAATCTTTATTTGTTGAGGAAGATGAAAGGGGAGGCGTAATTACGGAAAGGGAGATATTGCTACAGCTTATTGGTCCATGTCGGTGGTTTCTAAATTGTGGGTTTCAAGCCAACTTTCCGTGGATTGCGCAAAATTTTGTAATCATTTTAGAACTTATATGCATAATACATTATATTAACTAATATAGACGCATACAGACACGCTAGTCTTAATAACATCCAATAGCGTATGCAGGGTGTTTACCAGAATATTTGCTCGGGGAGTGTCAAACTTTATTGGGAGGGGTGGTGTCGAATTTATTTTCAAGGTTTTAATTTTTCTTATAAAATGTACTTACCAGAAAGAAATTAAATAAAATATTCAGTAGATATCTACACAAAAAGTTCGTTCTTTTATTTGGAGGGGAAAACAAAATTGAAGCATTTGCTCTTGGGCATTTAACCCATTCACAGGTAGTTGATAATTTTTGAGGTGGCAGGATTTTAATACACAGAGTACCTTTGTTCCTCCTGGTATTCTTATCCGTAGTTTTCTTTGAAAAATTGCTACATATGAAAGATTATTACAATTTACATATACAGAAAAATTATACAAAAATGAGTTGTGCAATATATCATATAGATAAAACAACAAACAGAATGAGTAAAAGCTTAGGCATTCTAAAAAGAATTAATAGAACAATAAGAGGAAGAAACCAGCGTAGAACTGTATTATTTATTGATGTACAGTCATTTGACATATTGTAATTGCGTATGGAGGAACTTAGGCTCGGTAAATAAAAATGTGTCGAAAAATAGTCAGAAAAAAACGTTGAAATTAATTAACAGTGATAAAAGACTAAACTGGAGAAACTTATTTTTCAAGTACAATATATTAACAATAGAACATTCATACGAATACAGTGTCTTGGTAAAAGTGTATTAAAGAATAAGGGAAGGCAACACGATGAACTTATAAGAATAAAATCAAATGAAAAATATAGAAATACACGTCGTAAATACAATGATCTATTACTCCCAAAAATGACAGAAGTAGGAAGGAATAATATAAATTATGAAGGTGCAAAATTTTGGAATGGACTACCAGAGGAATTCAAAAAATTTAAAAGTAAAGAAACATTTAAAAAAAGTCCAAGAAAATATTTGATACAGGGTAATGGAAACTAAAAAAAAACAAAACAAAAACCAATAATGAAAGAATGAGTGATTCACAATTAGTTGTGTGTCATCTTTGGAATCAGACTGTAATCTTAAGGTCCCAGGTGTGTTATATCCTTGCTGATATTTTCCCGAGACCTTTCATTGTAGAGTCTAATATGATATACTTTTAGTATATATATTGTCTGTATTATCGCTGTAGTTACACAGTATATTGTTATTATGATTTTACAAATGAAGAATAAATAAAGCAGGGATAAATATATATATTTTTTTCTTTCTTTCTTGCAAATTGTATGTTCAGCGGGTATATGAACTTGGAGTTTTAGGGCGGTATGTTAAGAAATATGGGGAATCGTGTTGGGGGTGTAGGGGATTCTCTGGGCATATACAGAAACAGTATATGGGAAAGGTGTTACAGGATTACACAATTTCATAAAAATATATACAGTACAATTCCGATTACCTGAACGTCGCACAGTGGGGTTATTGCACCGAAAAGTCGAAAAAAACAAAACAAAAAAACCTTTGAACGCCTCAATATATTTGAGCAAAATCAACTTTATTTGTTATCAAGTCAAGCGTACTTGATTTTGCGATATAAAAATTATGAGCGTCCTTAAAAACTGGGCGCTGGCGCCAGGGAGTTTGACAATTTTGATTGATCCATGAAATGCATTATTTACCGATGGCGGTTTATTCAGTTTCGGACATTGAGGGCTGAATAAACCGCCATCGGTTTATTCAGTTTTGGACATTGAGGGTTGGCGCAGTATAGCCCAGATGCTCTTGCGCCATAAAAAAGCCAAACAAACAAACAAACAAACATTGAGGGCGTAAATAATGATGGGGGGTGGGGGGGAATTGCATTCAAAACAGCGCGGCCATTCACGACGTTCGAAGTATTCGTCGGTCCTGGAAGAGGGATTCGGTCGACTTACGTTTTGCGGTTTTTCTTGTTGAAGTTTATTTTTCCTGTTTTGAAAATTCTTTGCGGGGATGTCCTTTTTACGATCTTGGAAACCACTGGGCATTTTTTTTCTGAAAACCTTTAACATTCTCATAATCGTCTAAGACAGATGTCAATTTTGTGGCAGAAGTAAATTTAGCCCAAACATCAATAAAATGACTGCGAACTTCAGGGGAAACGCAACATTTCATTTGGTCAGTAACCATTAAATCTTTTAGTTGCTCATAATCGGTTATCTCTAAACCTTCAAACCAACCTTCCAGATAATTTTTTACTTCATAATAGAAATCTTTCCACGTAGATTCGTTTTTTCGCTGATACTGCATGAAGTTTTGACGAAATTTTTCTGCATTGAGTTTAAATTTCTTTAGAAGTAGTTGTTTAATATGAGCAAAATCATCCATTTTTTCCTCGGGTTCCCTCGCCAATAGCTGCACAATGCTTGCAGGCGAAAGTGATATTGAAATACCCATCCAGATTCTTCAAGGTTTTGAGCAAAGCTTTCAAGGTCAGGAGCAGTTGGCTCCCGAAACGTCGTGTTTTTAAACCTTACGCCAGTGTCGAAATAACCGTTTTTTAAACCCACTAAACTTTCCCTTCTAAATTTTCTAAACTCAATTAGGCAAGAATTTAGTTCTCGACTTTTTTTTCGATTGGCGTATTTGTTGGTGTCTCCAAAGCATTCGATTCCATTCCATACGACATTCTTTTTCTTAAACTTCATGATATTGGTATTAGGGGCCCATGCCTTGATCTTCTCGCACATCTCTTGACTAATCGTAAACAATATGTTTTTCTGAATGGAATTAGGTCTGACATTATGGTTAATTCCTTGGGAGTTCCACAGGGTTCTACACTTAGTCCCCGCTTGTTCCTTGTCTACATTGATATTTTTCAGATTTTTACCCATGGTAGTCCTACATTCTATGCTGATGATATTTGCTTTTCTGCCCCTCACTATGACCTTAATCAACTAATATCAATCGTTCAATTTTATACTACTAAGGTTCTTGATTGGTTTCGATTTAACGAACTTTAGGTCAATGACTCGAAAACCTATTGTGTTTTATTTCATAATAAACTTTCACATACTTTTCCTTCCTCTATTACATTAAATAATCACAATATTCCTTTCGCATCTACTCACAAATTGGGTATACTATTATATCATAAACTCTATTGGGCCCCTCACTGTGAAAGTGCCATATCTAAAAGCAGCGAGACTTCTTGGCCTTCTACGAAGAATTCATGGATGCCTTCCTATCAGAGGTATCCGTTACGTTTATTTTTCCCCAGTACAATCCCATCTCACCTATTGTTATAACATTTGGTAAAAAATAACTCAATCTAATATCCATAAACTTGAACAAATTCAATTACATATATTAAAAATTATGACTTCAAAGACTGTCAATAATAGAGCCAATCTGTGGACTTCTTTTTGCCATATTAACTTTTTCTCTAATTGATCGGTCCCGAATGGCCATTCTCCTGTACAAACGTATTCACAAAGGCTTATACTTAAATATT
The DNA here is from genome assembly GCA_006491805.2 of Dysdera silvatica. NCBI lineage: Eukaryota > Metazoa > Arthropoda > Arachnida > Araneae > Dysderidae > Dysdera > Dysdera silvatica. The sequence continues at coordinate 37,014 of QLNU02014272.1, read as the reverse complement.
ATTTAGGTTCGTTCACGTGATGATCGCTATCCCTCCAGATCTTGCAGAAGCCGTATCCCATTACAATCCACCTGTCATTACTTATATGATTATACTGAACGGACCATTACTTATAACCATTACTAACGGAACATTACTTATAACCATTACTAACGGAACATTACTTATAACCATTACTAACGGAACATCACTTATATGATTATACTGATTATACTGATTATATTATATGATTATACTGACGTCCAGGGTCCCATGATTTGGAATCCTCTCTCAAGTCTGACTAATATTCAGAGAGAGCATTTGTTTAAGTCATCTCTAAATAAATACTTATTATCCACATGCTAATGTTTAATTTTTTTTATTGTGTTTTACGTATCAATGCTTAATTTCTTTTATTGTGCTTTTCACATGTCAATGTTTAATTTCTTTTATTGTGTTTTAAATGTCAACGTTCAATTTATTTCTTTACATTCTATTTGTCAATATTTAATTTCTTATGTATAACGCGTTCATGTTTTCCCCTTACTCATGGTTTCTTCAAGGTGTTATGTATTTAAATAATTTAATATCTGAGGGATGGTCGGAACTCATCAAGCTGGCCCTTTGTATGTTTTTTCCCTGGCACCTTCCAGTCTCATATTATTTTTACACTTGCATACGTTTTTTTTGGTTGCCTGTAAAATAAATAAAATAAATATTATTATTATTGAAAATAACCTTTCCAAAGATTTAATTCTAAACATTATAACACTGATCATTTGAAGTATCTGGAGACACCATTTCAAAAATACTTTCCCTCAAATTTTGATATTGAAGATGGAGACTAGGTTCAAACCCCAAACTCAATCAAGATGATTAATGTCAGTCATTTACCAGTCAACGCACAAGAAGAATTTGCGGAGTTATCGAGCGATGCACGTTTAAAACTTGAGTTTTCCAAAAAAGTCGTTAAATGAATTTTGGTTGGGGGATTACGACAGAATTTCCAAAACTTTCTGAAGAGGCCCTAGACATCCTTCTAACATTTGTATTAAGTATTTATGCGAAGCAGTATTTCCAGGAACCACGTCCATAAAATCAAAAATTCGGTGAACTCTTCAAAACGTTGAAGTTCTATGTCCTTCAGTATCAAATATTTATCCAAAATTTGAGTTTTACGTAAAAGTAAACAAGTACATCCAGCTCATTAGTATTGTATATGAATTCTAACATTTGTCTTTAATACATTGTGAAATTATATCCGTATGTATACCAAAGCCAAGCACATCCTGACTTATGGGGCGCCTACAAACATAGTTTGTTTAATCCCCCACGGAATGGAGAGAGATGAGATGGGGTTTTGGGTGGAATGGCTGGGGTAGGTAAGAATTAAATTAATAAAAAGTTTTATATGCTTGGATGGCTGAATTTGGAATAACAGGAATTTTAATGAGGAGGGTTAATGTCCTGAGGACGTTAATTTATGTTTAAAAGGAAAATTGAAACCAAATTGTTGTAATAGCCAATGAGATAGGGGGAGCCGGTCCATGGTAATGGAGAAGCTGCCAGGGCTGTGGACTGGGGACAAATAAACAGGGGTTACGATGGAGGTTGCCCCCCCTGAATTGTAATGAAATTTTGCATATTCAACATAGGAATATGTAAAGTAACTCTAAAATTCCTATAACCCCTTACGAAAGTTCTGCACGCCTATGATGGCCACATTGTACTTTTACCAATGTTAACTCATATTTATAATACATTAATATATTTTCTTAATATAATATATATAATTAATATATTATAACGTTATAATTAATGTGTTTGTTTACCCTGTTAAAAATGCTTTTATTATACAAATGTGACGGCGGTGAACAAAGGGGTTGTCGCAGACTGCTTAGATGCTATAAGGGCTGGATTTTAGCTGCTAGGCCACGACTGGAAAGGTCAAAAACACTGGTTTAGAGGCCGCGTTAGCTGCTATAAAAGGGCCCACTTGGAAAGGTCGGGACGACTTGCTATAAAAGGGGGTCACGACTTGGAAAGGTCGGGAAACACTGGTTTAGAGGCCGCGACATGGCTACCAAAATACTAACCCTCTGACTGCTCTTTTTTTTCTTTTTAACAAAATCGCCTCAAAAATTGCATGTTTCATTTTATTACACATGTATTTCAAATCTACATGTAATTGAGAGTTAAAATATGGAGCATATTTTTGTAACCAAAGATGATGACAGATGAAAGATGGAAAAATTTCATACCCGCGAAAACCGTTCGAAAGGAAAATTTGGTTACTTTCATATTGCCCGTGGAAATCGCGGGATAAGCAGTCAGAGGGTTAAATGCACATTTCTGTTGTGATAACACAACGCAGACGCTGTATCACTTTTCGAGGGATAGCGATAACGGAAATATTTTGAATAATTAGATGTCATGCCTCCGTAACATCTCCCCTTGGTATATTGGGTGTGGTCCATTTTCACCTTTTAGCCAATAGCAATCACCTTTTCAGTAATGGCGATGTAAAAGTAGTGAAGACGCATTTCTTCCACTTTAAGAGATAATTAAGGGTCGTGGGGTTAGCACATCTCTTCGTATAAACACGACGGTTAGCAATAAATACAATGAGGTTGAAGCTGGTCAAGGATGAAGAATATACCAATGCGCATGTTTGTTTGTTTGAATTTTGAATGGCGCAAAAGCATCTGGTCTATACTGCGCCAAGCCAATGCGCAAGACATATATGTCACATTAAAGAATATAGGATTTCAACTGCATTTAACGCTTTCAAGGCTCCAACGATTCATTCTTGGCATATGAATGCTTTCACTTTCCAGAAAATCCTAGTTTTTCCTCATGCGTAGAGGCACGGCCATCCTTAGATAATTCGGGGCACGGGGCAAAACATATTTCGGGGGCCCATACATGTACGAGTAAGAAGAAGAAGAAGAAGAAGAAGAAAAAAAGGAATAATGTATGAGTACTAGATGGCATGAAATGCGAGAGCCGAAGCAAGAATATTTTGGGAGAAATTTTCAATATTACCAAAATTTTAAATTTGAGAATTACGCTTCGTGGGGCCTCAAGAAGCGCGGGGCATGAGCTCCGCACACCCCTGCTTAAGGGCGGCCCTGCGTATAGGCAAGCTGAAGCAGGGTAGTGTGTTAAATAGCTATTTAGATATCTAATACATATTTAGATATCACACACTATATACTGTTCGTTCACGAAAAAAAGCACGATGGCATAAGTAGAAATAACGGGAGGTGACGTTACAAACGGCCTATCCCATTACAGCAGAGGAGGACTCCAATTTCAGAACTTGATTTTGGCGCCGACAAACGTTCACTAAAAACCAGTTCTGAAATTGTAGTCCTCCTCTGTTGTAATGAACTAACCCGTTTGTGACGTCACCTCCCGTTATTTCTAACTGTTCCATCGGACTTCTTTTCGTGAACGAACAGTACCTCGTTTAACATTAAAGATACGTTTCTTGGAAGTGGTTCGTTTATATGAGCCATTTTCCTTACCCTTCTCTTTTGCAACATGCTTGTGGGAAGGTTAGCCATAATTGGCAACACTGTCTTCCCGGAAAGGGTTGAAACGCGTCTGGTGAGATCGGTGTAAAGAGGCGATCGCGTTCATTTCTTCGACAATCACTTAACTTACACGTTACTTCACTGACACTAGGTCTGTCCCCAAAGGGGTATGCGCCACGTATTCTCAAGAAATTTTGAAAAATACAGAATACGCGCAGAATACTCTCGAGATCTCAAGAAAGTTGCCGTATTTTGTCAACTTTCAACAAAGTTCTGCTTTTTTTTTTTGCAGTCATTTACAAACTTGAATGGAAACAAATGAGGAAATTAGGGAAAATCCCCTGAATCCCCAAGCCTCAAAATAATATCCTGCGTACGACCAAGAAAGGAATGACAAACTGATGAAAGTGACAGCTACAACCTTGGGATTGGATAGACGATAGACGGCCAGTCAGTGCGGCCGGGCGCGGTGATGTCACTAAGTCCAGTAACCCTGCAATTATAATACTCTTTAATTAAGAGATAGCACCGCATACTCTCAATAATTTTCTTCAGGACAGTCGTAGTGTGAGCCATTACTCCGGCAAGTCGTTAAACCGACTCGTCATTACATTCACAGGAGTTGGCTCGCTGATATATATATATATATATATATATATACGTAATTATCTCAGACTCTGATGATATGAACCATAATGAAAATATGAATGGAGAATCGGTTGTCGCGCTCTTGAATCAGAACCGCATTCGGACTTTAAGCAGAGGCGTCTGTTCAAAAAATATGCAACAGTCTCTTCTTGGAGGTGCCGGCAGTTGTAGCGGTGCCTACAACTGTACGGCTACTAGAACCAACAGAGCCCATAGTGCTTTGCAGCCTAGTATAGGTGCAACCACTAGGGCTGAAAGAGCACGCCAGCGCATGTCATGGACAATAGATATGAACACCTACATCATGCGCACCTACTATACGATTACAAAGCTCATCAGTATAGAAAGGATAACAACCCAACGCAGGAACATAATAACCAGAAATCTCTTAGCACAGCCCATACTACAAAGGTTAAGAGATGAAGTCGCCAATGACCTAGTAAACACTTCAACCAGTGTGGCAAACCCTGAAGTGCCTGAAGCACCAGCTATTGGCGCAAGAGAACCGCTCCAAACAAGCATAGAAGAAGAAGAGAGGAGGGACGTGGAGAAAATGGAAGAAGGTTTCCAATGTGCCCTGGCGGAATATGAAGGCTCGGATGCCGCAGCAAGGCCAAGAATACCACGCCAACCGGAATATTGGAAACTCTGCGCAGCAACCAAGATCCTCAATGAACATACTCTACCACTACACCTACAGAAACACAACTCCCTACAGGAAATACATACTGCCATATACTGTGCAACTGTAGCGGCATCACGCGTCAATGGGTATGAAGTACGCAACGAAGACCGAAATAACAGAGGAAGCAAAGCCCAACCACCATGGCAAGTGAGACTGGAGAAAAGAATAGAAGAGCTCCGCAGCAGCATAGGGCGAATAACCCAGTACATGCAGGGAAATAGGAGTAAGAAATTAGTGAGGAAAGTGAAGATGGCCCTTAAGAGAAATAGGATCCATACAAGACACGAAGAGCCCAATAAACACATCAGCGAATATCTGGATACCCTCAAACAAAAACTGGGTGTATACGCCAGAAGACTCCGAAGATACAAAGACTGTACCAACAGAAAACAACAGAACATGCAATTCCAAGCAAACCAGAAGGCCTTCTACAGGAAGCTCCAAGAGACATCAGCGAGCCAAGACAAGTACGAAGCCCCAAAGCCAGCAGTAATAGAGACCTTCTGGAAGACACTATGGTCCAATGAAGTACAGCACAAAAGCGCCCCCTGGATTCAGCAAGAAATGGAGGCTACGAGAGGAATAGAGGAGATGGAGTATACGGGCATCACGATAGAGGAACTCCAGCAGGTAATCCAACGTACGCACAACTGGAAAGCCCCGGGTATTGACGGCATACACAACTTCTGGTACAAGAAATTTACCAGCGCCCATGGCCCATTAGCCAAGGAACTTACGGCGATAATTGAAGACCCCAGCAAAATGCCTGAATTCCTCTGCAAGGGAATAACTTACCTCCTACCGAAGGACCAGGATACCAGTAACCCAGCGAAATACCGACCCATTACGTGCCTTAACACCCTGTATAAGATACTCACGGGGTGCATCTCTGAAAAAATAAGCCGGCACAGCGAAAGCAACAACTTAATGGCGGAAGAACAAAAGGGATGCCAGAAAGGGACTCTGGGATGTAAAGAGCAGCTTACCATCGACTCAGTTATCCTGGAACAAGCAAGAAAACAAAAGCGAAAACTCAACACCGCATACATAGACTACAAGAAGGCTTTCGACTCTGTTCCGCACTCGTGGCTCCTTGAAATACTCAGCATATACAAAGTGCATCCCTCAATCATCCGATTCCTACAGAGCAGCATGAAACAATGGAGAACCCGGTTACAGCTAAACACGCCAGACAGTAAAATAGAATCGGCCGAGATCCCCATCCGCCGCGGAATCTTTCAAGGAGACGCACTAAGCCCCCAGTGGTTCTGCTTGGCGTTAAACCCCTTGTCAAGGATGCTGAACACAAGTAAATACGGATACATGCTGAAGAAAGACAAGAGAAACCTACATAAAGTCTCCCACCTCATGTACGTAGATGACATCAAGCTATACGCGCCAACAATCACCCAACTCCGACAACTCATCAGTATAACAGAGACATTCTCCAAGGACATAGGAATGGAATTCGGCCTCGATAAGTGCAAAATACAGAAGAATAGCAAAGAAGATTTACCAGGCATCGAACTCGAAGACGGGAGACTACTGAAGACCTTGGACGAGGGCGAAACCTACAAATACCTAGGGATAATGCAAAAACGGCAGCAGGAGCACAAGAAAGTCAAGGTCCAGCTCACGCAAGCATTCCAAGAAAGACTTAGAAGCATTGTGAAGACGAAACTGAGCGGGAAGAACACCACGCAAGCAATTAACGCATATGCGGTACCAGTGCTCACCTACTCCTTCGGGATCATCAAATGGTCCAACACTGAACTAGAACAACTCCAGCGGAAAATGAGAACCATCCAGAGAAGAGCCGGACAACTACACCCTGCAACGGCAATTGAACGGCAAACACTACCCCGGGAAGAAGGAGGACGCGGACAAGCGGACCTCAAAGACTTACATGACAAGCAGATCCAGAGCATGAGGCAATACTTCCAGTTGAAGAGTCCCCGATCGCCACTCATCCAAGCCATAATACAAGCAGATGCAAATTACACGCCACTAAACCTGTGTAGTACCGAAGAGCGTGTCCTGGAAACAGCCAACGAACAGAAACTAAGAACTTGGGCCGGAAAACCATTACATGGCAGGCACTACAATGACCTGCAACAACCACACGTTGACAAAAAGGCATCAAATTCTTGGCTGGCCAAAGGCACTCTCCAGCCAGAGACAGAAGGATTCATGCTAGCCATCCAAGACCAAGTGATCGCAACAAGGAACAATCAGAAATTCATCCAGAGAAAAGACATAGAAAGCGACAAATGCAGACACTGTCATGCGGCATCGGAGACAATCCAACACGTGATGGCAGGATGCAAGATCCTTGCGCAGTCAGACTACAAACATAGACACGATCAAGTAGCGAAAATAGTCCACCAGAAATTGGCAGCGAATGCTGGCTTTCTGACAGAAAAATGCCCGTACTACAAATATGAGCCAGAGACCGTGCATGAGAACGAAACACACAAGCTTTACTGGGATAGAGCAATCATAACAGACAAGACAGTCCCACATAACCGTCCTGACATAACCCTCGTCGATAAATCGAATAAGACCACGTACTTAATCGACATAGCAGTACCCAACACCAATAACATACAGACAACCTACACAACGAAAATCACCAAGTACCAAGATCTCAGACATGAAGTACGAGATATATGGGGTATGGAAAAGATCCTCATCATCCCGTTAGTCATCTCAGCAACAGGGATAGTACCAAAAACGCTTGCGACGAATTTGGAGATACTCAACATTGACCCAAACACCTACATTGAAATACAAAAAGCCACAATCCTAAACACGTGTCACATTGTCAGGAAGTTTCTAGACATGGCACATTAAGAAGTGATGTAAAAAGAGGCTTGGGAACATGGCGC
>QLNU02014272.1:4098-24503 GCA_006491805.2 Dysdera silvatica | reverse complement strand
CAAAGCACCCAGCTCGCGTTCCTCTAATTGGTGCGTCTGCTTGTGGGTTAAAATAGCTCCTGACTTGGAGAAATCGTCCGTCAAGAAATATGTATTCTCCCTATCGATGTATCGTTTTGAAACTTCAGCTGCGGAGAACATGGTTGCTTCAGCATAAGTTTAGCCTTGCTTCAAAAAATAAATCAGAATTATGGAGGTGGGGAGAAGGTACAACCGCTTAGGGCTTTGTTTGTTTTACCACACAAGGACAGCTAAGGTCAAGCTGTGCTGGAACCTACAGTTTTCCGAGGAATTCGAACCTCGTATTATCGAAGAAACCAATTCTTGGAATACAGTGAACAGTTAGTTGGTAAGCGTTCGATCCCCCCCCCCACCTCCCTATTTGCAGTCGAATTCGGGATAAGAGGGTTCTAAAGAACACCTTATCACTATACTATTACAGGGTCTTCTGGGTGGATTTACATTTCTGAATTTCGTTTTCTAATATGGAAGTTTTCAGGAATGGGTGATCCACGCATACACATAACAATATACAGTAGGATCTCTATAGGTCGAAGTTTTGGCGTAACTGCACAATCCACCCCCTAGCTTTCTCTCCTCCTAAAATAGGTCGAGAATTTTAGCAGACCGGCTTGTGACGTCATGCTTACCCCCTTCTTCTGTGCCTCTAATGCCGTTTGAACCTGCTAAGTCGTTCTCTCTTTTGTGTGTGTGTGTGTGGAATTGCGTTTGAATGGTAAGAAAAAATGTGCTTGAGTAGGTTATGAAAGAGAGACTAATTTCGTCGGAGTATGAGTGTCCGGTATTCAAGGAACAGATGAGATTGTGGGCTAGGTCTCGCGTGGGTGACATGATTTGCGGATTACTTTGCAGAATTCAGGTGGCGCTGCTGCAAAAAGGATAGGCCGGGCAACTTGTTTCCGGCATTTCTCTGAGCCATAAAATTTTTTTCCCGCCACACAAACACAGCTCCGTTCAAGACCACTAGGTGAGTATTTCTGAAATTTTTATTTACGATTTTGCAGGTTTTTACGGAATCAACATTTTATTGATTTGGGAAGCGCACCACTAATGTGATCGATCAGGCAGCGAGGGCGAAGCGAGGGACGGTGTGTGTGAGGGGTCTTCCCCCACACTAACCCTTCACTGATACGTCCCCTTCGATGATTCAGGAAAACTACATTGTCGACACATCGGTATGACCCAGGATGAGAATTTCACTAGAGGAGTAAAAAATTGTGTAGAGTAGCTTCTCATTAATCTTCTTTGCACAGAATGTCGAATTATTGAGAGTATATAAAAGAAAGTAGTTTAATTCCTTGTTAAATCTCCCATTTGTGACGTCACACGGAAGCACAATCCCGCTTCCTTTTCACCACAACCTGATTTGCGGGAGCCAATCAGGAAGAGTCTGGAGCTTTTAAAGTGAGGCAGCTGCCTCATTTGTCACACCATTAGCATTGCCCAGGATGGGAACTCCACTAGAATATAGGGTTGTCCTTGGCAGGCCTGGGTGAGCCCAAACATAGGGGGCGACTGTGGATGATATATTGTTATTATATTGTCCGAATCAAGAATCTTCAATTTTTTGTAAATAAAAATTGAAAGCCATGTGTTTTTTTTTTATAATAACTGCTTTAAACTATGTGTAGATATAAAGGTAAACACTGCACATAACAAATTTTTAATTAAATAATATTAAATTAACAAGGGCAGCCATTTTGTTTTTTCACCTAGGCTTCCAGCCACCTAGGAACGAGCCTACTAGAAAGGATGAGAATCGTATAGAGTAGTCTCCCGTTAATCCGGCTGTTCGTTTCACAGAGGTGTGCCGAATTATTGAGGGTATATAAAGCACATTTAATTTTTTTATTAAATCCCTCACTCGTGATATCACGTGGCATAATCCAGCCTCTTTTCTGCTGCAGTCGGATTAGTAAAAGCTAGATTGATACTTTTTATATACTGTATATTTTTTTTCACCAAAACATTGTAATGAGACGGGTCACTGACTTTAGGGGCCTTTCTTTACCTTTCGTCCTAGGGCCCATAAAAACCCTAATCCAGCACTGACCCGCGCCCTCCGAAAATGCAAGGTATGCGCCCTCTCTACTTGGTAACAGGGGCGGTCTGAGAGAACTCAGTCCGCCCCTGTTACCAAGTAATTCACCCTTTGACGAATGTAAATACGAGAAAAATTCCATGCATAGCTGTGTACTCGGTCGTGTAGCGGTCGAAGCACTAAGGCTGACGTTGAATTCAAACCAGTAATTATTAGGTCTAAGCACGTAAGTAATTTTCTTCTTTCTCTTTTCTTATGAGTTAGGAAAGATTTTAGCTTAAATGAAAAAAACAAAAAAGCGCCAAAAATTAGTTTCCCTAATTTGTTTCTATAAAGTTTGTTTGTTTGGCTTTTTTATGGCGCAAGAGCATCTGGGCTATACTGCGCCAAACATGGTAAAATCAAAGACTGTAGTAAAACCCAGTACTTTTTAAAAATTTAAAAACATGCGTATGGTCAGCATGGTCATTTAAAATGTCAGAGAGTTTCTATAAAGTAAAGTAATTTTAAAAATATCGTATTAAAGGAAACTGCTTACAATGCAGATACATTAAAAGAGAAACTATCAAAATTTACAAATATGTTAATGTTTCCCTTTAAGCCCAACGCAAAAATCGTCAATATTAAAATGCTTATATTTACAAAATTATACATAAAAAGGTTAAACACTGGTAAAATAGCAATGAAAAAGATCACTCAAGCTTTCGGACGCATCAGCAGCAGTCCTTCATCAGGAGTAAAAAAATTATAAATACAAAAATGGTACAGTTGTAGAATCGTAGCTCAATGCGTAAAACTCGAATCCGGTATCCTTGTCAAGAGCAGGGTTGAAGGTTCGAACCCGACCATGGTTTTCACTTGTGAATGGAGCATAATTGTCCTTGCGCCATAAAAATTCAACCAAAAATAGTCCGCGGTTTATTTAAAATTCGCTCTTGCCCACTGAAGGTTTAATCAATGTGGCTCTCCCGGAATGAAAATTTAAAAAATCGTGACTCTTTGGGAAAGGAACTTCAGCAATTGTCTCATTCCGAATAAAACTTCGGAACTTGTCATCCCACCAGCCCCGAGTTCCGTGAATAAATAAGCATTTTTGCGCTCATCGAGTTTGGTAATAAGGCTGGATGCTTGTAAATGTATCGTTTAAAGTAAATTTGTTTGAAGGCGCAAGGGCTACAGTTTTCCCGAGGAATCCGAACCTTTGCCTAGGGAACCAACCCCCGCATTACGGTGAACACTTAGTAGGTAAGCGTTATTTTTTTGGAATATCTGGGTGTCGAACCAGGGATGATTGCATGCTAGGCGAACGCGTCTGCACTACTGCAGGGCAGGCCTGTAATTAAGCCGGGGCCAGTTGCCTCTTTACCCTGGCTACAGGCCGTCCATTATAGACAGGTGACGATAGCGTAGGTATTAAAGACATGGGTGATAGCAGCGTTTAATTAAAACGCCTTCAGAGGTAGTTGAAACAAAGCATTACAGCGCCTCGCTAATTCACAATCCATGTTTTTTTGGTGTATTCTAGTAAATTCTCCCATTAAACATTTAAAAAAACAACAAAACAAAACAAAAAAAACACGGAGAAAAAAGTTGTTTAACAGATAAAGACTGTAATTGGAACGTGCGTAATGCTACGAAGTATTCTCCGGAACTACAAAATACCGCCGTTAATGGGAGATAATCGTTCAAATGACGTTATTTAGAGAAACTACTCTAGATTTATTGGCGACATCAGAGATTTTTCTGATTTTCCACGTCGTTTTGCTTGTTTGAGTTTACTGGCGTAAGTGCACGATGAGACTGGGCCCACAGTTTTCCGAGGCAGCCGAACCTATGATGCCTAGGAAAGTAAAACCCCGGACTACGATGGGTATCAAAGAATTCTACAACGCTATTGAGAATCGAACGGCACTATAATTTTTAAACTCTCTCCCTCTCTTTTAAATGTAGGGATTTAATTTTCTTGATTTATTGGGTATTTATGCATTTATATGTTGTCAATGTTGATTTGGTAATTTATCATTTAATTTATTGTAGACTGTCTAATGCTTTGCTGTAGACTGTCTAATGCGTTACTGTATGGCATGGGCGCCCATATGAGTAGTTCTGGGAGGCTGAAAAACATTAACGAATACTTCTAGGGGGGGGGCTGAGAAAAATTACCCCCCCTTCTCAAAGCTGTCAAGAATTTTAGTGAATGTACAAGATTCCAAAATGCTACAAAAATAATTGATACTGCTTGACAATTAGTAATGAGCTAAAAAGTACCTTATTTTAAAATGCGACTGTAAATCTTTTGAAAGTAAATGTATGGCAGAATCGGGCAAATAAAATTTTTAAATGGCTGGGGGGAGGGGGGCTCAAGCCCAATACTCCCCCACATGGGCGCTCATGCTGTATGGTACTTCCCAAAATAAATAAAAAAAAAAATAAATCGGAAGAAACGCGGAATGTAGAGTACTTCCCTGAGTACGTCTACCTATTCCTGCGAAGTATAAATATAGAAACGCGTATAAACAATCCTTGCGTAGACGTGGACAGTTTTTTCAAGTAAAACAAACTGAGATGAAAATAGTGTCGTCTGCTGAATGCAGGTTTAAAAAATAGGTGCGTCGTCTTAGAGGACTTCAAAGCCGTTTTCTTTTTTCTTTCGGAAATTAACTTTTCTTCTATAGGTTTCTCTCCCTCCACCCCTTCTTTTCACGTAAATGAGAATTGCGACGCAATATACTGTCATTCTTTATTCTTTATTTAGTTTCTTTAAAGACTTTCCATAGCTAAATCTTTGTTTCGATTTTTAAAGTAACACAACCTTGAAGAGGAACTTTTGAGCTGGTGTCGCAACGGCTTTGCGCGCTCGCCGTTTCATTCTTCCCGCGGCTGGTTGCATTTGCGTCTTGGATCTTGTTGTGGGTGGTTTGGATGCTGAAGCAACTCCTCAAATTATGATGTCTCGATTTGGCCTTGTTTTTCTATTGATATCGTCAGTGGCATTCGTGACAGGTAAGGTTACTGTTATGCAAAATGCTTATTGCTATTATGGAAATATTGCGACTTAATTTTAATTAGGGCTTAGAAAAATATTTTTACGATGTATTTTCCGTTATTCTTATGAAAAAATACACTTTTGTGGAAATATAGTTGACGGAGAAATAGCATTGTGGAGAATATACTGCTTTGTAAAAATAATTTTATGAATATTATACTTTTTTAAAACATATTTATTAAAACTGTATGTTTGTGATTTAAGCTAATGTAAGTACATAAATATGCAAAGTAAATTATTTTTTCATCATATTTTATTTTCGCGCTTCTTTGTGGAAAATGGATCATACATGTGTTTTAATTTTACAAATCATTGAATTTACTATTTTTACGCGTACTATTTAAAAGAAAATTTTATATATAGTGTATAGTAAATTTTATATATAGTGTACAGTAAATTTTATAATTTATATCGATAACTTGAAATTCAAGAGAAATCTACTTTTCGCATTATTGAGGTTCAATGGAAAAGAGAATGACGTCGGATTATCAAAACATTCGAGTTATCGAAGTTTCATTTGGAATATACATTTGGTATTAGTGGCGGATTTCTAAGTAGGTACACAAGCCCAGGGGCGGCATCAAAGTGTTTAAACATAAAATCGTCCAAACTCGACATCGTTGAAAAAATAATGTTTCTTTTTAATATTGCCCTGTTTCTCCAATAGCGATGACATATAAGCGACTACTTTAACTTGCCCGTAAATACGAACTACAGAATAGAAAGACAAAGGACTCTGAAAATTTTGCGCCCTGGGCACTTGCCCGGCATTTATAAATCTAGACTTAACGCGCTTTTTATATATACTAATAGTAAACAAATGAATAATGAAAAACTTGAACTGATAACGAAAAAATTCATACAAGGATGCGTACGTGTTTTTTTCCCCAAATATACGAAATACACGTAAAAACATCAGAGGCTCCAGGATTCCAAACTAAAACTAATGTGGATTCAAAAAATGTCTCGAATTCACGAAGTCGGAGATTATGGTAGCAATAATTTTGAGTTGTATCTTATTAGTTTGAATAATTATATGAAAAATCTCTTTTGCATATCAAACATTAAGAGTATGATATGCGCTTTTTTTTAAAACAAATATTCCTTTCTTTGTAAAGGAGGGAGGTGGGCGGCAATTTTATAAATCAACCACTGGGTATGAGTATGTTACTGGATGTACGAAGCGTGTTCTGAGGCTATGAATACATTACTGAGTGTAATATTTTTATATATAATTTTATTTCAATATAACTAGGGTTTCAACTTGATGAAAATTAGATCTTATTTTGTATATCTTTTTCTGATGAACATGGTACATTGTTTGAACAAAATTATTTAAACATAATCACAAAATTAATTTTAAGTGTCATTTAAAGAACGTGATCCCAAATCTTTTGGATACGACCCAAAAGTTGGATCTAGATTTCTCCTTCACCTCGCGATCCTGATCGATCTGTATTGATCTGTATTCCGGAGTCATTATCCACCTACAGAGTGTTGTTTTTCTTCTTACAGCGTATTGTTATCCTTCTTACAGCGTCGAGGACGAGCAGTATATTAAAGAATTGAGTTGATAACAGTGATGTAGGAAAAGGGGCCCAAGACACCCCATTAGATATCAAAACAAAATAGTTTCGTTAACGCTGCATCACATGGTCTTTTTTTTAGCCACTGGAAACTCCTACACCAGAGGTGGAGCCAGAGGGGGATTTGGGGTGGAAACAAACTTTTTGTAAAAATTCGGTCGTTATATGCGGTTGGTCGTTATAATCGGCGCTCGTTATAACCGATTTCCACTGCATTTTTATGGATTCAGGGGTGAGAAATTACGGTGTGTTATTTTTAATTTTTATTGCTTATTTTTTCGCAACCAAATTTATCTTTTGTCTGTTTATATCTTGATAAAACTGTAGCATTGTATTTTTTTTCAAATTACCACGAACGCCATAGGCGTGAAGAGCAGTGTTTCCAAAAATACGAAACTGATGCCCTCTAATGCCCCACGTTATTTGCGATTTTTACCAAAACTTTCACAACTTCAGCTATGCAAGTGCCCTCTTTTACATCCGACGTTGGGGTGAAAGTGGGACCAAAAAGCGTATTCTTATAGCTATATTTATTAAATGGGAATAGGGGTGCGTACATTTTTCAGATTTATATCCAATTTTTATGCGCGTGATTGTGGGGAGGCTTAATGTAAGTTGGGCCGGGGCCCTAATAGTCGGTCCCTAGGTGTTGATGGGGATTGTATCCCCCCCACATTGCCATGAAATTTTGTATGTTTACATATGCTATGCGGCTTTAAATACTGAGCGGCGCTATGCGGAGATTGAAATTGTATTGTTGTGTGAGGGATATAGGCAAAATAGGGTCATATGCCTCACTTCCCAACTGGTAGAAAATTTGTATTAATTCTTTACAGCTTCCATATGGGGAAAACAAAATTTATCATTGTAAACTCCCACACGGTCGTACAACTCATAAGCGTACGCAAAGAGTGTTCATATGGGGGTTTCAGGTTTACCAAGGGGGGGTTTACCTACTTAGAGCTGCACACATTTATATGTATACAGGGTGGTCCTACACTATACGTCAAAAATGTAAAGGCAGGTAGAGGGGACCTAAATAAGCAGATTTCGTATAGGATTGTGTGTGCGGTAATGTCGCCTTGAGCCGGTAGAGAGTGCTGATGACTGTGGCGTATAAAAGCGCTTCTCTAGCTGGATTCATCATTTCCCGCACGGATCTCGAGCAGCATGCATCGTTTCACCAATGCGGAGCTGGCCGACATGCATTTCATGTATGGGGCTGCACAAGGAAATGGATTAGCTGCTCAAAGGATGTACAGGGAACGATTCCGGGACAGGAATCAACCGGATCGTCGATGTTCCTCCAGCTGTTCGCAGACGAATGTGGTTCCAGCACGATGGAGCCCCAGCTCACTTCAGTCGAAACGTCAGGAATCACCTGGACGCTGTCTACGGCCAGCATTTTATAGGACGGGGCGGTCCAGGTCCCTGGCCACCGCGTCCTCCTGATTTAACCTGCTTGGATTTTTTGTTTTGGGGTCATATTAAAAGCCTGGTGTACGAGAGTCCGGTCACATCTGAAGAAGATCTTGTTGCCCGCTTGCCTGTTGCTGCTGGACATGTGATCGACATGCCTGACGTCTTTTCTAATGTACGCCGATCCATGCGCCGTCGCTGTGAATCTTGTATCGCTGTTGGTGGCCGCTCTTTCGAGCACCTCTTGTAAACTATTAATAAATTTTTGTTTTCTTTTGTCTTTACTTGTCTTTTCAGTTTCCTGTGATTCATTCATACTGCTTTACAAGCTTGCGCTTTAATGTGTCATTACCGCACACACATTCCTATACGAAATCTGCTTATTTAGGTCCCCTCTACCTGCCTTTACATTTTTGACATATAGTTTAGGACCACCCTGTATATACAAAATTTCGTCGCATCTGAGGGCTAGGTTACAACTCACCGCTTGTGAGTCATACAACTCTTTTCCGAGATACTGCCCAAGCCCTTTCGTGAAGCCAAGATCAGCAAAAAAGTATTTGCCTGGAATTGAAAATTGAAGAAAAGTGTAGATAGTACGTTATGATGCGTGAAGAGATATGCCAAATTATTTGGGTACTGGCGATCAGGGCTGCTTTTAGATGCTCGACCCTTGGCGATTCCAAGGCTATGCAACGAACAAGAAGAAGCCGGTAGTGAGTAAAAGTTCAGAGGCGACCCTACGTCCTTACTTGCGTTCACCCATTACTAAAGTCGGACCTAGGTAATCGTTTGCGTTCACCTATTGCTAAAGTCGGCCCTAGGTAATTGCTTGCGTTCACCCATTACTAAAGTCGGCCCCAGGTATTTGCTTGCGTTCCCCTATTGCTAAAGTCGGCCCTAATCGCAAGCACGAAAGATGTTAGTCATTAAGTGAGAATATTCAGGGAAGGTTTTAGAAATTTGGCGGCTGTAGACGGAGATTACAACTATATTGTTAAGTGAAGGTTTAGTCAGGGAGGGAGGGACCATAACTCACTCCCACATCATTGGTGGAAAATTTAGTTCTCCATAGTTTTTTGTATTAAGAAAAAACGAAGAAATACGGTACTGTAAGTCGCCCATTAGTCGTACCCAGTGGCATAGGAAAGGGAGAGGCTAGGGGACCAACGCTCATTGGATATCAAGAGACATAATTTTCTCTAACCCCACTTCACATATGGGATTACAGAGCTGCCTTCGGCGACCACACTTTCCAATTCCCCCCTGCACACATACAATACAATGGCACGTGACATGATCTTCTTTAAAGCTAGTTTACCCCCCCCCGCCCCAATATTTTAATTGCTACGCCAGTGGTTGTATTTCTGAAGAAATAAGTTTTGGAGAGATGCAGCAATTCCATTCAGTTAAAATATTTTTGGCGCAGTATAGCCCAGATGCTCTTGCGCCATAAAAAATCCAAACAAACAAACAAAAAATAATATTTATTGATACTTTAAATGTTTAGAATAGCTAATTAAAACGCCAGAAAGATAAATGATTAAATACAACGTTAAAATAATTTTGTACGCCGTTTTGCCGTAGCTTCCGAGAACAACGTGTACACACTTCGATGGTAAACAGACAACAGATTTGACTTTAGAATTCGGAAAACCATTACACATACTGTTGCCAAATATAAAAACTGGAATTATAATTATACAATGTATGTTGCCAGATACGGAAAGTGAAATTAAGTACATGCGGAAAACAGCGTATAAAGTGAAACAATTTGGCATTTTGCCAATTTTAGAAATTGAACTTAAGTTTGCTTTTCTTGCATTTCTAAGTGGCAACAGTTAAGAAAGCCTGCGAAGTGAACATGGTGTTTCTATTGTGGGAGCCCACACCTCGCTCTTTTCGAGATCGTGGCATCGCTAATTTGTGAAGACAACGCCAAACGGAAAAATGTTTCCCTGTAATTGAAAATTGAAGAAAAGTATATATACAAAGGATATTATAATATATGAAAGGACACAGTAAATTATTCTGAAATAAGAGCTACTTTTAGAGGCTTGACCATCGGCGATTACAAGGTCCTGAAAAACGGAAGAGGCCTGTAGAAAATAAAAATCTAGATGCGGTTCTCTTTAGGCGTCGGTCCTACACGGACCGTCTAAGTTCATCTATTGGTAAAGCTGGCCCTGCCAGGGACGGATTTGGGCCATATGGCGGCCTCTTGACCACTAAATATTATTTTCACAATAATTCCTTTTGTGGCGCATTTTTATTTTATTTCTAGGTATCTCCTCAGAGTAGGCTATTGAATCTTCTTACAAAAATATATTGAATATTATTAAAAGACGGCAGGCCTGTAACCAAGCCGGGGCCAGTTGTCCCATGCTTGTGCCCCAGTTGGCTCATCGAGGTATTTATATATATACTTAGAATAATATCCGGGTGCCTTGTGCTCCATATGTCCTTTGTCTTGCGCCAATTGCCTCTTCATCCTGGCTAAGGCCCTGCGGTGGCGCAGTGTGGTAACGCGTTCGCCTAGTACGCCGTTAATCCGGGTTCGACTCCCAACAGTGTACAAAGAACGCTTACTCAGAGATCTCATAAAAAGATCGCACTGCTCACTGTAGTCCGGGGTTTGGTTCCCTAGGCCATAAGAGGTTCGGATTCCTCGGAAAACAGTAGGTCCCGGCGCAGCATGACCATTGTAGTCTTTGAGCCATAAAACCACAAAACAAACAAACAAACAAACATCCTGGCTACAGGTCTGCCAGACGGAAAGCCACGATAATAAAATTTCCTTACTTCAAATAACATTCAACTAAGTCACTAGCGCTTTTTTTGATGAGTCAAAAATTAATTTTTTTTTATGTAGAAATTAAACCCTTACGTGAGTTCCAATAATTTGGAATGCCCGTCAAATAAGTTCAATTTCGACTTAGTTTTACTTAAAAATTTCTTACTTGCAGTACCATATTGTACCATACGATCCACACAGAGTATTCATTCTGCAATAGCTTGAATTTAGTCTTACCGGTTTGAAAAAACGTAGTGGCGTTGAAATATTACGTAAGTAATATTTTGGCCATTTTACATCCCTCTCACCCCGGAAGCAAAAACTAACATTGGCTAACATAGCAAAATAGGCACAACACAGCTCCCTTCCCCCAAACGTGCTTACGTAATATTTGAACGCCTCCCCCCCATGTGCAAAAAACATAATTACATATTGGGCATTCAGGGAACTTATAAAACATCAGTTTGATATATTGAAACTTTTTTAAGAGTAAGCGCAAAGATGGTAAAATTGGATTAGGTTTTGTCTTCATTTCGGGGTCATTAAGCCACTTCGGCTTGGTGCCTAATGCAACGGTACCGGTCGCACTGCCCTAAACCCGTTTCTAGGCTCTGCCGACATTATTCCATATCCAATACGCATTTATATCAGTACATAACAGTGCTTCCGCTTCGTTATAATGCGTAGTACTGGCCGTGCTCAATGTTGCTTAAACTTCAGCAACCGTGTTGATTTTGTTTGTGGTTTTACGGCTCAAGGATTATAGTAGTCATGCTACGCCGTGACCTACTGTTTTCCGAGGAATCCGAACCTCTTAAGACCTGGGGGACCAAATCCCGGACTACAGTGAACCAACCTCGTTGGTTGTTTACGTGTTTACAGCATAGAACGGTAGTGTTGGCTTTATATCAGATTTGATTAAAAGTATTTGCTGGCATAAAACTGCATTTAGTGTCCTTTGGTTATCATCGACTGTTTTTCTCTGTGAGTATTGGCATCGGCGTAACCAGGGGGGGTTTTGGAGGTTGTAACCCCCCATTGCAATGAAATTTTGTATATTTAACATAGGAATATATGAGTTGTAGCTCTGTAACCCCGACCCCATTGAGCCTAAAATCCCCTCCTTTATGAACTTTCTGCCTACGCCTATAGGCATAGGTAGCCCCCAAGTCTAGAGGGGGGACTCTAACCTCCACCCCAATGCTCTACACATGGCATTCATTTATAAGTTTTTTTTTATTTAGGGGGAAACCAAAGCCATCCACAGGAGACCATAGCTTGGATTGTCACTCTATCCATAGTCCTCCCTTCGTTACGCCATTATCTGTTAGACTGTGTAGTATTTTTGTTCCCCTGTTTTTTCGGTTGATTAGACAGTGTTGATCAAGTCTAATTTTAGATTAGGATTATACACTATAGCGCTGATCTGGAATATTATCTCTGTGGCTAGAGCCGGAAGTAGGATTTCCTGTCAAAAAGATTATTCTGGTGCAATTTCTTGTAAATGATAGGCTTAAGCTTACAAAAAACACTACTACTTTGTTTTTCAACTTTTGTTGCTATGGTTACCTCCTAAGTATCCCGCTCCTTAACGCGCGCGGGGTGATTTGCACCCCATCTAATTATATAGCATTATTTCATAAAAAATGTCCAATTTTACGGGGAACAGTAACTGGAATTTTCACTTTGTCACCCTACCCCAAAAGATTGTGACTTGGAAGACAACAGGAAACAGTTTAGCCAGTTTCAGAAGCAAGTGTGGACGGTTCTTTTCACAGATTGTAAGTTGTGGGGTGTGAAATACCCCGCGTCCCTGCTCGCGGGTTAATACAGCGCTGAAAATAGTTTAGGATGGATTATCACTTAAAAACAATTTTTATTGAAAAAAGAAATCATTAAATTCCAAATTTTGACATTGTAGGATGTAAATTGTAATAAAAAATTTTTTTTTTCGATTGGCAATTTTTTTTTATATTTTACGAGAAAGTTTTTTCATTTTGTTAAATTATCTTATTTTAAACTATAAATTTTTCCGTTATAATTTGTTAATTAGAAATAAACCCGCCCTTTTATCAATGTATATTTGGTTCTACGAATTGAAGGTCGTGGAAGTCGTTGGCTAAGCGCAGTCGGCTGAAGCCGTCTTAGGGCCCTGCGGTGGCGCAGTGTGGTAACGCGTTCTCCTAGTGCGCCGCTAATCCGGGTTCGACTCCCAGCAGTGCAAAAAGAACGCTTACTCAGAGATCTCATAAAGATCGCACTGCTCACTGTAGTCCGGGGTTTGGTTCCCTAGGCCTTAAGAGGTTCGGATTCCTCGGAAAACAGTAGGTCCCGGCGCAGCATGACCACTGTAGTCTTTGAGCCGTAAAACCAAAAAGCAAGCAAAGAAGCCGTCTTAGGACGTAAGATTACATCAATCAATTTATTTGTATACGTAATTTTATATTTTACGGAGTAGTGCCGTTTTAATAGGTAAGGCAACTGGGGCCTCAAATTGGCGCCTCCCTCTGTTTATTATGCACATTAATATATACGATACTTTACTTCTAAATTAAGGGCATCGAGACACTGTTAGGATCGAAATGGATCCTTCGAAAAGAGACTGATCTTAATTTATCAGTGATTTCAAGACAGGCGTTTAATTATATCTCAGCGAATTTTTTTTATAATTATAATTATGATTAATGTAATACTCTAAGATATCCAGGGCTGTCCTGAAGAAAATTATTGACATTAAGCGGTGCTGTTTTAATTAAAGAGTATTAAAATTTCTGAGTTACTGGATTTGGTGACGTCCCCGCGCCGCGCTGACTGGCGTTTGACTGGTCGTTTACCGTATATCCAAGCCCAAGGTGGTTGTTGCCACCGCAAAATTCGCAGGGCGGAAAGTTTCAATACTATACTCGTAAAAGAAAGTGCTAACTGGTTTTAGTAGGCGCAATTAGGGTTTAAGCTGGCTCAAAACATGCTGTCGCAAAAATGCTAAAATGGGTAAAAAAAGTTGTAGCAAAATGCTAAAAAATATTAGTTGCTTTCATTGCTCGAAAAATCGTATCAATGAAATTATTTATATCAACGATGCTTAACAGGTGCTGTTAAGAATTTTGAAGAGGAAACAAAAAGGAACAAGAAAAGATCGCTGAAGTGCAAAATGGATATTCTGGAATCGGAGAATCCTGTTTTCAGAGAATAAACTGTGGTTAAAAATGCCTGTCGCATTTTCGCGATGGACAATAATTTTTTCTTCGCATTTTCGAGCAACTGGTCGCATTTTGCGAAAAATGCGACTGCAGCTTAAACCCTGGGTGCGGTACTTCACTTGACCCAGGCGCTGGCAGCTATAGCGCTGGTTGCCACATTCACCAGTTTTTCATTTCTTTCCTGATCATACGCAGGATATTATTTTGAGGCTTGAGGGAGGGGGTCGGTTTTTTTTCCTCATTTCTTTATTTGTTTCCATTCAAGTTTGTAAATGACTGGTTTGTTCGTTCATTTGATTTTTTTTATGGCGCAAGAGCATCTGGGCTATACTGCGCCAAACTAAATGACTAGCAAAAGATGATAAATAAAAGCTGAACCGCGTTGAAAGTTATCCAAAAACCAGCAAATACAAAAACTTTCTTGAGACTTTGAGAGTATGCGGCGCGTACTCCGTATTTTTCAAAATTTTTTGAGAATGATCAGCGTACACAGCGTGTACCCTTTGGGGACAGCCCTGTAGATATAATGTCCCTTCTTTAATTAGTCATAATCATGGGACACTTGGGAAAAAAAAATACCCACATGATTAAATTGCCACAAACAGACAACACACAACAGAGCTACGACTCGCATATTATGTTAAATATACAAAATTTCATTACAATGGTGGATGTAACCCCATCAATATCCTTCCTGCGTACGCCAGCACTTCCTCTTCCGTTATCTTTCTAAGTATCCTCCCTGCATCCTTTTCTAGATCCCCGTCATTACATTTCCTCCTCAGTCATTACATTTCCTTCGAACACCACAAAGGAAGCTTAATTAATATTTATTTTTTTCATTAAAAATAACCAAACACACGATTCAAATTTTTTAACGCAGATTTAATAAATTGTCGTTCCTAGGCATAAGCTCTATCACCATCCCCTGCTCCTAGGGCGGCAGAATTTACATTTTCCGGAGAGGGGGGGGGGCGAGAAAGAAGGGTCATGGGAAGATACGCTTATTAACTGATTATCAGAAAAAAAATAGCAATTTTAAATTTTTTTTTCAGTTTTATCTTTGAGACTCCAGAAGTTACCTACAACCTCATATGAACCAGAGCAGCAATAGAATTAGCTGTTGATATATAAAAGCAAGAAAGTTACTTAAACCAAGATAATTAAAAAACTAAGGTCAAGGGTTACTGTAGAATAAAAGGATAAGAGTAAGAACAACTGTAAGTTTCCCCAAACACGAAAGGTTTATTAAACATAAAGATGCGACATTTTCATATTATTGAAAGACCTTGCCAAAGATTATTTGCCTTTCAGAAGACCTGAAATATAACAAACGATATTATATTGTAGCAAGATTTTTCCTGGAGGGGCGCCGTCCCTTTGGGCAAATCGCCCAGGGGGACGCTCGCCTCCACTTCCGTCGCCCCTGCCCTGCTCCCATGTTTAAGGGGGTGGGGGATACCACGCATATTACAACCTTAACTATTTATATGTAAAGATTATTTTTCCCATAATCATTTAAACTAATAATTTTTGCACTTTCACCTACCGCCTCTCAGGTTTTGGTGGTGGAATTATTAGGTATACCATATAGAAAGCATTTGAAAGTCGACATTTCGTAGGTTCACGTTATATTATCCATGAAAAATTTATAACAGAATACATATTAAACTTACATTTATCCTGTATTAGGCTCGGGCGCCGTTATCGGGAGGGGACAGGGGGGGGACTTGTTCCCCAATGTTGGTATTAGGGTTCCATATCACCCTCCAATTTCAAACAAAATGCCTTTTACTGGTATATTGTCCCCACCAATATATTCATGCCGTCGGCGCCGATGGTATTAGGTATTTGTACTACAGAACATTTTTAACATCGTCTGGTTTGGAAATTGTTATTTTTGAGTTCCCTGCTTCCGCCTATAGGCACGTGCTTTGTGGGCCTATTACTCAGAAATCTGGCTCTGACGTTGTTAATGTGTTACAAATAGAGATAACTAAACTCATACATTAGATTAGAATCTGTTCAACATTGCGTGTAGAGTCGATTTTAGCAATAGGCGGACCTAGGCGGCTGCCAACTAGAAAGAGACAATTCTTCTGCTTTGCAGGGCCTTCATGTTGCCCATGGTCGAGCTTCTAAAACTAGCTCTTGTCATCAATGCCCAAATTATTTGCTATGTCACTTCACGTATCTTAACACCCTTTGTACACATCTTTCTCCAATTTTCAAGTTTAACCGTGTCTTCAGACACAGGTGAAGCCAGAACCTCGGGAGGTTGTTAGGTCCGAATTTGGGAGTGGGGAGGGGCCATTACCCTTCCCAATTATGCCTATATCGTTAAACAGAAGTATACTCTAATGGCAGTCTCTACAAAGGGCTACCGGATGTTTAAAATGGGTCCTGACTACGTGATGTGCCAAACCCTTCATTTTGTCGTTCAGAAAGTGATAATTTAATAAAAATTACATAATGAATTTTTTCAGATAAGTGGCACTACTGCTTGCAGTACACCTATATTCATTGCTAAATGTGTTTGGGAACAATTTGATAATACTTTTGTGATGATGTTTACATTTGGAAAGTAATTGGATTGTTAATATCATATTAGGAAAAAATATGATTAAAAAATAAATAAGCAATGGATAGAAATGAATGATTAAATTCATTATTTAATTATTAATCGCGTTGGCGACATATACGAAAAGTCATTGCAAACCGCAGGAGTTCCTTTAATGGCTTATGTCCTGTTGCAGTTTTAATTTGTAGCAGGAACAATAAGAAGGTCAAGGAAGAAGGCTTGTTAAAAATAACATTAGAAAAAATTCATGGAAACATGTATGTATTTATTAATCGCAGGTGATAGCAACGGTTGTGACGTCACTACATCGGCAAAGTTTAGCAGGCCTTCCTTCAAGGGCACGACCGTCCTGGCTTTCCGCATCGAATTCTAAAGACCCTCGAAGTTAATGCATACAGAAAAAATGGCAACAAATATGACTTCCGGAATCCGAACAATAACATCCCGTGTAAGGTCGTCAGGTGTCTTGTGGGAACATAAATAGTTGCGACACAATGCGTGAAACGAATTAATGGCCACTTTCTCTTGTTGTGGATCTCAAACAGGACTTCAAAACTATTTCTTTGCTTTTTCTTTAACCACAAAATCGCTTGCTCATTAACCTTGAATGACAAATCGTCCGCAGGATAGAATGGTGATATCGCTGTAAGGGGAGAGTTTACCGGAACTATTCAAGAAAAGTGAAAGTGCCGAAGGAGGAAATGATTTCAGAGAATTGGTTTCTTCGAAAAAGAACACGCCCTTCTTGTGTCAAGGTGTGGGCCCTCAGGGCTCTTGTTCAAACACTTTGTGCATGATTGCGCATTCGCGTTCATCTGCACATTGTTGTGAAGGTTGTTTGACACTCGTATACGCAGTAGAATTGCAGACATTACCATGTAATTTTATTGCGAGTTTCGGGCAGAGGGATGTTTTTTTAAACGGCATAACTATTTTGATGGAACTATGAAACAACATTAACCATCGTCGCATATTTAAAAATGAAGATTAGGGAGGTACTGAACATCAGGGTATGCTTTTCGGTACACTGCTAAAGGGGCTGACTGGGTTCTTTCAAAGGGCACATACCTTGAATATTCATAGAGCGCGAGTCCCGGGGGGGAGGGGCTGCCCAGTCCGCCCCTGCACAGGTACAATTTTTTGGGGGTATTATTTTCAGGAGCCCCTTTAAATAATTGGCGGCCTTTGGCGGAAATTACACTGTATTATGAAGGCGTAAGCGTTATAACTGCTTCCCATTACTGAAAAAAATTCATTAGTTCTCCACTACTTAAGTTAGAAAGCGAAATTCAGCACTGCTAACCTGCCATTTGGTCATTCTCAAATCCTGGGTATATCAATTTGCGAACGTAAAGTCAATTAAAAAAGCGTTTGCTGCGAGTTAAAATTGAGGAAAGATGTACAAAGAACGTGTTAAGATGCATGAAGAGATACTTGGTAAATTATTCGAAGACTTATATCAAGGATTTGGCTATTAGAAGCTCGACTGTTGACAACACAAGGGTTCTGCAAAGAGGGAGAAACTGGTAATAAATAAAAATCTAGACATGGTCCCCTTTTGTTGATGACTGCAGGCGTTTGCCTATTGCTAAAACCGGTCCTGATCATGATGGAACCATTATTTTATTGAGGGTTCGAACATTTTATTGTTATATTAAGGACATCATTTAGAATTTTAAAATCAATTATGGAATTGGAACGATTTGCGGACGCCACGGAAAACCCTAATACTACGATGGATCGTTTGGTAAGGGTAAAGCCCCCTAGAATTCTAAGCCGACGTATCAGCTGCTACTTTATTGTACAATTCCGGTTTCATTTACCTTGGCGATAAAGGTTTTCCACTTTAGAGCAATGATCGCTATTTTGGCATAAAAATAATGAACACTTCGCGATTACCCGACGAAAGTAAAGATTGGCGCAAATTTTAAGATGTCGCCAATAAATACAATTTGCAACCAGGATCACGTGATACAATGGCAACAAAATGGCGGATCTGCATCAGCTGCCTTTTTTTTTAGGAGCCTTAGTTAAGGGTCAGGTTCCTAGAGAAGAGAGCTGGCACATGTCCGCCATTTTCTTGCCATCGTATCCAGGGCTGTCCCCAAAGGGTACGCTCTGTGACTGTTATTGAATCGAGAATTAAGGTAACCCTGGTATGGGAGATGCAGCTATTAATTGAGAATCACTGCCACACCCTAATCGGAAGGAAGAAAGGAAATATTAAGGGGGGGGGACGTGCGAAAATTTCGGTAAATCATTTCGGTTACATTTGGTTTTACTCCCATTTTTTTGAGCTAAGAAAAGGTGTCAAGCCTACTGGCAAATTGGTGAAATATTGGCGGGAGGGAGGGAGGAAGGGGAGAGGAAGGAAGGAAGGGAGGGAGGAAGGAGCAAGGAATGAACCTCATTTGAGGAGGGTAACCTCATTTGAACACAGATTTAATAGTATACAACCCCCAGAAAACCGCAAACCCCGTCTGTATATTCTAGAGCAATATTTGGTTCTCAATTCAAATGTGAATTTTGAAGTCGTACCCTTTTGGTTTTCAATTCAAATGTGAATTTTTAAGTCACACCATTTTGGTTTTCAATTCAAAAACTGCCCGTTCTGTGTGCGCCTCGCACTCTCAAGAATTTTTGAAAAATACCGAGTACGCGCCGCAAACTCCAAGGTCTCAAAGTTTTTGTATTTGCTGGTTTTTGGGGCAACTTTCAACGAAGTTCAGTCTTTTTTTTTTTCTAGTCATTTACAAACTTGAATGGAAACAAATGAGGCACAAACCCTGAACATCCAAGCCTCAAAATAATATCCTGCGTACGGCTAGGTGAGGAATGAAAAACTGATGAGTGGCAGCTGAAACCTTGGGCTTGGATAGACAATAGACGACCAGTCAAATGTCAGTCAGGCGCGCTGTGACGTCACCAACTCTAGTAACCCCGTAATTACAATATCCTTTAATTAAGACAGCACCGCAAATTCTCAATAATTTTCTTCAGGACAGCCCTGATCGTGTCACGTGATCCCATTCACTGCTGCGTTAAAGTTGAGTGATTTCCAAGTGTGTTATTTTTAATAAAATAAGGTGAAATGGGTGAGTGTTCCGCTGGGAATGTTTCTAATCATTCGAGAAATAAACATAGAATATTTGGATATCCGGTCGTCATGTACAGCTATGCAGTGCAAGTTTGTTTTGATTATTTGCATTATAATTTTGCATTAATCGTAAACTAAAGCTGGGTTGCAAATTGTATTTATTGACGACAGCTTAAATGTTGCGCCAATGTTTACATTCGTCTGATAATCGTGTATTATTGATTATTTTCATGCCAAGCGATAGTTGCGTCAAAGCGGAAAACCTTTATCGTCAAGGTAAATGAAACCGTAAATGTACAAGAAAATAGTGGCTGATGTGTTGGCCTATATTTCAAGGGGCTCTGGGTAATAGACCGACGGTTTGACGTAGCCGCTAAACCACGTCATGTTTACAGAAACAACCAAGCTTACTTTGAATCGAACTAGGTAGAGTGACCTCAAGGCCGTGGCCACAACCATTGGATCACTGGGGCGCTATTTCCAGATTATTAATTGATTCGGCTCTAAGACGCAAAGGCAACTAAGGTCATGCTGAACAAAACGAGGTTAGTGCTGGATTAATTTGATGTAAACAAATAACAAAATTTAATTATTTTGTGTGGGCTTTCCTTCAATTTAGT
>QLNU02014271.1:44453-62902 GCA_006491805.2 Dysdera silvatica | reverse complement strand
TGACAACATTGAGCTAGAAATTGATGATTCATATATTTACCTTAGCCAGCTGATTTCAGTGGATGGCAACATTATGAAAGAACTCAACAGACATATTAAACTTGGCTGGAGTGCATTTGGAAGAAACAGTTTTATCCTGAAGGGGAAATTGCCTTTGTATCTAAAAAGAAAGGTCTTCAACCAGTGTGTATTGCCAGTCCTTTCTTACGGATCAGAGACATGGAGTCTAACAGTTGGAGCAATACGGAAGTTTCAGACAACCCAAAGGAGCATGGAAAGGTGCATGCTTGGAATAACTAGGAGATGGAAAAAGAAACACTTAGGTGAGAAAGCAAACTAGAGTAGATGACATCATTGTTAAAATAAAAGGACTGGAATGGCCATGGGCTGGGCATATTGCAAGAAGAACCGATCAACGATGGACCACAGAAATTCTGAACTAGATTCCAAGAGACCGCCGAAGATCTAGAAAACGTCCTTAAACTAGATGGGTGGATGAAATAAGAAAACAGGTTGGGGTGACGTAGAAGCGAATTGCTCAGGATAGACTTGTGTGGAAAGCATTTGGAGAGACCTTCATCCAGCAGTGGATGGATAATGGTTGAATATGATGATGAGGATATATATATACATAATTTAAATAAAATTAATTTTCAAATTTTATTAAATATTTATTACTATTATTAGATTTAGTAAAATTTTTAAATAAATGTAAGATATAATAATTAAATAATTGTTTACGGTGTGTTGGGAGACTAGTATCTATTTTGTTAATACTTTGGCAGTAGCAAAAACACATCATGGTTAGGGTTTTCTTTGAAAAAGTCCCCTCCGTAATTTAATTTTTATTGTGTTTCTTGTTCGAAAATTTTATAGGTCCTTTGTGATTGGCTTTTCTTTTCTATCATCATTGCTAATTGTATTTTTCATTGACCTTGCATCATTATGGTTTGGACAATAGCTTTAGTAGTAAAAATTAAATTAGAAATTATTAAAAACTATAAAACTATAAATAAAAATATTAAAACTTTCATATATATTGTTAATTATTCATTAATTTTATCATTATATATATATACCTATAATCATCATATTCAACCATTATCTATCTACTGCTAGATGAAGATCTCTAGAAATGCTTTCCGCACAAGCATATCCTGTGAAATTTGTTTCCACGTCACCTCAACCTGTTTTCTTAGCTGGTCCACCCATCTAGTTTGAGGACGTTGCTTAGGTCCTCGGTGATCTCTTGGAATGCAGTTGAGAATTTCTGTTGTCCACCGTTGATCATGAGGTTCTTCTTGCAATATGCCCAGCTCATCGCCATTGCAGCCATTTCATTTATGTATATTTATTACTACATTGTTATTACATTTATATATATTTATATATATATATGCATATTAGGGTGCCACTCAAAACTGAAATTCCTCAATTTAATCAAGACACAAGATTTGTAAGCACTGCATTGAAGGACTGGATCAACGCGACGCCATTTTCTGCTGCATCGTTCATTACTTTCAGCTGCGATAAAATCGTCGCTTATCCCCCATGTATCGGGGTCCTCTGTGAGAAAAACCTGCGAAATATCCAGAGCAACGAAGAGCCTCCTCTTGTTTATTGACCCAAAATCAGGACGCTCCTTTTCCTTAAAAAGATGTTCTGCTAGATGGACACGCCGTGGAGAAGTATTTATTGGAAAAACCTTATCTAGAGCTGCTACTATTGCTATCTTTCTTTCTCTTGCAACATCAGAATAAAAAAAGGCAAGGCCAATAGGTGTTTCACTTATGTACCATAGGTGTGCAAAAAGTCTTAATTGCAGTTTCAGCAATGGGTTTGTTGACCTTCTTATATTCCTAAAAATCTTTCAATAGTTGCAGGTTCTTCCGTGGAGCTGATGCAGCAGTTGAGCATCTGTACCATGCCTTCACATACAATCTGATCACGAAGACATTAAAGATCCGAAGTCCGCGTAGTTCACAAGCAGACAACTTTAATTGTGCACGAAGCAGGTAAATCTTCAGGCAGTATATTATCTTTTCCATCCACCTAGCCCTATGTAATGCTCCTGGCGCATAAATAGGAATCCTACTGCAGGATCTTCTCCTAGCAAAACCAGAGCTAGTTGTAGCAGCTCTTTGTAGTCATCTCTAGGATGAAAACTGGATAATTGGCAATGAATGAAACTTATCAAATCTTCTGTCATTGACCCCAATTTCGAAACAATTGTCTCTTCCTTTATGCCAATCACGTACTCTTCTTTATTAAGCAATTTTCAGAAGTCAGAAAATCTTTGGAAAAGTTTAACGTTTGGCCCACTGAAAGCTTCCATCAGCAAATCGAATACCTTTCCCACAATAAGCTCATGTATGTGATGTCTGCAAGCCAAACTCAGAAGACCTTTGTTGAGCTTCTGTTCCAGCAGTATAATGGCACCTGCTTTGAACCCGGTGTTGCTAGAGGTCGTATCAAAGGACATCATCCTCTGCACCCATTCAGTCAGATTCCGTTCTTGAATTAACTTAAATACCGCACTTGCCTTTGCTTCTCCAGTTCCATTCTCAATTTGTAGGACACCTAAAAGGTTCATGACACCTTCTCCAGAAACCAGAACAGCTAATCGGTCAACGGTCTCTTTTGATGTGAGCACCGGCATCTTTGCGTCCCAATGGATGGTAAGCGGAGTATCGGGTGTGAAAGAGCTTCTTATCTCTTTTGCAACGGATTATCTGTGCTGTCTCCAAGCTTTCCTTATCGTTTTCTTGTTTAAAGCAATTTTTTAGGGTTGTGTCCTATGCATTGTACTAATGCAGCAAGAACGTATGTTACATTTCGGACACTATTTTTGTTCCATCTAGTGCAGAGGCCAATTCCAGACTAACGATATTTGAAGGCTTTGAACGTTTGATTGGCAATGGTGTATGAAACTTTACTTCAGCGTCGTGCTGGTCATCAGGACCGTCTTCGCCACTACTGCTGCTACTGAGGATCACAGTTGCTGCCTTCGATCCTGCTCGCTCTGATTCCCTCCTCTTTCTTAACTGGCTCTGATTCTCTCTCTCTTGACGTCTTGTCTCTTACCTCCATAAATTGGTGTCAATTGAACCCATGCTTCCTCTCCTCCCTTTCTCCCGTTAAGCCAACAAGAATTGCCTATATTTTTTGAATGTTACCAAAGTTGGAGTATCAGCATATGCAATATCAAAGAGATTGTCAAGTGTTTCGGTGAAGACTTTCTCTTTTCTTTGTTGCTTGTCTGTTCTCCTCGATGCGTTTTTCTTAAGTCCTTTCCAGGTAGAGTGTAGTCGTTTAATTTTGGTAATCACATGACACTGTTGCCTTGCGGAGATTCTTGCTTTGATCCAGAAAGTACGCACTTCTTTTGTTGTCTCCATTGCACTCGTTTGAATGGAATTGCCGTCATTGTGTAAACAGAAAAATCGTCAAAGCACTTGCCCATTGGAAGGCAGTTTGTTTCTCTTAATGAAGTCAAATATTCCTCCAATTAAATATATACTACGATTCTTTGTTGTCACAATTTTGGAATGGACGCCGAAAGGTGACGTCAGAACGGGATGATAGACACCTGGTCCGCATTGCGGTGATAGACCGTTTTGCTTCATCTGGATAGTTGGCAGAACGTTGATGCACTGCTACAGGTGTATCATTGTGTGCTTCATCAATTCGTCGGCGTCTACTGCACCGTGGACTGCGTGCAAGAGTTCCTTTATACAGGATCCCCCTGACGCAAAACCATCGACACTTGCTGCTACAATGGGCTCATGGACATAGAGACTGGCGTGCTGATTGGCAACAAGTGGTGTTTTCTGATGAATCCCGCTTTAATTTGGGGTACAGTGATGGCCGCATCCGTGTTAGACGCTATACCGGTGAACGCCACCTTCCGGAGTGCATTATCCAACGTCATAGTGGACGAACCCCCAGCGTTATGGTCTGGGGTGCGATTGCGTATCATGGACGATCTCAGCTGCTACGAATTGTGGGTAATCTTAACAGCAACCGGTACATCAATGAAGTTCTGGAGCCCCAAGTTGTTCCCTTCCTTCAAGGCATTCCCGATCTTTCCCGAGATTTCGTTGGGCGGCGTCTCGCTCGTGATCCTCGTCCCATAGCTACTACAGATCAATTTTGGGGTCGCATACAAGCAACCTGGAATGCTCTTCCTCAGGCACACATTCAACATCTGTTTGATTCCATGCCACGTCGTATAGCATCACTTATTGCAGCGCGTGGTGGCTTCACCAAATACTGATTTTCGACATGTAATATTGTTATTTTGCTTTGTAATTTTAATCGTTTATTTGTATCGATACAGGTCGTTTGTGCATTAAATTTCATTCAATTCGGACGAGTCCTTCATGGTGTTGCAATTTTTACAAACATGAGTATATATACAAATATCTGCATATTCAATTTGTCATATTTAGAAGTATGAAGAAAGATGAGGGTATTGTGTTAATGACGTGTAGAATAAGCCCCGCCCTTAGCCGAGTGTCCTACCAAGCCATATATTTAAATGTAATTTAAGTGGTTTTCGCCTATAAAATAAATTTTTAATCAAAGAATGAATGGTCAAATTTCAAGGGTCAAACAACTTTAAATTTGATCTAATGAGAGAGGTTAATCTATGAATGGAGGATATACTTAAGATGTTTTATAAGGTGATAGCACAAAAATTAATATTTCCTTCATATAGCGATGGACAGACAAATGATTAAATACGATGATGTAATGCTTTACATTTCTAACCCTATAGAGAAGCAAAAATAGATCTCCGAATATTGGCACTATTATACAAATCAATTTTAAAAATCCTACGTCCTATTTTTGGTTAGTGTTTATCCCATCCTTTCATATTTTATTTCTAATCAATCTATCCTTCCAAATGCCCGTATGACCTAGCTGGCTATTTGTCTGACTGTCATTTATTCGCATCGATAATATTTATATGTTTCTATTATCAAAAGAAACATCGTCTTTTTCTTAGACATGTTTATTACCATTTATTATATAAGCACAAGTGTGTAGGCATGTATAAATACAAATATAAATTTGTACTGCATTCTAATAATTTTGATTATTTCTCAAAAATAGAGACAACAAGGAAATTAATGTTTGATGGACCCATTCATTTCATCAGCTTCCTTTTCATCGAAATCAGCACCCTTCTATTCTTATCGAATTCGTCATTAAACTACAGTGACCCGAAGACAGTAGCTTGCCACGGACAATCCTGATAGCAAATGAGTTCAGTGTCATCCCAACAAATCATGCGGTCATCCGTAGTTATCTTTGTTAGTTTGGCGTTAAAGTGTCCTGATTTCTTATTTCCCTAACTTATCGACAAATCTTCAAGATAACCTCACCTACGAAGACTCTCTGAAGACAACT
Source organism: Dysdera silvatica (assembly GCA_006491805.2). Lineage (NCBI taxonomy): Eukaryota > Metazoa > Arthropoda > Arachnida > Araneae > Dysderidae > Dysdera > Dysdera silvatica. Next base: position 57,487 of record QLNU02014271.1, on the reverse strand, counting down.
TAATATCTTCTTGGAGATGCCGTTCCCATCGAGGATTATTTTCACTAGCTAGTCTAACTCGGAAATTTATTACCGCAAGTAAAGTGACTCCTCAGACTAAAGGTCTTCCTAAAGGAAGCCATTTTAGCAATGCCGAACGTTTTATTCTCTGTCCAGGAAATATTCTAGATAACCGTATTTCAAAAAGTGGTCTACCATTTTCTTTTCCCACTTTTCAACTTTCGGCTGGTATATGTCGTTCTAATTTAGTTTCAGTTCAGTATACTTAAATCACTACATATAAACATCAATCGTTTTATCAAAAATAAAGCATAATTTATTTAATTGAATGAAAATTGGCATGCTAAATTTTATATATATATATATATATATATATATATCATCATCATCATCATCATATTCAACCATTATCTATCCACTGCTGGATGAAGGTCTCTCCAAATGCTTTCCACACAAGTCTATCCTGAGCAATTCGCTTCCACGTCACCCCAACCTGTTTTCTTATTTCATCCACCCATCTAGTTTGAGGACGTTTTCTAGGTCTTCGGTGGTCTCTTGGAATCCAGTTCAGAATTTCTGTTGTCCATCGTTGATCAGTTCTTCTTGCAATATGCCCAGCCCATCGCCATTTCAGCCCTTTTACTTTAACAATGATGTCCTCTACTCTAGTTTGCTCTCTCACCCAAGTGTTCCTTTTTCGATCTCTCCTAGTTATTCCAAGCATGCACCTCTCCATGCTCCTTTGCGTTGTCTGTAACTTTCGTATTGCTCCAACTGTTAGACTCCATGTCTCTGATCCATAAGAGAGGACTGGCAATACACACTGGTTGAAGACCTTTCTTTTTAGACACAAAGGCAATTTCCCCTTCAGGATAAAACTGTTTCTTCCAAATGCACTCCAGCCAAGTTTAATACGTCTGTTGAGTTCTTTCATAATGTTGCCATCCATTGAAATCAGCTGGCCAAGGTAAATATATGAATCAGCAATTTCTAGCTCAATGTTGTCAACTTGTATTTTTGTTTCCTCTACGAAATTATTGAACATGATCTTAGTTTTTTGTAGGTTCATCTTGAGTCCAACTTCTTTACTTCTAGTTGAGAGCTCCTGTACCATGTCTTGGAGTTCTGATGGGTTCGTTGAAAAAATAACAATGTCATCAGCAAACCGCAAATGATTTAAATATTCACCATTTATTTTTATTCCCTTGTTATTCCAATTTATCTGCTGAAAAATCATCTGTAAAGCTGAAGTAAAAAGTTTTGGAGAAATGGTATCTCCCTGCCTCACACCTTTACCAATTTTGATAGTTTTGGTATCTTTATGTAACCGAAATTTTGCACTTGCATTTTTATACACACGTTTCACCATGTCAATGTACACATCCTCAATGTCTGTTGATCTTAAAGAGTTGATGACTGCTGATGTTTTAATAGAGTCAAAGGCCTTCTCATAGTCAATAAATGCCACACACAATGGAAGTTCATATTCATGTGTTCTTTCAATTAATTCTCTTAATACTTGAATATGGTCCACTGTACTGAATCCACTTCGAAATCCAGCTTGTTCTCTTGGTTGAGCTGCATCTAATTTTTTCTGCAGGCGATGTGTTAGCACTTTTGTGAAGATTTTATAAATAGCAGGTAACAAGCTAATTGGTCGGTAATTTTTTAAATCCTCTTTATCACCTTTTTTATGCAAAAGAATTACTGTTGCAGAATCCCATTGGTTTGGTATGTTACCGCTGTTAAGACATTTGGTAAAGAATTTTGCAAGTATGTCTTCTACATATTCTCCAGCTTCTTTTAGGATATCTAATGTAATACCATCATCACCAGGGGCTCTTCCTTTCTTCATACTTTTTATTGCAAATGAAACTTCTTCTTTTAAGATTTTAGGAGCTGTTCCTTCGACTATCTCAGAGTCTTCGTTTAATCCACTGTTACTTTCATATAGTTTTTTGTAGAATTCTTCAACTCTTCTAAGTATTTCTTCCCTATTTCTTGTTACAGTGCCATCCTCTCCTTTTAATGCAATGATGTGTTTCTTCCCAATAGACAAACTCCCTTTAACAACCCTAAGGCTCTTGTTGCTTTCAATGGCCTTCCTTACTAACTCACAATTGAATTTTCTTATATCTTCTTTCATGTTTTTGCGCAAAGTTTTGCAAAGTTCTACATACTCGATCTTGCAACTGGTATTTTGATTGTCCACCTTCATAAGTCTTCGCCTTTTCATGAGCTGGCTGAAGATTTATTTATTGTGCTACGGGTTACACTGCAATTTCCCCCAACAGTTCAACTATTGTCATAACAATGTTTTCATTTGCAGATATCGCGCATCAATAAGTCCTTCCAAGGTCAGAAAGCGATTTTAATTCCAGCATTCTCCTCAGTATTTGCTTTCAGTTTCATTAAATCTCTTACTTACTTGTTTCCTAATGAGCTTGTGTCTTTCTAATTTAGTATTTAAGCACACTTTACATCTCGCCATTCGATGATCACTTCCAATATTAAATCTGTTCAGTACACTGCAATCTTCAATAATTGATTTCTTGTTTGCCAGGATATAGTCAATTTCACTAGTTCCCCCAGTTGGGTGTTTCCATGTCCATTTTCTTTGCGGTTTCTTCTTAAAAAATGAATTCATGATGCTAAGATTTTCAGCTTCTGCAAATTCGATGAGTTGATCGCCACGTTCATTCCTTTCCCCGTATCCGTATTTACCAACCGATGTCTCTCCTTGTTCCTGTTGTCCAATTCTTGCATTAAAATCCCCCATGATGAGCTTGATGTGTTGTTTCCCCTTGGTATGTAGCTGTTTGATTTCTTCATAGAATTCCTCAACCTCTTCGTCGGTATGGCTTGATGTTGGTGCATATGCCTGTACTATCTGAAGTTGGTATCGCTGGGTTAGTTGAACAACGAGTCTCGCTGCTCGATCTGATGTACTTTCAACTTCCAGAAGACAGTCTTTTACTCTTTTGTTGATGAAGAAGTCAACACCACTTGTTCTTCCAGTTTCCGTTACTCTATTATAAAACACATGTCCGCTTTTAAGTTCCACCAGTTCTTCACCTTTTCTACTGACTTCACTGAGTCCTACAATGTCCCATTTGATCTTGTCAAGTTCTTCTTCCAATTCCTGAAGTTTTGCTTCAGAAGCAAGGGATCGTCCATTATACGTTGCCAAGGTCAATAACAAACGGCAGCCTGGGCCATTCCAGTGATTCTTAGCACCCCCTGCTTTCATGCCACACTGACCGCTGCCTTGATCAGGAGCACTCCAGCACCTGGAGACTAGGGGCCATGGTTTCTGGTGTGTCAACATAATGGAGGAATTAGCCACAATTTCACCACGCTGGCTAGACGGGTTGATGAATTAGCCCTCCTCTTCTGCCTTAATTTGCCCCATAAATAGAAAGCTCAGCCTGCACCACTTGAAGGCGGGGTAGGACACTAGGTTACTGGCCTGGCCGGTTCCACGCATCGTCACATATGTACAGCGTGTGGGTCTCCCAGTTAGATACCAGCAACCCTTTTGCAGGCCATATTTATATATACACCATACCATACCATACCATCCATCCATCCATAAATCCATATTCTAAGCTAGAGATTATACGGTTCTTATATACGATTCTGTGAAACCTAGAGAACCATTAAAAAATTAACAAATCCAAATTGTCCCGATACTTTTGGGCATATAGTATATATATATATAAGCAAGAAGAACTGATCAACGATGGACAAAAGAAATTCTCAACTGGATTCCAAGAGACCACCGAAGACCTAGAAAACGTCCTCAAACTAGATGGGTGGATGAAATAAGAAAACAGGTTGGGGTGACGTGGAAGCGAATTGCTCAGGATAGACTTGTGTGGAAAGCATTTGGAGAGACCTTCATCCAGCAGTGGATAGGAAATGGTTGAATATGATGATGATGATATATATATATATATATATATAAGGTCTTCTAAAGAAAAAGAGAAAGTGGGTACTTACGTATTAACGCCACCGCAGCTACAGATTTGGCGGTTTTTAAGTGCCGCCAATCTACACCTAAAATTTTTGCGACAAATCATAAAATAAAACACTTTATTTAAAATCAAAACACTTTCAAAATTCAAAACACTTTATTTAAAAACAAAGTAGTCAATCGGATTTCGGTGGAAAATGGGCCGATATAGAGTTTAACATAGATTCAAAACAGTCTCTATTTTCTTTCACCTGATGCTGTCGCCATATGAACTCTGATAAATAAGATTCCAAATGATGTCTCGCTGTCCCCCTATGTCTCTTGTTCCTCCATTTAGCACTGCCCCACATTCTCTCAACTGTTTGTGTATGAACTCCTGTATCAGGATCAATAAAATTGTATTTATGATTAACTTTAGCATGTAGGAATCCTTCTATTTCTATTCTATTTGTTTGGTAACCTTTCCAACTGTCAGAATAAATTGTGCTACCATCTGCAATGTTTTCAATAATTATATCAAGAAGGGTAGAGCCAGTTCTATTAGGAACAGTGACAACAAACGAATCTTTTGTTTCTCTACATATACCACCAAACACCCACTGTTCGGGTAATACTCGACCACAATTATTTTTACGTTTAGTAAACAAACTTTCATCAATTTCCACAATGCAATCTGGTCCACCTACCTTCTTGTTTGGTTTATTCTCCATATCCAAGACACATAATTCACGCATGTAATTGTTCCAATCTATAACAGTTTTATCCGATAAATCAAGTTGCTTTTCACAAAATTTAATCGACGTCAACTCCTCGCACCAGCAGTATATGAATCTCAAAGCTGAACAAAATGGAATTCTGCTTCCCTCAAACCAGTTGTCTTTTCTAAGTCCCACTTGCTGATCACACTGTCTTAAATTACATTTCCAAAACTTACGTTTACCAAAATAAAGTTTCATGTCATGGGAATTGGTACATTTTCGTTTTTTTGGTAAAATATTTCGCTCCTGAAAAAATAAAATTGCATCTTGTTCTGTTTTTGGCAAATCCCAAATACGCATTTTCGTAGCACTAAAAAATGGCGTCAAAAATCAGCAAACAACAAACAACAAGGAATCCAAAAGATAACTGCGTGCGCGTGCGAACAACAGGGTTGCTGTGTGCGAACAACAGGGTTGCTGTGTGCGAACAACAAGATTGCTCTTTATTGGCGCATTAGCGCAACTTCTGCTGCGGTGGCGTTAATACGTAAGTACGAAAAGTGTTTTGTTAAGTAAAAAAGCGATGGACGACTGATTTAATTATAATGAATATATTCTCCATTTTCTATTCTCTCAGTCTTCTGAGAATCGTTTACCGAGTGAGATAATCTTTTTTCGTTCACGGAATTCAAGTCATTTACTCATTCTTCGCGCATTTCTAGCTATCGTAATATTTTTATTTAACATATCCTTGTTCTTTCCGTCATCAGCGAGTCATATTAGTCTACTTATTAACTAAGCTATAAGTAATTAATTAAAGCTATTTAAAAATTAAAAGCCATTTTTATCTCATTCTAAGGAAATGTAATAATGAATTGTTAAAGTTTTAAGGTTGTTAAGAAGAACCGGTACCGTCCGATCTGGTCCGTCGGTCAGGAGCATGGGACTCTTAACCCAGACATCTGGAAGGTCTTATCCCTGCTACGGCCTGGTGAAGACTTCTTTTTTTTTTTTTTTAAACTGGATTAAGAAAATAATTAATTAAAAAAAAATAGGCACTGACGAACTGAAAATATAGATTCAATTTTACAATTTCAAAAAGAAAACAAAATTCGTGAAAAATACAAATTAACATTCTCTTTTTAATTGATACTTGCAGAACAATGCTTATGGGGAAAAAAAAATCCTATAATCAAACTGTTTCAATTAATAACTATTATTTTAATACTATAATTCCTCCCCCCCCCCCCACTTGATTTGTCCAAAAGAAAATTGATTAGTCTTTCATTAAATTAAGGAACCAATTAGAGAATTGTTTATTTAAGTCTTTTGCTCAGATTATTAAATATTTTACCTCTTTATATAATCATATCTTAAGTTACAAATAAACTAAATCTGAATCTGATCTTTAAATGCCATTCAACATAAATTATCGGCGCTGGATAATTCACTCAAGAATACTTTTAAAACAGGCCAATAGATGGCGCTGACTAAAAATTGAATTTGGACCTGAGGATTTACACTTGGGAAAGCCGCGCGAAAGCAGTAGACAACTTTCCCCAACTCCTGCATATTCAATAACCGCAACAACGATTTACCCTTTTAACAATGAACGTTTTCCAATTTGTACTAAATATGTATGCTATATTTATAATACTTATGTTATAAAAAATTTGAGTCTGGAAAAAAACCAATAGACCGCATATAGGCCTATTCATTATACTTTTTAAAACATGTATCCCTCATTTAAAAATGAACTGCATTTTTGTTTTCCCCTCATATTATTAATAATTTTTTAATGATTTTAACTTGTAATCCATCTAAGAATCCTCATTTTAATTAAAATTATGTATCATGCATATTTATTCCGTTTGCCCACGGCTAAAAACATCTTGTCTTTTTAAGTCGCAATGTATGTATCAAGTATTGGCGTCGTCAGAATTAAAAAAAAAAAAAATAGTTCAAACTTACGGATGGATGGCACTTTAAACATTTGAAAGACAGTGAAAATTGCTATTGTGTGTTCAATTTTCCGACGTACGCGGAATGGCTTGATAGGTGGTCATAACCTCCCATTGCGATGCAATTTTGTTTATGTACATATATGGAATTATATCTCTATAACCTTCCATTATAAACCTGTATCCCCCCCCACCACCTTACGAACTTTCTACGAACTCTTATGATCCATTTCAAGCCTGTGGCCAGGATGAAAGGGCAACAAAAAGGACACATGGGGCATAAGGCCCTTGGCGATTGTTCTATACATATTGTATATATAGATCGATGGGGCAGCTGGGCCATGCCCCTTCTGGCTCCGCCTTGGCTACAGACCTGATCTAATTTGTGTCTCATATTAGCAAGTATTTGACATGACTTCCGCTACAATGCATAAAATCAATTCTGGCGAATGGCAACACTTGGGACGATAGAGTGCAAAATATTCGTTTGGAAGGCTGGAACTGGCGAGCAAAAAAGACGAATCTTCTGTGAATTCTTTTTCTTCTGTAAGAAGAATCTTCTATAAATTCTTCTTCTGCAAGAAGAATCTTTTGTGAATTCTTCTTTTTCAAGAAGAATCTCCTATGAATTCTTTTTCTTCTATGCTCGCTGGATGGAACTTGCCTCACACTGAATTGCATTTTTCAGTTCTGAGAGACAATGTTAAGGATTTTGATTGATTGACGACTTGTTCATCATTTAGGCAGGATGTGGCACCAGTTCATATTGCAATCCCAGTAAGACATTTCTGTTCGCCACCTTCAGTGAAGACAGGTTTATCAGTGGACATTGCAAGGTCTCGTGGCATCTCGTAGGCGTAGGAGTCACTTGCCCCCCATGAGTTTTAAATTGCTACGCCACTGCGTCTCAGTCTCCAGATTCGACTCCAGTGAGTTTCCGGTTGTAACGAGTGACTAAAAACTCACTGGCGGCGCGGCTCACATTGGTCAAAACTCTTATGACGTCATGGTTCCAATTTCTGCTGTATTTTGCTATAATTGCCAAATTGGTTGTGGGTGGGGAGGGGTGTTTAATGTCTCGAGTTTGTCGATCAGGCCCTTCAACAATTTCAGAATCGTAAACTGCCATTCAGCATGAGGCAGTGGCGCCCATATGAGTATTTTGTGGGTGGGGGGAGGAGAGAAAAATCACCACCACCTCTGTCTGTCTGTCTCTTTTTCTCTCTCAAGAGATATATATACATTATTAAAATAACTCGTAAACTTAAATAATGTCAAACCCCATCAGGGCTGGATTATCACATAGACAAGAAAGACAACATCTCCTACATAAGGTTCCATTGCAGGGCAGCTAACACACCCTATATAGAGGGTGTTGATTCAGCGCGGAGAAGTTTGACAGACTGACTGACTGATTGGGGGTGGGGGGAGGGGGTTGGGAATTGTGGCCGCCGAAGGCTGCGCTGTAATCCCGGACAGGATACTCAAATAGTCAACGAACCACCGAGGTGAGTTGTTGGGAAGGGGACAGCGCGGAGAAGAAAGTCTCAACGCTACTGCAAACTCGCTGCCAATTAGACTTTATCACTAAGGCAGTAATTTTGTCGTGGAGCGAAATTTTACGATAGTTTTCGCGAATTTTACAATTATTTGTATGTACGTTGCATATAAATGCGTTACCTTTACCAGTTTTAGAAGTTAATGTTTAACAGTTAGATTCCAGAACGGATTTAGCGAGCAATCGAATATAGCGAGCATTTTCGTTGGTTCTAAGATCTCTGTTATATATGGATTCTACTGTAATTATACAAATTTAATTTGTATTACAGGGGGCCTTTAAAAGATTTTGCTTAGTGCCCACCCCCCCTGAAGCGTTAATCCACACTGAGGTCCATCCAGTGGCGTAAACAGAAAGTTCATAAGAGGAGGGTTATAGGCTTAATGGGAGGGGTTACAGAGCTACAACTCATATATATATATATACCTATGTTAAAAATACAAAATTTCATTGCGATGGGTGTTACAACCCCCAAACCCCCCCCTGACTACGCCTCTGGGTCCATCAGAGATCCTGAGGAGAGCCTCCAAAGTTGTGGATGCCGGGCCTATTTGGCTTATACGTAAATCCGGCACTGCGCATTATTTCTTTATTTTTCTACCTATCGTAGTTCAGGGTTTGATCTCCTTGGCAACAGAGGTTCGGAGTCCTCAGTAAAACTATGGATTCAGGTGCTTTATGACCTTGGTTGTCCTCACGCCGTAAAAACACGAACGAAGAGACCCCACAATTGGCGCTTTATCAAATCCTAAGATGTTACACGTGCCTCTTACTTGTGTACTAACATTGAAACGTCTTTACGGAGTTTGAACTCATAAAGTTCATAATATTATAACGTATATTTTTAGACATGATTTCGAGTGTCTCTCAATCTTGTCCTCAAGTTTTCAGAAGTTTTTTTTATTGTTAACCACTTTTTCGCATGATAAGATATAGATAAGTAAATAAGTGTACGTGATGGGATGCATTTACGTTTTTACAAAATTTATTTTCACTTATCAGTAGTTCAAAAAAAAGTCATAGCAACCATAGGCGCACATATGAGTACTTGTAGTTTGGGGCTGAGAAAAATGAAAATACTTATTCTTTTTCAGTCAAAAATCGTCTTCCCATTCAACACTGCTTTGTTTCCTCTCCATGTGCTTACCACATGTCTATTCTGACATATCCATGGGCGTCCATACGAGTACTTGGGGGTGGGGTGGGCTGAAAAACATTGACAAGTAGTTCTAGGGGGTCTGAGAAAAATTATTACCCCCTGCTCAAGGCTGCCAAACATTTTAGGGAATGTGTATGTTACTAAAATGTTACAAAACTAATTGATACTGCTTGACAATTTGTAATAAGCTTAAAAAAATACCTTATTTTATAATGTGGCCGTAAAAATTTTAAATGCACAGCAGAATCGGGCAATTTGGCGCAGTATAGCCCAGATGCTCTTGCGCCATAAAACATCCATACAAGAATCGGGCAAATCAAATTTTTGAACGGCTAGCGAACTCGAGCCCACCCCTCTGCCCCCCCATCATATGGGCGTCCATGAGAGCACCAAAGATGGATTCGGTACCAAAAATGAACGTTTACCGGTGAATTTCTTACTCATTGGTTTCCTCGGAGATTCGGACTACTCGGAAAACCATACTGTTCGTTCACAAAAAGAAGTCCGATGGAATAGTTAGAAATAACGGGAGGTGACGTTACAAACGGACTATCCCATTACAGAAGAGGAGGACTCACATTTCAGACCTTGATTTTGGCGCCGACAAACGTTCACTAAAAACAAGTTCTGAAATTGGAGTCCTCCCCTGCTCTAATGAGCTAGCCGGTTTGTGACATGGTCTCCTGTTCAATCGGACTTCTTTTCGTGAACGAACGGTATGTACTGGCGCAGTATGATCTTTCATGGCCTTGCGCCATAAAACAAAGACTATTTTTCTTTCCTCGTTAAAAAATTTTGGGAATTTTAAAGTTAGTATGAAAAGGGGTCCCAAAAAATGATAGGTTCGTGCATCCCGTTTATTTTTAAGAGGACCCTGAATTTACATCAGTAATCAATGACGTGTGAACGAGTCAATCTACTGGGAATCAATGCAAGGCGACCACTCTTTGAGGACGTAACACCGCATTGACGGAAAACGAAAGGACCTAATCCGGAGACTACGGTATTATTAAATGATAATAAAGGAAATTAAAGAACTTTTTTTTAAAGTTTGGATGACACTTGCCGCAATCAATATTTTCATATATAACTTTTCTTTTTTCGGTTCAACAACGTCGATTTGTCACTTGAATTTGCGGTAACGAAACTTAGGGCTTAACAAAGGTTTGTTTTTAATAACTTGGATGCAAAGGCGTATCCCGAAAGTTCGTAGGTGGGGTTTAGGCTTAACAAGGAGAGGGTTACAGAGCTACAATTCATATATTCCTATGTTAAGTATACAAAATGTCATTGCAATCGGTAGGTTACAACCCCCCCTCCCCGGCTACGCCTATGCTTAGATGTATCTCAGTTTTTGATTCTCATTTTAAATTATTATAATGACATAAATATATATTATACATTTTAAATATTATGATTCCAAATATTTCAGAACCATTGTAGCTGAAAGATGTAAGATTAATACAGAGATTAAAGCGAGAGTAACACAGGGAGAAAATGCTACTTTTTGCACTTTATTAAGTTCCAAGAATGTCTAATGAAAACTAAAGCTTACCATCTATAAAACAATAATACGTTCTTTAGTTTTGTATGGAGCTGAGCAGACCTGTATCTAAGCCGGGCCAGCAGGAGCGTAGCCCCCAGTTGCCCCATACTTATGACCTAGTTGCCCCACCGGGCTATTTATATATATAGAACAATTCCCGGGTGCACTGCGCCTCCATATGCCCTTTGCCTTGCCCATTCATCTTGTCTACAGACCTGGAGCCGAAGCATTGACAGCAAGAGAAAGAGAATTGTTGAGAGCAAAGAGAAGTACTCTGGAAAATACATGGAGCAGTTAATGAAGACGGTGACAGGAGAATTAGAAAATTCTAGTTATGTAATATTTGTATGAAGGCTTAGAATTTGTGATAGCAATGGGGAAGAGATGATTTAGATGGCTTGAGCATATAGAAATAATGGGAAAAATTGGGATAGTTTTGAAAATTATGAGGAATCCAACATCAACGGAAGAATAACAGTGAGGCGTCCTAGAAAGAGAAGGGTGGATAGAATAGAGGAAAACCTAAAAAAAATGAATGTAAGAGAACTACGAAGGGAAGCTTTGGACAGAGGAGAATGGGGGAGGGAGGTGATGATCGTCTAACAAGCTCTTTCAGGGAGTGATAGCGTCAGAAGAAGCAAAAGAAGATGGTTGTTAAAATTTGAGTAAGGTCAGGTGTCTTCAATTTTTTCAGCCTAAGGGCGAATTTTGCTTATTCTTGTTGGCCCGCGAGTTGCATTACTATACTAGCAATATGGAGGCTAAAGAAAGGCGAATCCAGAGGCGCTACTACGCCCCTGATCAGCCTTCGCTGCCGTTTTTTCTAAGGTCTCTATATTGGTTTTACCCGCCCACCCGAAAATATTTTCGAGATCCGCCTCTGGGACTAAATATATATGTTATAATGTAAGCAGGAACATTTACAATACTTTTAGATATTGTAGAAATAAAATACAGGGTACCAAGAGGGAAATTTACATATAACAGGTTAACCACTGGTAAAATAGCAATGAAAAAGATCACCCAAGCTTTCGGACTCGTCAGCAACAGTCCTTCATCAGGAGTAATGACGATGTTATGTTTCTGTCCCTTTTTTTATACTTGAAATTTCTGGAAAAAACTTTCATCAGAGCAGTCTTTCAGAGTGGGGAAAACCCTAGTGGGAGGCCTCCAATAGAAATCATGGAAAAACCCAATGGGAACCAATGAGAAACCTGTACTGTGGGGTACCTAATGTTGGGAAATCCCATATATTTCAGAGTAAGAGTTGTTTGTAAGTTTCTGGAAGTGGTTGTGATGTATTAATGGCTTTCCCATGTAGTTTGTAAGTTTCCCAAGATTCCAAGAAGAGTCTACTATTCTTGTTTGTGATGTGCCGGTGTAGTATTTTTGTTGAGTCCCAGTCGGGTTCGTGTCCGTGTTGTAAAGCGTGTTCTGCCAGACGTGAGGCTATGTCTCCTTTCGCGAGTGCTTGTTTGTGTTCTTTTTTTCTTGTTTTGATCATTCTTTTTGTTTGTCCTATGTAATGTTTGTTGCAGTCTTTGCATGGTATTTGGTATATGGCGCCTGTGAGATCTTCTGGTGGAACTGAGTCTTTAACTTTTGTAAGTTGTTTGCGAAGTGTTGTGACAGGGGAATAGAATGTTTGGATATTTGCCTCTTTAAGGATGCGAGAGATTGTTTCGGAAATGCCGTGAATATATGGAATAGATATGCGGGTGTGAGATGTATTGTTTAAAGATGTACTATTGGGTCTACAGTTTCTGAGAATGAATCGTTTAGGGTATCCATTATTTTTAAGTGCCGTGTGTATATATATAAATATAATAGTAATATAACATGTATAAGTATAAAAAGGGACAGAAACATAACATCGTCATTAATCCTGATGAAGGACTGCTGCTGACGCGTCCCAAAGCTTAGGTGATCTTTTTCACTGCTGTTTTACCAGTGTTTTAACCTTTTGTATGTAAACGTTTAGTTATTAATATATAAAGCGGAAGCAAACTTTTTATTGAGATTTTTAGCACTGCTTATTTTTAACAATCCTGTCAATATCCGGTCTTATTTCTGACGTTGCAAACCTAAGAGTATTTTCAAGGTTGGCGTCAGTTATTCTGCATCTAACTACCAACT
>QLNU02014271.1:0-33457 GCA_006491805.2 Dysdera silvatica | reverse complement strand
GTTGCTGGTATCTAACTGGAAGGAGACCCACACTCTGAACATATATGACGATGTGTGGGACCGGCCAGGCCAGTAACCTAGTGTCCTACCCCGCCTTCAAGTGGTGCAGGCTGAGCTTTCTATTTATGTGGCAAATTAATATTTGCTACACGGATAGAAAGGCGGAAGGGGAGGGCTAATTCACCAACCCGTTTAGCCAGCGTGGTGAAATTATGGCTAATTCCTCCATTATGTTGACACACCAGAAACCATGGCCCCTAGTCTCCAGGTGCTGGAGTGCTCCTGATCAAGGCAGCGGTCAGTGTGGCATGAAAGCAGGGGGTGCTAAGAATCACTGGAATGGCCCAGGCTGCCGTTTGTTATTGACCTTGGCTACGTTTAATGGACGATCCCTTGCTTCTGAAGCAAAACTTCAGGAATTGGAAGAGGAACTAGACAAGATCAAATGGGACATTGTAGGACTCAGTGAAGTTAGAAGAAAAGGTGAAGAGTTGGTGGAACTTAAAAGTGGACATTTGTTTTATTATAGAGGAACGGAAACTGGAAGAACAAGTGGTGTTGGCTTCTTAATCAACAAAAGAATTAAAGACTGTCTTCTGGAAGTTGAAAGTACATCAGATCGAGCAGCGAGGCTCGTTGTTCAACTAACCCAGCGATACCAACTTCAAATAGTACAGGTATATGCACCAACATCAAGCCATACCGACGAAGAGGTTGAAGAATTTTATGAAGAAATCAAAGAGTTACACACCAAAGGGAAACAACATATCAAGCTCATCATGGGGGATTTCAATGCAAGAATTGGACAACAGGAACAAGGAGAGACATCGGTTGGTAAATACGGATATGGGGAAAGGAATGAACGTGGCGATCAACTCATCGAATTTGCAGAAGCTGAAAACCTTAGCATCATGAATTCATTTTTTAAGAAGAAACCGCAAAGAAAATGGACATGGAAACACCCCAATGGAGGAACCAGCGAAATTGACTATATCCTGGCAAACAAGAAATCAATTATTGAAGATTGCAGCGTACTGAACAGATTTAATACTGGAAGTGATCATCGAATGGTGAGATGTAAAGTGCACTTAAATACTAAATTAGAACGACAGAAGCTCATTAGGAAACAAGTAAGTAAGAGGGTGGATCTAATGAAACTGAAAGTAAATACCGAGGCATTCAAGTTGGAATTAAAAAATCGCTTTTCTGCACTGGAAGGACTTATTGAAGAAGTTGACATCTCAGAAGCAAATGAAAACATTGTTAAGACAATAATTGAAACTGCTGGGGAAATTGGTGGTGTAATATGTAAAAAGCAGAATAGCAAATTATCTGAGAAGACGAAACAGCTCATGAAAAGGCGAAGAGATATGAAGGTGGACAATCAAAATACCAGTTCCAGGATTGAGTACATAGAACTTTGTAAAACTCTGCGCAAAAGCATGAAAGAAGACATAAGAAAATTCAACTGTGAGCTAGTAAGGAAAGCCATTGAAAATAACAAGAGCCTTAGGGTTGTTAAAGGAAGTTTATCTGTTGGGAAGAAACACATCATTGCATTAAAAGGAGAGGATGGCACCGTAACAAGAAATAGGGAAGAAATACTTAGAAGAGTTGAAGAATTCTACAAAAATCTATACGAAAGTAACAGTGAATTAAACGAAGACACTGAAATAGTCGAAGGAACAGCTCCTAAAATCTTAAAAGAAGAAGTTTCATTTGCAATAAAAAGCATGAAGAAAGGAAGAGCCCCTGGTGATGATGGTATTACATTAGATATCCTAAAACTCAATAGACCTTTACAGTTTATTCTCATATAAAAAGGGTCATGCTCCTCCCCTCCCACAACACAAAAAATGTCATAGTTACTGTTCGTTCATGGAAAGAAGTCCGATGGAACTGTTAGAAATAACGGGAGGTGGCATCACAAACGGCCTATTCTATTACAGCATAGGAAGACTCCAATTTTAGAACTTGATTTTGCCGCTCACAAAAGTTCACCAAAAATCAGTTCTGAAATTGTAGTCCTCCTCTGCTGTAATGGGAAAGCCCGTTTGTGACGTCACCTCCCGTTATTTCTAACTGTTCAATCGGACTTCTTTTCGTGAACGGACAGTACGCCTACGGTGCCTGTGAGCGTTCTTTTCTTTCTGAACATTTAATCAATTGATATAAATATTAATTTCTGCCATACGCCGGTATGTTAATGAATAAATCATAACCCTACTACGAAAAGGAAAAGTTATGTGTTCCATCGCACAGTTCAATAAAAAATATTTAAAAATTGGTTCTTTGAAATTAGGGATGTTTAGAAGTAGCAGATGTATCGATACTCTGATAGGGTGATGCAGGCGAATATCTATACATTTTTCTGGGAAAAGGAATTATCAATACTTTTTTTAGAAGTGTTGATGAGAAAACCGGTAAGCTTTTATTGGGGGCCATGCCCCCACCCCCGAAAATTTCGTAGTTACACGTATGTCACCCACTAGCGAAGGCTCGGGCGGAAATGAGTCTCCAGACTTGTAAAAGACAACAGAAGGATAACAGTGCAGCAAATTACAGCAAATATTAATCAAGGATCGTCTAAAACAATCTCTGTTCGTACTGTTCGCGGTAAAATGTTCGCCCAACGAAATATTAACAAGGTGGTCATAATAAGGTAGCCACTTAGTGTATGTACTACATAAAACGGAAAATCATGTTGCCACCAAATACTGCCATCTGTTGGCAAAAATAAGAACTAACTGTTTCGTTAAAACTGTTAGTTTAACTGTTAATTAAAAGTTGAGTTTTAGTTCCATGGAAACGGGAATTTTACTTTGATAATAAACATCGCCAAAAACAAATTATCAAATGTTTTTTTTTATAACCGACTGAAAATTAAATATTGAACAGCATCATAAGATTGACCAAACTTTTTAGTGGAATTAACCGTTTTTCTAAAACATTATATAAATTAATTAATAATAATTTAATAATTTATATAATTAATTAATATAATATCAATAATAATAACAATTTAATATAATAATAATTTAATAATAACAATTTAATATAATAATAATTTAATAATAACAATTTAATATAATAATAATAATTTAATAATAACAATTTAATATAATAATAACAACAATTTAATATAATAATAATAATAATAATAATAATAATAATAATAATAATATAATATAATAATAATAATAATTTAATAATAATTAATCATTATACAAATTAATTATTATAAATGTTACATGGAATAGTTTTCGGTACGAATGCAATAGTTCATAAAAGTGTGAAGTTCGTAAATTAGAAGTTTGAAAAAATGGGAGTCCCTTGTATAAACAGAATGTTTAAATAAACAATTGACTAATTTATTCTACCTTTATAGATTTCGATAACTAAATCGATAATAATAACAATAAAAGTAATAATAAAATGCGAAAACAATGAATAAGCATTGGAACGTCTCAATTAGGAAATTTATTATATAAATTTTATATATTCTTCAAAAAACAATTGAAAATTGTTCTAAGTAAAAAAACAAACAAACAAACAAGCAAACAACGTATTTTCGACGATTTCTCAATTTGTACGATTTCAAATTTTTTGGAACCGTCCTAAGAGTTTAATTATTTATATAAAAATATTATTTTCTTCCCAAAATTGTGAAGTTTAATTTACATTTTAAATTCATCAGGGCGCTTATTTTTAAAATTATTAAATGTTTTGTTAATTATGTTTATACGTAATCGAAATTGGATTTAACAAGCGCGGGTTCTGCGACACACGGCTAGATTAATACGCAAAAATTTTGAAGTCTCCTCCCTAGTCTCATAAGAATAACGTTTTTTGCTATGGTTATGATGTCATGAACTTTCCAGAAAATTCGGAATTAACCTCAAGATGGGTCATTATTGTATGTTTTAATACGAAGTCATTTTATACTTCCCACATATTTCCCTTAAAATTATTTCTTCCTTATTTTTCTATATCTATTATTTTACATTAAAATTACTCAGTTCTCCTCATAAAATTTGGCGCGTATATATATATTTTTTTTTTATATATAGTTCGGCTTTACATTCTTAGATTGAAACATTTAATTTCCAGCTGAATTAGGTCTGTTTATTTCCTCAAAATAGGGAGGTTAAAATAAACATATTTATACGGACAAATAATGCTACTTATGGAATTTTATGTTATGTACTAACATTTTACTATTATTTGTCGGTTATTGTGCCAAATTTTCGCTATTTCTTCAATGTTATTACAAAATATTTTTTTTATGCTTTTAAGTCTTTTTTTTGAGCATGAGACTCTAAACCTATCGTTTCTGGTGGTCACAGTCTGGTGAAGACTTTAAAAAAAAAAGAAAAAAAAGCCTTCACCAGACCGTGGAATGGCAGACACGAAACGTTAAGAGTCTCGTGCTCCCATCTAACGGACCAGCTCGGACAACAGCGAACTCTTCTAATAATCTTTATAACTATTATAATATTTTTTTAAACAATTATGTATAAATTTATTACAAAATATTTTGTTTATTTTATAACTATTATTCTGTTTTAGCAATCTTTACATTATTAAGCAAGCAAAAATAAGGACGAAGTCATTTCATAAAAGAATTAAATAGAATTCGTTATTAAGTGCAATTTTTCTCAAAACAGCGCCATCTACCGTCATATAAAGTATTAAATCCGTGTATAATTAAATAAGCGAAATTAGAATTAAATTATAATGGCGGAAACTCTGTTCTTAATAACGCCATTTTTCTTATAAAAAACTGAAAAGAAGAACGATTTTGATTTGACCTCTAAGCACGTGCCTTAATACTTAACCCATATACATACACATGCACTTGAGTGCGAGAATACTAAAAGGTAATAATTGTATGTACGGTTTCACCTTGGTTGGTGCAGAATGGCCCTTGCTGTCCTTTCGCCATAAAAATACAATCAACCAACCAAGCTAAATGGTAATTTGACGAGAAAATCGTTGTTGTTTAAATTATATTTCCGCGGGAAAATCGGAGCTTCTGAATAAACCTTCGAAGGTGAGTGTGATTATATCTTGCTCCGACTGTATTAATTTTTCTAAAATTCTCTTTGAACTATTATTATTTTAAAGAAATAATTCTTATTGCAGAATAAAGCTTAAAAAAAGGAAAGAAACTGTTTGCATATTATTAGGCGCATATGATCAGTAAGTTATTTTATAGAAATAAAATACAGGGTACCAGGGAGGAAATTACATAAAAAGGTTAAACACTGGTAAAATAGCAATGAAAAAGATCACTCAAGCTTTCGGACGCATCAGCAGCAGTCCTTCATCAGGAGTAATGACGATGTTATGTTTCTGTCTCTTTTTTATACTTGAAATTTCTGGAAAACCCTTCATCAGAGTAGTCCCGCAGAATGGAAAAACCCAATGAGAACCAATGGGAGGCCTCCAATAGAATCATGGAAGAACCCCAATAGGGACCAATGAGAAACCCATACTGCGGGCTACCTAATTTGGAGGTGTCCCATACATTTCAGAGTAAGAGTTGTTTATAAGTTTCTGGAAGTGGTTGTGATGTATTAATGGCTTTCCCGTGTAGTTTGTAAGTTTCCCAAGATTCTAAGAAGAGTCTACTATTCTTGTTTGTGATGTGACGGTGTAGTATTTTTGTTGAGTCCCAGTCGGGTTCGTGTCCGTGTTGTAAAGCGTGTTCTGCCAGACGTGAGGCTATGTCTCCTTTCGCGAGTGCTTGTTTGTGTTCTTTTCTTCTTGTTTTGATCATTCTTTTTGTTTGTCCTATGTAATGTTTGTTGCAGTCTTTGCATGGTATTTGGTATATTGCGCCTGTGAGATCTTCTGGTGGAACTGGGTCTTTAACTTTTGTAAGTTGTTTGCGAAGTGTTGTGACAGGGGAATAGAATGTATGGATATTTGCCTCTTTAAGGATGCGAGAGATTGTTTCGGAAATGCCGTGAATATATGGAATAGATATGCGGGTGTGAGATGTATTCTCTCACACAGATGATTTTTCAGCTGATAAATTGGAATAACAAGGGAATAAAAATAAATGGTGAATATTTAAATCATCTGCGGTTTGCTGATGACATTGTTATTTTTTCAACGGACCCATTGGAACTCCAAGACATGGTACAAGAGCTCTCAACTAGAAGTGAAGAAGTTGGACTCAAGATGAACCTACAAAAAACTAAGATCATGTTCAATAATTTTGTAGAGGAAACAAAAATACAAGTTGACAACACTGAGCTAGAAATTGCTGATTCATATATTTACCTTGGCCAGCTGATTTCAATGGATGGCAACATTATGAAAGAACTCAACAGACGTATTAAACTTGGCTGGAGTGCATTTGGAAGAAACAGTTTTATCCTGAAGGGGAAATTGCCTTTGTGTCTAAAAAGAAAGGTCTTCAACCAGTGTGTATTCCTCTTATGGATCAGGAGACATGGAGTCTAACAGTTGAGCAATACGAAAAGTTACAGACAACGCAAAGGATCATGGAGAGGTGCATGCTGGGAATAACAGAGATCGAAAAAGAAACACTTGGGTGAGGGAGCGAACTAGAGTAGAGGACATTGTTAAAGTAAAAGGACTGAAATGGCGATGGGCTGGGCATATTGCAAGAAAATTATTCAACGATGGACAAATAACAGAAATTTGAACGGATCTCCAAGAGAACACCGAAGACCTAGAAAACGTCCTCAAACTAGATGGGTGGATGAAATAAGAAAAGCGGTTGGGGTGACGTGGAAACGAATGGCCCAGGATAGACTTGTGTGGAAAGCATTCGGAGAGACCTTCATCCAGCAGTGGAAAGATAATGGTTGAATATGATGATGATGATAAATATATACATACACTATATGCCCAAAAGTATCCGGACACTTTGGATTTTTGTTTCGAATTTCTAAAAAACTACATGACCAATTGTTCTCTAACTGTGGAGTTATATAGAACATACTTGAACGCCCACTTTTCAAGGAAATTTCAGTGACTTGTGCATTTAAGAAACCACCCACATATTGACAAAGTGAAAAAATATATTGATCACCCTGTATCATAAACAGCTGGAAATTATTTGTAACTTTCAGAAAATACTTACTAGCTATGCTTGATGTTTGTGCGTATTTTCGTAAAACAAACATGTATATTTATGAAGATAGAGACATTTCTTTAAAAAAAAAATTTTGTCACAAGTATTTTGCTTATAATATCCACAAGTTTCAGTCAAATTTCACGGAACTTACAGAACGTTTGTCAAGGTACAAGATAAATATTATACTTAAATTAGAAATTAACATATTGAATATATGATGAGATATGAGCATTTGAAGAAAAGAATTTTTTACTGTGCATGCGCGAAAGATATGAATAAATTTCTTTCATAATTTTGTAGTCAATAACAAACAGTTATTTCGACACTGGCGTAAGGTTTAAAAACACGACGTTTCGGGAGCCAACTGCTCCCTTTGTCAAGTGAAGGCATAGTTATTTCGACACTGGCCGGTGAATGTTTTTTACGTGACTGTGTTGTGCCGCAAGTTAAGTTTGGTGGTTGAAGCATAATGGTTTGGGGCTGTTTCTCATGGTTCGGGCTTGGCTCTCTGATTCCTGTGAAGGGAACTCTGAAGACGGAAGGCTATCTCTACATTTTTAACAGTTCCATGCTGTCTACATTGTGGCAACAGTTTGGAGTGGGTCCATTCTTGTTTCAACAAGATCGTGCTCCTATCCACACAGAAAGGGCTGTATAGAGCTGGTTTGCTGACATGTATGTTGAGGAATTGGACCGACCTGCTCAGAGCCCGGACCTAAATCCCATAGAACACCTATTGGATGACTCAAAACGTCGACTGCGAGCTAGGCCAAAACGCCCCACATCGGCGGAAAAGCTGACTAATATTCTTTTGCAAGAATGGCGTACAATTCCTACTGAAAAATTCCAGAAACTAGTAGATAGCCTCCCCGATAGAGTGGCAGTCATCACTGCAACAAAAGGTGGTCCCACTTCATAGTCATTTTTGACTTCTTGTTGGTTTGTTGAATTTTTATGGCGCAAGGACAATGGTCATTCTGCACCAAGCAAGGTTTCTGATTTCTGTAAAGGAGAAGCAAAACAATCAGGTGTGCGGATACCTTTGATCCTTATTTACATAAATCTGGAATATTTCATTTTCTGAACAGGGGTGTTTGTTAATTTGACCCCCTTATCATCTAGCTACTTGCAGAGAATTAGAGAAATACGGCTTACTATAGCATCGATAACTTTCTGAATTTTCAAGATAGTCCACTGGTATTTGTTTTGAGTTGCCCTACACTATTCTTTATGATAAGCGCATCTCTTTTAGTCTGCATCATGTACGAATATACACTTACACAGCGTGTTTGAATTTTTCTAATAGTGTACATTGAATTAATTTATATTTCTTCCTATTTGTCTAAAATTCCCCAATAGAGTTTTTAAAATGACTTATTTCATAATCCACTGCTTTTCGACATCGTTTTTGATTCTGTTGAGGTTTCTGCCTTTTGCAGGAATTGTAAAGCTTACAATGTTTCTCATTTCTTCCAAAGTAAAATGTTCTCTGCAAAATTTATTGTCAGATGTATAATCTTAACTCTTGTTATTAAATGTGTGACTTACAGAACTGCTATTATCATCAAAAATATAATCTATGTTGCTGTTGCTATTTATGCTGTCATTGTTCTTAAAATCTAATCTTACTTTTTTCTCAATAATTATGCCATTTGATATAATTTCTTCTAATGTAGGTAATCGTCTCCTACTTTCATGTAATTGTTTATGGATTACACGAATAATGATCGCAGACGGATCTTTTCCGTATTTTTCAATAGCTAAGTTTAAAATACTGGCTAGAATATTGATTACAATCCGCACAATTACAATATTTATATTAACTATTATGACACTGCTTTACCCAGTAGTGCATTAATCAACAACAAATTGTTTTAATGAAATGTTTTAAAGCCGTGAATAATAGACATAGTCAGTATTTGTATTGGGGGCAGGACACCATTTTACTACAATTTATATTTGCTTCATTTAGGGAGAAGCTTCGCCCCCACCTTCCTCCACATACACCTATGCTTAGAAATAAAATTATATAGGAGGCTAAAACTCAATAGGCCTTTCTAATTTATTCTCATATAAAAAGGTCATGCTCCCCCCCTCCCACAACACAAAAATGCCATACTTACTGTTCGTTCATGGAAAGAAGTCCGATGGAACTGTTGGAAATAACGGGAGGTGGCATCACAAACGGCCTATTCTATTACAGCAGAGGAAGACTCCAATTTTAGAACTTGATTTTGCCGCTTCACAAAAGTTCACCAAAAATCAGTTCTGAAATTGTAGTCCTCCTCTGCTGTAATGAACTAGCCCGTTTGTGATGTCACCTCCCTTTATTTCTAACTGTTCCATCCAACTTCTTTTCGTGAACGAACAGTATGCCTACGGTGCCTGTAATCGTTCTTTTCTTTCTGAATATTTAATGAATTGAGATAAATATTGATTTCTGCCATACGCTAGTAGGTTAATGAATAAATCATAACTCTACTTCGAAAAGGAAAAGTTATGTGTTCCATCGCACAGTTCAATAAAAAATATTTAAAAATTGATTCTTTGAAATTAGGGACGTTTAGAAGTAGCAGATGTATCGATACTCTGATAGGGTGATGCAGGCGAATATCTATACATTTTTCTGGGAAAAGGAATTATCAATACTTTTTTTAGAAGTGTTGATGAGAAAACCGGTAAGCTTTTATTGGGGGCCATGCCCCCACCCCCGAAAATTTCGTAGTTACACGTATGTCACCCACTAGCGAAGGCTCGGGCGGAAATGAGTCTCCAGACTTGTAAAAGACAACAGAAGGATAACAGTGCAGCAAATTACAGCAAATATTAATCAAGGATCGTCTAAAACAATCTCTGTTCGTACTGTTCGCGGTAAAATGTTCGCCCAACGAAATATTAACAAGGTGGTCATAATAAGGTAGCCACTTAGTGTATGTACTACATAAAACGGAAAATCATGTTGCCACCAAATACTGCCATCTGTTGGCAAAAATAAGAACTAACTGTTTCGTTAAAACTGTTAGTTTAACTGTTAATTAAAAGTTGAGTTTTAGTTCCATGGAAACGGGAATTTTACTTTGATAATAAACATCGCCAAAAACAAATTATCAAATGTTTTTTTTTATAACCGACTGAAAATTAAATATTGAACTGCATCATAAGATTGACCAAACTTTTTAGTGGAATTAACCGTTTTTCTAAAACATTATATAAATTAATTAATAATAATTTATATAATTAATTAATATAATATCAATAATTAACAATTTAATATAATAATAATTTAATAATAACAATTCACACACACAATTTAATAATAACAATTTAATAATAATAATAATTTAATAATAATAACAATAATAATTTTATAATAACAATAATAATTTAATAATAATAACAATAATAATTTAATAATAATTTATCATTATACAAATTAAATATTATAAATGTTACATGGAATAGTTTTCAGTACGAATGCAATAGTTCATAAAAGTGTGAAGTTCGTAAATTAGAAGTTTGAAAAATGGGAGTCCCTTGTATAAACAAAATGTTTAAATAAACAATTTACTAATTTATTCTACCTTTATAGATTTCCATAACTAAATCGATAATAATAATAATAAAATTAATAATAAAATGCGAAAACAATGAATAAGCATTGGAACGTCTCAATTAGGAAATTTATTATATAAATTTTATATATTCTTCACAAAACAATTGAAAATTGTTCTAAGTAAAAAAACAAACAAACAAGCAAACAACGTATTTTCGACGATTTCTCAATTTGTACGATTTCAAATTTTTTGGAACCGTCTTAAGAGTTGAATTATTTATATAAAAATATAATTTTCTTCCCAAAATTGTGAAGTTTAATTTACATTTTAAATTCATCAGGGCGCTTATTTTTAAAATTATTAAATGTTTTGTTAATTATGTTTATACGTAATCGAAATTGGATTTAACCAGCGCGGGTTCAGAGACACACGGCTAGATTAATACGTAAAAATTTTGAAGTCTCCTCCCTAGTCTCATAAGAATAACGTTTTTTGCTATGGTTATGATGTCATGAACTGTCCAGAAAATTCGGAATTAACCTCAAGATGGGTCTTTATTGTATGTTTTAATACGAAGTCATTTTATACTTCCCATATATTTCCCTTAAAATTATTTCTTCCTTGTTTTTCTATATCTATTATTTTACATTAAAATTACTCAGTTCTCCTCATAAAATTTGGCGCGTATATATATATATATTTTTTAAATATAGTTCGGCTTTACATTCTTACATTGAAACATTTAATTTCCAGCTGAATTAGGTCTGTTTATTTCCCCAAAATAGGGAAGTTAAAATAAACATATTTATACGGACAAATAATGCTACTTATGGAATTTTATGTTATGTACTAACATTTTACTATTATTTGTCGGTTATTGTGCCAAATTTTCGCTATTTCTTCAATGTTATTACAAAATATTTTTTTTATGCTTTTAAGTCTTTTTTTTGAGCATGAGACTCTAAACCTATCGTTTCTGGTGGTCACAGTCTGGTGAAGACTTTAAAAAAAAAAGAAAAAAAAGCCTTCACCAGACCGTGGAATGGCAGACACGAAACGTTAAGAGTCTCGTGCTCCCATCTAACGGACCAGCTCGGACAACAGCGAACTCTTCTAATAATCTTTATAACTATTATAATATTTTTTTAAACAATTATGTATAAATTTATTACAAAATATTTTGTTTATTTTATAACTATTATTCTGTTTTAGCAATCTTTACATTATTAAGCAAGCAAAAATAAGGACGAAGTCATTTCATAAAAGAATTAAATAGAATTCGTTATTAAGTGCAATTTTTCTCAAAACAGCGCCATCTACCGTCATATAAAGTATTAAATCCGTGTATAATTAAATAAGCGAAATTAGAATTAAATTATAATGGTGAAAACTCTGTTCTTAAAAACGCCATTTTTCTTATAAAAAGCTGAGGAGGAGAACGATTTTAATTTCACCTCTAGGCACATGCCTGCATACTTAATCCATATACATACACATGCACTTGAGTGCGAGAATACTAAAAGGTAATAATTGTATGTACGGTTTCACCTTGGTTGGTGCAGAATGGCCCTTGCTGTCCTTTCGCCATAAAAATACAATCAACCAACCAAGTTAAATGGTAATTTGACGAGAAAATTGTTGTTGTTTAAACAATATTTCCGCGCGAAAATCGAAGCTTCTGAATGAACCTTCGAAGGTGAGTGATTATATCTTGTTACGACTGTATTCATTTTTCTAAAATTCCTTTTGAAATATTATTATTTTAAAGAAACAATTCGTATCACATAATAAATAAAACTTAAAAAAAAAAAAAGAAACTGTTTGCGTATTATTGGGTGCATATAGTCAATCAATGGGATTATTGGTGCATCATTATTATTGAAGCATCTATCAGTATTTATCGCTTGGATATACATCTTAGGACGTCGAGAATCTAATCGAATTATAAGTATTGTTTATTCTATTTTTGCAGAAGTTACGAAGAATAATAATTATATAGACTAAAGAAGGAAAAAATGATATTTAAAGGCGTGATACTAAGTGATATTAAAAAGTTATAAATGATAAAGGAAGTTTGCAAGAACATTTACAAAGAATATTAATATATGTTGTTATGAAAGGAGAAATAATAATAAACATATGTAAGAAGATGATAAATAAATAATCAGAAGTGTTGATAAATAAATAGCCAGAAATGCTATTGAATAATAGTTCGAAGCGTATAAAAGGAATAGAACTTCTTCTGATGTAGAGATTATTCAGAAAATACTTTTAACAATACTGATATTAAATGCATCAGGTGAAAGATCTTTTTCAGTTTTAAAATGCGTTAAAAATTATTTAAGGAGTATGACGGGAGATGATAGATTGAACAGCATGGTCGTATTATACATAGAACAAGAAATTTTGGACGAAATAGATATTGCAAAAAGTAATTGATGAATACAAATTATTTCACATAAAATAACGCTCCTCGCTCCCTCTGAGTCTTAAATCTGTGTATTTTATTCTGTTCACATTTTCACATTTCGTAATAAATTTCTTAAAACGCTAGAGAACTAAAGAAATACATGCAGTCTTCCCTCAATTGTGTTTTACTTTAGTTTTTTAGCGTATATGGGCATTAGGGGTATTTTGATTGATTTGCAGTGCAACAGTGATTTTAAAGGAATTCAACTTAGGACTCGTTGAATTCTAAATACATCGATAAGAACATCTTCCCAACCATCTACTGTATGTTCTGAAACTGCTGCTATTCGTAAGCACTTACATCTGCGCATAGGCGTACTCAGAAAGTTTATAAGGTGGGGTTGCGGTATTTACAATAGAAGGTTACAGTGATATCTCCATATATATATATATATATATATATTATTATTATATAATTTCATTGTAATGGGGTTAGAACTCCATTAACACTTCCCTCGTATGCAACTGCAGACAGCCCTTTACTTCAAGAATGAAGTTAGTAAACTCAAAAGTTGGGATCAGAATAAATGATGGCCGCCTTGAAAACACTTAGGGTTGCATCAAAAATAAGACCTGATATTGACAGGTTCGTTAATAATAAGCAGTGCCAAAAATCAGACTAAAAAGTTTGCTTCCGCTTTATATATTAATAACTAAACGTTTACATACAAAAGGTTAAAACACTGGTAAAACAGCAGTGAAAAAGATCACCTAAGCTTTGGGACGCGTCAGCAGCAGTCCTTCATCAGGATTAATGACGATTTTATGTTTCTGTCCCTTTTTATACTTATACATGTTATATTACTATTATACTTATATATATATACACACGGCACTTAAAAATAATGGATACCCTAAACGATTCATTCTCAGAAACTGTAGACCCAATCGTACATCTTTAAACAATACCTCTCACACCACATATCCATTCCATATATTCACGGCATTTCTGAAACAATCTATTACATCCTCAAGGAAGCAAATGTCAAAACATTTTATTCGCCTGTCACAACACTTCGCAAACAACTTACAAAAGTTAAAGACCCAGTTCCACCAGAAGATCTCACAGATGCCATGTACCAAATACTATGTAAAGGCTGCAGCAAACATTACATAGGTCAAACAAAAAGAATGATTAAAACAAGGAGAAAAGAACACAAACAAGCACTCGCGAAAGGAGACATAGCCTCACGTCTGACAGAACACGCTTTACAACACGGAGACGAACTCGACTGGGACTCCACAAAAATTCTACACCGGCACATCACAAACAAGAATAGTAGACTCTTCTTGGAATTTTGGGAAACTTACAAACTACATGGGAAAGCCATTAATACATCACAACCACTTGCAGAAACTTACAAACACCTCTTACTCTGAAATATATGGGATTTTCCCAACATTAAGTGCCTCGCGGTACACGTTCCTCATTGGTTCCCATTGGGTTTTTCCGTGATTCCTATTGCAGTCCTCCCATTGGTTCCCACTAGGGTTTTCCCACTCTGCAAGACTGCTCTGATGAAGGATTTTTCGGAAATTTGAAGTATAAAACGAGACAGAAATATAACATCGTCATTACTCCTGATGAAGGACTGATGCTGACGCGTCCGAAAGCTTTGGTGATCTGTTGCATTGCTATTTTACCAGTGTTTAAGCTTTTATATGTAACTTTCCCTCTTGGTACCCTGTATTTTATTTCTACAATACCTAAAAGTGTTGTAAATGTTTCTGCTTACATTATAACATATATATTTAGTCCCAGAGGCGGATCTCGAAAATATTTTCGGGTGGGAGGGTAAAACCAATATAGAGACCTTAGAAAAAACGGCAGCGAAGGCTGATCAGGGGCGTAGTAGCGCCTCTGGATTCGCCTTTCTTTAGCCTCCATATTGCTAGTATAGTAATGAAGCTCGCGGGCCAACAAGAATAAGCAAAATTCGCCCTTAGGCTGAAAAAATGGAAGACCCCTGACCTTACTCAAATTTTAACAACCATCTTCTTTTGCTTCTTCTGACGCTATCACTCCCTGAAAGACCTGAGCTTGTTAGACGATCATCACCTCCCTCCCCTATTCTCCTCTGTCCAAAGTTTCCCCTCGTAGTCCTCTTACATTCATTTTTTTAGGTTTTCCTCGATTCTATCCACCCTTCTCTTTCTAGGACGCCTCACTGTTATTCTTCCGTTGATGTTGGATTCCTCATAATTTTCAAAACTAACCCAATTTTTCCCATTATTTCTATATGCTCAAGCCATCTAAATCATCTCTTCCCCATTGCTATCACAAATTCTAAGCCTTCATACAAATATTAGATAACTAGAATTTTCTAATTCTCCTGTCACCGTCTTCATTAACTGCTCCATGTATTTTCCAGAGTACTTCTCTTTGCTCTCAACAATTCTCTTTCTCTTGCTGTCAATGCTTCGGCTCCAGGTCTGTAGACAAGATGAATGGGCAAGGCAAAGGGCATATGGTGGCGCAGTGCACCCGGGAATTGTTCTATATATATAAATAGCTCGGTGGGGCAACTGGGGGCTACGCTCCTGCTAGCCCGGCTTAGATACAGGTCTGCTCAGCTCCATACAAAACTAAAGAACGTATTATTGTTTTATAGATGGTAAGCTTTAGTTTTCATTAGACATTCTTGGAACTTAATAAAGTGCAAAAAGTAGCATTTTCTCCCTGTGTTACTCTCGCTTTAATCTCTGTATTAATCTTACATCTTTCAGCTATAATGGTTCTGAAATATTTGGAATCATAATATTTAAAATGTATAATATATATTTATGTCATTATAATAATTTAAAATGAGAATCAAAAACTGAGATACATCCAAGCATAGGCGTAGCCGGGGAGGGGGGGGGGTTGTAACCCCCATTGCAATGAAATTTTGTATATTTAACATAGGAATATATGAGTTGTAGCTCTGTAACCCCCTCCTTGTTGAGCCTAAACCCCACTTACGAACTTTCGGGATACGCCTTTGCATCCAAGTTATTAAAAACAAACCTTTGTTAAGCCCTAAGTTTCGTTACCGCAAATTCAAGTGACAAATCGACGTTGTTGAACCGAAAAAAGAAAAGTTATATATGAAAATATTGATTGCGGCAAGTGTCATCCAAACTTTAAAAAAAAGTTCTTTAATTTCCTTTATTATCATTTAATAATACCGGTAGTCTCCGGATTAGGTCCTTTCGTTTTCCGTCAATGCGGTGTTACGTCCTCAAAGAGTGGTCGCCTTGCATTGATTCCCAGTAGATTGACTTGTTCACACGTCATTGATTACTGATGTAAATTCAGGGTCCTCTTAAAAATAAACGGGATGCACGAACCTATCATTTTTTGGGACCCCTTTTCATACTAACTTTAAAATTCCCAAAATTTTTTAACGAGGAAAGAAAAAGAAGTCTTTGTTTTATGGCGCAAGGCCATGAAAGATCATACTGCGCCAGTACATACCGTTCGTTCACGAAAAGAAGTCCGATAGAACAGGAGGCCATGTCACAAACGGGCAAGTTCATTACAGCAGAGGAGGACTACGATTTCAGAATTGGCTTTTTGGTGAACGTTTGTCAGCGCCAAAAAATCGAGTTCTGAAATTGGAGTCCTCCTCCTCTGCTGTAATGGGATAGGCCGTTTGTAACGTCACCTCCCGTTATTTCTAACTGTTCCACCGGACTTCTTTTCGCGAACGAACAGTATGGTTTTCCGAGTAGTCCGAATCTCCGAGGAAACCAATGAGTAAGAAATTCACCGGTAAACGTTCATTTTTGGTACCGAATCCATCTTTGGTGCTCTCATGGACGCCCATATGATGGGGGGGCAGAGGGGTGGGCTCGAGTTCGCTAGCCGTTCAAAAATTTGATTTGCCCGATTCTTGTATGGATGTTTTATGGCGCAAGGGCATCTGGGCTATACAGCGCCAAATTGCCCGATTCTGCTGTGCATTTAAAATTTTTACGGCCACATTATAAAATAAGGTACTTTTTAGCTCATTACTAATTGTCAAGCAGTATCAATTATTTTTGTAACATTTTAGTAACATACACATTCCCTAAAATGTTTGGCAGCCTTGAGCAGGAGGTAATAATTTTTCTCAGACCCCCTAGAACTACTTGTCAATGTTTTTCAGCCCACCCCACCCCCAAGTACTCGTATGGACGCCCATGGATATGTCAGAATAGACATGTGGTAAGCACATGGAGAGGAAACAAAGCAGTGTTGAATGGGAAGACGATTTTTGACTGAAAAAGAATAAGTATTTTCATTTTTCTCAGCCCCAAACTACAAGTACTCATATGTGCGCCTATGGTTGCTATGACTTTTTTTTGAACTACTGATAAGTGAAAATAAATTTTGTAAAAACGTAAATGCATCCCATCACGTACACTTATTTACTTATCTATATCTTATCATGCGAAAAAGTGGTTAACAATAAAAAAAAACTTCAGGAAACTTGAGGACAAGATTGAGAGACACTCGAAATAATGTTTAAAAATATACATCTTTTTAAGAATTTCACATTTATCTTTTTGAGCGCATGATTTCAAAGACCTTAAAAACAAACTGACATTGGAAACGTTATTTTAAATATTTGTTCGCGACGAGCTTACTTCGTGGTAGAAGATAATATTATGAATTTTACGGGTTCAAACTCCGTAAAAACGTCTCAATGTTAGTACACAAGTAAGAGGCACGTGTAACATCTTAGGATTTGATAAAGCGCCAATTGTGGGGTCTCTTCGTTCGTGTTTTTACGGCGTGAGGACAACCAAGGTCATAAAGCACCTGAATCCATAGTTTTACTGAGGACTCCGAACCTCTGTTGCCAAGGAGATCAAACCCTGAACTACGATAGGTAGAAAAATAAAGAAATAATGCGCAGTGCCGGATTTACGTATAAGCCAAATAGGCCCGGCATCCACAACTTTGGAGGCTCTCCTCAGGATCTCTGATGGACCCAGAGGCGTAGTCAGGGGGGGGTTTGGGGGTTGTAACACCCATCGCAATGAAATTTTGTATTTTTAACATAGGTATATATAAATATATGAGTTGTAGCTCTGTAACCCCTCCTCCCCCCCCCATTAAGCATATAACTCTGCTTATGAACTTTCTGTCTACGCCACTGGATGGACCTCAGTGTGGATTAACGCTTCAGGGGGAGGTGGGGGCTAAGCAAAATCTTTTAAAGGCCCCCTGTAGTACAAATTAAGTTTGTATAATTACAGTAGAATCCGTATATAACAGAGATCTTAGAACCAACGAAAATGCTCGCTATATTCGATTGCTCGCTAAATCCGTTCTGGAATCTAACTGTTAAACATTAACTTCTAAAACTGGTAAAGGTAACGCATTTATATGCAACGTACATACAAATAATTGTAAAATTCGCGAAAACTATCGAAAAATTTCGCTCCACGACAAAATTACTGCCTTAGTGATAAAGTCTAATTGGCAGCGAGTTTGCAGTAGCGTTGAGACTTTCTTCTCCGCGCTGTCCCCTTCCCAACAACTCACCTCGGTGGTTCGTTGACTATTTGAGTATCCTGTCCGGGATTACAGCGCAGCCTTCGGCGGCCACAATTCCCAACCCCCTCCCCCCACCCCCAATCAGTCAGTCAGTCTGTCAAACTTCTCCGCGCTGAATCAACACCCTCTATATAGGGTGTGTTAGCTGCCCTGCAATGGAACCTTATGTAGGAGATGTTGTCTGGGCCCCTCTTGTCTTTGCCCCTCAAATAGAAAACGGGCCCTAGACATTTGTCTTTCTTGTCTATGTGATAATCCAGCCCTGATGGGGTTTGACATTATTTAAGTTTACGAGTTATTTTAATAATGTTATATATATCTCTTGAGAGAGAAAAAGAGACAGACAGACAGAGGTGGTGGTGATTTTTCTCTCCTCCCCCCACCCCACAAAATACTCATATGGGCGCCACTGCCTCATGCTGAATGGCAGTTTACGATTCCGAAATTGTTGAAGGGCCTGATCGACAAACTCGAGACATTAAACACCCCCTCCCCACCCACAACCAATTTGGCAATTATAGCAAAATACAGCAGAAATTGGAACCATGACGTCATAAGAGTTTTGACCAATGTGAGCCGCGCCGCCAGTGAGTTTTTAGTCACTCGTTACAACCGGAAACTCACTGGAGTCGAATCTGGAGACTGAGACGCAGTGGCGTAGCAATTTAAAACTCATGGGGGGCAAGTGACTCCTACGCCACTGCGAGATGCCACGAGACCTTGCAATGTCCACTGATAAACCTGTCTTCACTGAAGGTGGCGAACAGAAATGTCTTACTGGGATTACAATATGAACTGGTGCCACATCCTGCCTAAATGATGAACAAGTCGTCAATCAATCAAAATCCTTAACATTGTCTCTCAGAACTGAAAAATGCAATTCAGTGTGAGGCAAGTTCCATCCAGCGAGCATAGAAGAAAAAGAATTCATAGGAGATTCTTCTTGAAAAAGAAGAATTCACAAAAGATTCTTCTTGCAGAAGAAGAATTTATAGAAGATTCTTCTTACAGAAGAAAAAGAATTCACAGAAGATTCGTCTTTTTTGCTCGCCAGTTCCAGCCTTCCAAACGAATATTTTGCACTCTATCGTCCCAAGTGTTGCCATTCGCCAGAATTGATTTTATGCATTGTAGCGGAAGTCATGTCAAATACTTGCTAATATGAGACACAAATTAGATCAGGTCTGTAGCCAAGGCGGAGCCAGAAGGGGCATGGCCCAGCTGCCCCATCGATCTATATATACAATATGTATAGAACAATCGCCAAGGGCCTTATGCCCCATGTGTCCTTTTTGTTGCCCTTTCATCCTGGCCACAGGCTTGAAATGGATCATAAGAGTTCGTAGAAAGTTCGTAAGGTGGTGGGGGGGGATACAGGTTTATAATGGAAGGTTATAGAGATATAATTCCATATATGTACATAAACAAAATTGCATCGCAATGGGAGGTTATGACCACCTATCAAGCCATTCCGCGTACGTCGGAAAATTGAACACACAATAGCAATTTTCACTGTCTTTCAAATGTTTAAAGTGCCATCCATCCGTAAGTTTGAACTATTTTTTTTTTTTTTAATTCTGACGACGCCAATACTTGATACATACATTGCGACTTAAAAAGACAAGATGTTTTTAGCCGTGGGCAAACGGAATAAATATGCATGATACATAATTTTAATTAAAATGAGGATTCTTAGATGGATTACAAGTTAAAATCATTAAAAAATTATTAATAATATGAGGGGAAAACAAAAATGCAGTTCATTTTTAAATGAGGGATACATGTTTTAAAAAGTATAATGAATAGGCCTATATGCGGTCTATTGGTTTTTTTCCAGACTCAAATTTTTTATAACATAAGTATTATAAATATAGCATACATATTTAGTACAAATTGGAAAACGTTCATTGTTAAAAGGGTAAATCGTTGTTGCGGTTATTGAATATGCAGGAGTTGGGGAAAGTTGTCTACTGCTTTCGCGCGGCTTTCCCAAGTGTAAATCCTCAGGTCCAAATTCAATTTTTAGTCAGCGCCATCTATTGGCCTGTTTTAAAAGTATTCTTGAATGAATTATCCAGCGCCGATAATTTATGTTGAATGGCATTTAAAGATCAGATTCAGATTTAGTTTATTTGTAACTTAAGATATGATTATATAAAGAGGTAAAATATTTAATAATCTGAGCAAAAGACTTAAATAAACAATTCTCTAATTGGTTCCTTAATTTAATGAAAGACTAATCAATTTTCTTTTGGACAAATTAATGGGGGGGGGAGGAATTATAGTATTAAAATAATAGTTATTAATTGAAACAGTTTGATTATAGGATTTTTTTTTCCCCATAAGCATTATTCTGCAAGTATCAATTAAAAAGAGAATGTTAATTTGTATTTTCCACGAATTTTGTTTTCCTTTTGAAATTGTAAACTTGAATCTATATTTTCAGTTCGTCAGTGCCTATTTTTTTTTAATTAATTATTTTCTTAATCCAGTTTAAAAAAAAAAAAAAAGAAGTCTTCACCAGGCCGTAGCAGGGATAAGACCTTCCAGATGACTGAGTTAAGAGTCTCGTGCTCCTGACTGACGGACCAGATCGGACGGTACCGACTCTTCTTAACAACCTTAAAACTTTAACAATTCATTATTACATTTCCTTAGAATGAGATACAAATGGTTTTTAATTTTTAAATAGCTTTAATTAATTACTTATAGCTTAGTTAATAAGTAGACTAATATGACTCGCTGATGATGGAAAGAACAAGGATATGTTAAATAAAAATATTACGATAGCTAGAAATGCGCGGAGAATGAGTAAATGACTTGAATTCCGTGAACGAGAAAAGATTATCTCACTCGGTAAACGATTCTCAGAAGACTGAGAGAATGGAAAATGGAGAATATATTCATTATAATTAAATCAGTCGTCCATCGCTTCTTTTTACTTAACAAAAACACTTTTCTCTTTTTCTTTTAGAAGACCTTATATATATATATCATCATCATCATCATATTCAACCATTATCTATCCACTGCTGGATGAAGGTCTCTCCAAATGCTTTCCACACAAGTCTATCCTGAGCAATTCGCTTCCACGTCACCCCAACCTGTTTTCTTATTTCATCCACCCATCTAGTTTGAGGACGTTTTCTAGGTCTTCAATGGTCTCTTGGAATCCAGTTCAGAATTTCTGTTGTACATCGTTGATCAGTTCTTCTTGCTTATATATATATATATATCATCATCATCATATTCAACCATTATCTATCCACTGCTGGATGAAGGTCTCTCCAAATGCTTTCCACACAAGTCTATCCTGGGCCATTCGTTTCCACGTCACCCCAACCTCTTTTCTTATTTCATCCACCCATCTAGTTTGAGGACGTTTTCTAGGTCTTCGGTGGTCTCTTGGAATCCAGTTCAGAATTTCTGTTGTCCATCGTTGATCAGTTCTTCTTGCAATATGCCCAGCCCATCGCCATTTCAGCCCTTTTACTTTAACAATGATGTCCTCTACTCTAGTTTGCTCTCTCACCCAAGTGTTTCTTTTTCGATCTCTCCTAGTTATTCCAAGCATGCACCTCTCCATGCTCCTTTGCGTTGTCTGTAACTTTCGTATTGCTCCAACAGTTAGACTCCATATATAAAAGTTTTCCTCGCCCATTCTTGGCGGAAACAGGCTTTGGGACGGGCAGAGCGCCATGTTCCCAAGCCTCTTTTTACATCACTTCTTAATGTGCCATGTCTAGAAACTTCCTGACAATGTGACACGTGTTTAGGATTGTGGCTTTTTGTATTTCAATGTAGGTGTTTGGGTCAATGTTGAGTATCTCCAAATTCGTCGCAAGCGTTTTTGGTACTATCCCTGTTGCTGAGATGACTAACGGGATGATGAAGATCTTTTCCATACCCCATATATCTCGTACTTCATGTCTGAGATCTTGGTACTTGGTGATTTTCGTTGTGTAGGTTGTCTGTATGTTATTGGTGTTGGGTACTGCTATGTCGATTAAGTACGTGGTCTTATTCGATTTATCGACGAGGGTTATGTCAGGACGGTTATGTGGGACTGTCTTGTCTGTTATGATTGCTCTATCCCAGTAAAGCTTGTGTGTTTCGTTCTCATGCACGGTCTCTGGCTCATATTTGTAGTACGGGCATTTTTCTGTCAGAAAGCCAGCATTCGCTGCCAATTTCTGGTGGACTATTTTCGCTACTTGATCGTGTCTATGTTTGTAGTCTGACTGCGCAAGGATCTTGCATCCTGCCATCACGTGTTGGATTGTCTCCGATGCCGCATGACAGTGTCTGCATTTGTCGCTTTCTATGTCTTTTCTCTGGATGAATTTCTGATTGTTCCTTGTTGCGATCACTTGGTCTTGGATGGCTAGCATGAATCCTTCTGTCTCTGGCTGGAGAGTGCCTTTGGCCAGCCAAGAATTTGATGCCTTTTTGTCAACGTGTGGTTGTTGCAGGTCATTGTAGTGCCTGCCATGTAATGGTTTTCCGGCCCAAGTTCTCGCTCTTGCCTGTTGGTTGTTTCCCAGTATATTCAGTATATATATATATATACTATATGCCCAAAAGTATCGGGACAATTTGGATTTGTTAATTTTTTAATGGTTCTCTAGGTTTCACAGAATCGTATATAAGAACCGTATAATCTCTAGCTTAGAATATGGATTTATGGATGGATGGATGGTATGGTATGGTATGGTGTGTATATATATGTTATGGGGTTTTGATTTATTTTAATATTTAATAAAATTTATATTTATATCAGTTATATATATGTAGTTATATTTATAATTTATTTTATTCGGAATGAATTTGTAAATTGGCCGTTGATAGTGGTTAGTAAACATTGGTTGACTTTTACCTAAAATTTCAAATGCAAGACCGTAAAAATTAAGTAAATAACTAGGGTTATTTTTCTAAACGCGTTGTGTGTTAAACATAAACAAAATAAAAAAACAGGTTCTTTAAAACAGACATGAAACAATTATTCAATAATTACTGCCTTTTATTTTATATTATAAACACGATAATATATTTCTTTAGTTTTGAGTTTCACAGTGCCATTTAGAATTTAGCGTTTGGAACTATTAGCATACCATCAATTTTCACCGGACAATAATTATACATTCTCAGTACTTAAACCAGATATACAAAATCACTCGACAAAACCATTTTTAAAACAAATCATACTGGGGTATATAAACCACCAGGAAAAAAATTAGTGCTTTTTTTGTTGTTGCTTGTCTACTTATGTGCTCATGGGTGCTTAAATTTAATTAGTTATTTAAAAAGAGAATTTTTGGAATTTTCACCTAACATATATAGCCTGCAAAAGGGTTGCTGGTATCTAACTGGAAGGAGACCCACACGCTGAACGTATGTGACGATGTGTGGAACCGGCCAGGCCAGTAACCTAGTGTCCTACCCCGCCTTCAAGTGGTGCAGGCTGGGCTTTCTATTTATGAGGCAAATTAATATTTGCTGCACGGATAGAAAGGCGGAAGGGGAGGGCTAATTCACCAACCCGTCTAGCCAGCGTGGTGAAATTATGGCTAATTCCTCCATTATGTTGACACACCAGAAACCATGGCCCCTAGTCTCCAGGTGCTGGAGTGCTCCTGATCAAGGCAGCGGTCAGCGTGGCATGAAAGCAGGGGGTGCTAAGAATCACTGGAATGGCCCAGGCTGCCGTTTGTTATTGACCTTGGCAACGTATAATGGACGATCCCTTGCTTCTGAAGCAAAACTTCAGGAATTGGAAGAGGAACTTGACAAGATCAAATGGGACATTGTAGGACTCAGTGAAGTTAGAAGAAAAGGTGAAGAGTTGGTGGAACTTAAAAGTGGACATTTGTTTTATTATAGAGGAACGGAAACTGGAAGAACAAGTGGTGTTGGCTTCTTAATCAACAAAAGAATTAAAGACTGTCTTCTGGAAGTCCAAAGCACGTCAGATCGAGCAGCGAGGTTCGTTGTTCAACTAACCCAGCGATACCAACTTCAGATAGTACAGGCATATGCACCAACATCAAGCCATATCGACGAAGAGGTTGAAGAATTTTATGAAAAAATCAAACAGTTACACACAAAAGAGAAACAACATGTCAAGCTCATCATGGGGGATTTCAATGCAAGAATTGGACAACAGGAACAAGGAACAAGGAGAGACATCGGTTGGTAAATACGGATATGGGGAAAGGAATGAACGTGGTGATCAACTCATCGAATTTGCAGAAGCTGAAAACCTTAGCATCATGAATTCATTTTTTAAGAAGAAACCGCAAAGAAAATGGACATGGAAACACCCAAATGGGGGAACTAGCGAAATTGACTATATCCTGGCAAACAAGAAATCAATTATTGAAGATTGCAGTGTACTGAACAGATTTAATACTGGAAGTGATCATCGATTGGTGAGATGTAAAGTGTGCTTAAATACTAAATTAGAAAGGCAGAAGCTCATTAGGAAACAAGTATGTAAGAGGGTGGATTTAAAGAAATTAAAAGAAAATACCGAGGCATTCAAGTTGGAATTAAAAAATCGCTTTTCTGCACTGGAAGGACTTATTGAAGAAGTTGACATCTCAGAAGCAAATGAAAACATTGTTAAGACAATATTTGAAACTGCTGGGGAAATTGGTGGTGTAAACCTGTAAAAAGCACACAGCAAATTATCCTTTAGAAGACGAAACAGCTCATGAAAAAGATACAGATATGAAGGTCGAAAATCGAAATGCCAGTTCCAGGATTGAGTACATAGAACTTCAAAACCAGCGCGAAAAGCTGAAAGAAGACCTTAAGAAAATTCAACTGTGAGCTAGTAAGGAAAGCCATTGAAATAATAAGAGCGTTAGGGTTGTTAAAGGGAGTTTATCTGTTGGAAGAAACACATCATTGCATTAAAAAGGAGAGGATGGCAAACCAGAATAAGAAAATAGGGAAGAAATACTTAGAAGAGCTGAAGAATTCCTACAAACCCATACCGAAGTAACAGTGAATTCAAACGGGCACATTGAAATAGTCGGGCTGAACAGCTCCTAAAATATTACAGCAGTTTTGCCCATTAAATGAAAATATATGGGAGAGGGTTCGAAGTTGGATAATGCCTGTATCCTTCGTTTTTGGTGGAAATTCCAAGAAGTTGGTGGTACGTGTGACTCATTGCGAGATGTCCGTGAGAACGGAATTTTGGCGCGAAACAGAGTTGGAATGAGCCTGTGGAGGAATCGCCACACACCTTCGTAATTGATAAATAATTTACTCAGTTAATATATATACTATAGCGTAATCTGGTAGTTTTTGTTCACTTAAAAAGTTATATATATATACCATACAGTGGTGTAGCAGTATCACACTTGGCTATAGTGTGTGGAAAATTTGTATCCTGCTAGTACTAAACCCTTGCCATTTTTTTTCAATCAATCTGAACTCCGGAGTTTGATTTCTCGGATGACAGTTTTAGATCCCTCGAAAACTGTACGTCCTAGCATAGCATAATCTTAACTGTTGTAACGAATAGTAGCATTAGACTTTAATCCTCCTAACGGTGATATACTTTTAACAACCTTAAAAAGTGTCCTAGTAGATACAAATTTGTATTTTTATCTGGATCAAGATTCAAATTAGTATTGGTCAACATTGGAAAAGGACACATAAGGTTGCAAATAGCAGTTTATTACACTTCTGAGGTTACAACTGTAACTATAACGTTCATTACAACACATTATCAGTCCATTATTTGGGAACATCTTAGATACAAGAACTATCCTTGTCAATACATCAGAACTGGATGTACTGTAAGACCCCTTGGATTTTGTCATTAAACCCACAAGCCTTCAATCCGCCCACACCGGAGCAGTTTCACTACAACCAATCAGCAAACTGAGTTTTAACTCACCTGCTCCAATGAGGATGTATTCTCCCGAAATTTCGTCCATTATTATCATCTGGACTATAATCATGATGCTACTTTCATTCCATCTACCAAGCTCTGGTGTCAAGTAATACAGAATTAATGTATTTGCTCTGTATAAGCTTGGTGCAAGTACTCCAGAATCATCTGTCACATTCTCTATCTGAATTTCTGAAAATCAAAGAAAAGGAAAAAAACTGTGCATTACAATCATGCGTTCAAAACAATACCATCTATCCTACGTAATGTCTATTGATGTGTTCTTTTTTCATTCTTTTTTTGTTTTATGTAAGACACACTTTGCCCTCTCATAAAAATGTTCTAAAGATCTTCTTCCAAACATTAAAAACTTTGTACTCACACTCAACAACTTCATTGTGCATTTTTAAACTGGCAGTGTGGAATTAAAAAAAAATTACATCTAAGCAAATTTCTCGATGTTTCTGGTTGTGCAATGATTGTATGTTTACCTGGCATACTATTCATGTAACTACCAACAGTGCCAAAAACGAATGCTTTCTAAGTGCTCACTGTAGTTTGGGAGGGTTAGTTCCCTAAGCCTTAAGAGGTTGGTTTCCTTAGGAAAATGTAGGTCCACTGCCTTACCATGGCATAATTGAAATGTGTTTTCATGCCATTAATCTTGGTTCGACACCCAGTGTTACCATGGTAGCATGCTGTTTTTCTGTCCACTGCTCTATGGGGGCACAATCGCAATACGTTTAGTAAGTGATTAGATTGCACATCATTATAAAATTCATTGATAACAGGTATTTGCTTCCTTTTCTTTTGACATATCATGGAGAAAGAATGAAAATTCTAGTCTATAAATTGTCTAAAGTTGAAATTATTTAGTGTTCCACTTGTAAAAATATAATACAAATTGTTTTGGAGGGAATTTTTCTTTATAATCTTAAGGGCTTTTTTTTTTTTTTTTGCCATTTTTTTAAGGGTATTTTTTAGAAATATTTAGGTCATCAAGACCCGGGCCCTAGTTATTAAATGATTTGGTCATTTTGTTATGCAATTTTACCAAAGCTGGCGTTCGTTTTTTCTAATGTGCATGTAATTATTTATTAGCTGAAAAGTAACCAAAAAAATTTAAATTGTTCTATGCTCAATATATATGACTTCCGTAATTCCCCCTCCCCACCAATGGCCTCACCAATTGAACTAAAATAAAAGTACTATATACCAAATTCTAGTTCTTCATAAGTGAAAATCACATCTTTCCAGCTTCCCTCAGCTTTAATATGAATTATGAGTTCAGATTGTAGACTTGTATAAGGTTTGTGCTGTAGCTTTTCCCCCGACACAAAGTTCCATTTGGTGGGTCTTCTTTCAAATTCATGGAATTCAAGGATTAAATGCCCATCTGTAAGACTGTTTTCATTCATCAAATGCAGTTGGAACAAAATGACGCTAGTTTCATTTGATACTGTAATTCGATGAGTAGCATGCTGAAAAAAAATAATGAAATCTGCATGTTATTAAATTGGACACAAATATCCCAATTGCTGAGTGGTATGGCTGTCGTCACTTTCTTATACTTGGGGCACTGCAAAGATAATAAGTGTCCAGAAGCAAAGCATAGTACTCTCATACATACAGACAGACAGACACACACACACAATCTAGGAAGTAATGGTAGTTTGGCTATAATAAATTAAAAAAATATATATGTTTATATTTAAATAATGGATTTCCTTTTCGTAAGTACTTTACTTCTCCACAAAATCACTTGCTGTATTTAAGTATTTGTCATGTCTATCAATGAGTTTCAGAATCCTTCCATCGTACTTGGCTACTACGAGTCTATTAAACCACTTCACTGCATTCTTGACAGTGTCATCACTTCCCAAGCATTTGTCTTTGGCTTGAAGAAATTGCCAAAACAGCTTGGGGGTTTCACAAAATTTGTGCACAATGGATTTCTCGGCAATTGACCGACTGACACGAAAGCAAGAGAATGGGCTCAGCACTGACAATTTTGATGCTGGTGTAACACTGTATACATTTGGATGGATTGTTTTTGAGCATCCACCATACGTATTATCCAGATCTTGCTGCAAGTGTCTTTCACCTCATTACTAACCTGAAAGAGTTTCTCGGCAGAAAAAGTTTTGAAAGCGATGACAATGTCAAGGATGCAGTAAACAGCTGCCTTAATGGACTGGTGGCAGCTGAGTAAGACAAGCCTGGATTATCCACAGGGAACATAGAGCCAGAGCCCCACCACTGCAACCACATGCTAAAAAATACTTGTGTTTTTAGAACATTTCGTTTCCGAATTAGATTTTCACTTCCAAAGTCTGAAAGCGTTAAAAAAACAATTACAAGCTACTCATATTATAAAAATGTGCACAAAGGGAAAAAGAGCAATGATGCGCAAAGCGAAAACTTTTTATTTCCCGCCTTTTATGCAATAAGGAGTGGGGGCAGGGGATACATCTTTTCCTGTGTACCCCTGGGCCCACTATATATTATAATCTTAATCTGGCTCTGAAAGCAAGGGGATTCTGAAGTCTCGTAGACAGACATGGTAAATGCTTAAATGAAGGAGGTGATTATGTTGAGAAGTAAAAAGTAAGGCTCACTTAGACAAAAGAAATTATTTGAACGAGGTTATCTTTTAATTTATTACAGCCAAACCGTCATTACTTTCTGGATGACCCTTATATCTATCCTGCATCTGTTTCTTAATGATGGTGCAAACAACATCCATGCTGAAATTTTTTACGGTGAAATTTGTCCATAATGGTATTTTCCGCTATCCTGACAGAGTTTGTCATTCACATCATTATCTCTAAAGATAAACCACCTATAAAGATACTTTTCTCATTCCCTAAAGCTGGTGCAGTATAGCCCGGATGCTCTTGCGCCATAAAAATCCAAACAAACATTCCCTAAAACAGTGTCCGGAATCTGTGGCTCGTGAGCTAAATTTGGCGACTGGAGTGCTGCTTTTTCACGAATGATGTGTTTAAAAAATTTTTTTTTATTTAAAAGCTAGCATTTGCTATTTTTTCTCTATTCAGCTCTACGTATTCATGTAAACAATCTTTTTCAAGCATGAACCTTATCAAAAGTAAACTGAAAAATTATCTTGTTGATAAGAATCTGGAACCATGCCTGAAATTAATGACATCATACAAACCTAGCTTTCCCAAACTTTCCAGGAAAATGCAAGACCAGTTTCCCCACTAAACAAGACAATGTTTTAATTTTAATAATAAAAAATTATTTTTATCTATAAATAAAATTGTTAAAAATGTGATACTTAATTTTTTATTCAGCCTATCTAGTTTTACCGACTTCTAAAAATACGGATTTTGTTTAGAAATTTGGCTGTCAAAAGAAATCTAACTTGTTGTACTGCTAATATTTGGCTCCTTTGCTTAATGAGTTTGCCGACCACTGCCCTAGAATATCGTTACAGACAAATTTCACTGTGTATCAACCTTAGACACTATTGAGATCAGATTTACAGTAGCAACGTGCTACAAACGTCAATTTCCTCATCTTATCATCAAAGTTAAAAGTGCCATCAAACAGGTAATGCCAAAACTAGGGGGAGAACATTATATACCATTGACTTTGAGTAATACCAGTCACCTACTAGAGATGAGATGGGCTTAGCCCCACGACCCGGCCCTGGGCCCAAAACAGACTCGGGTTCTGTATTTCAATTAGTTTTGGGGTTTAGGGGGGCCCCTGGCTCATCAGATAGATACAACTGAAGCTGAGAAAACTGACTTTTTTTGTATAGAAGTTCTCCAAAGAATACAACTATGTGATTCACTTTCGAAGATTATAGACATCATAGTAGTTTAATTCAATTCAAAGCAGTTTAATTTTTAAATTTAAAATGTTTTAGGTAAAAAAAAAAAAAACTGCAAATTCTGGGGAACAACTGTACCCCCTCCCTCCCCAGGCGGCCTATGCCCCGATTAGGTATACTGCAGAAATTACTTGTATACATATGAGAAATTAGAAGGAAATTAAGTGGGTGTAGTTAAGCGATTTTTATTTAGAGGGTTGTATCCAAGGGATGAAGGTGCCATTCGAAGCAGGCAGCTTTGGACTTGAGCAAGCTCCAAAGTTTTCGGGCTTGAACCCAAACGAATCTCTGTCACATTTCTAACTCATCTATATTACTCTTGAGGAATGATTAATATTTCTTTGCTACTCGTAGCAGTTAACCTGCTGCTGAAAAAAATAGATCAGTGGTAGATGTGAGAGAAAAAAAAATCAGATGGA
The DNA here is from genome assembly GCA_006491805.2 of Dysdera silvatica. NCBI lineage: Eukaryota > Metazoa > Arthropoda > Arachnida > Araneae > Dysderidae > Dysdera > Dysdera silvatica. Next base: position 2,606 of record QLNU02014271.1, on the reverse strand, counting down.
CTGACAGTGAGTATTCTGGTTATTGACATCGAAGATCCGATTTATTCGTTGCTTCCTTGTATATTTTCTATGAAACTGGTTTACATTTGGAAAGCTTTAACCAATAGCGATGATCAGTATTGAATACATTAACTTAGATGCACCTGAAGCAGGTATTTGCAACTTTCTTGCTTTTCTTTTAATGAAGAGCCATTTGTGATTGAATTAAAAGAAATTTAAAAAAAAAAAAGGTCTCTATTTCCGCTAGGTCAAAGAGAAATCCGAGGTGGGGGGGAGTGCAGGGGGCACGAGTCCCCCCCCCACCTAAAATTTTCTTGACCTACCCATAAGTTAGATGTGGGGAGAAGGATATTACAAGAACACAGAATAGACTTGAGAGGTATGTTATTAAAGTTGTGTTTAGAAGTATTATTTATTAATGTCGAAAAACCAAGCAAACATTCAATTATGTAAATTAAAATTAATCTTTCTGTCACTGAGAGATTAAGCCATATTGTGACTTAATGGTAACACTTTCGTTTATTGTGCCCAAGTTCAATTTTAATGATGTCGTAGAATGCGTGCCATTTTTTCTGCCCATCGTCATCAGGAGTTTGGTTCTCCAGGAAGCAGGTTCGGATTCCTCAGGGAATTGTGGGTACTAGTGCAGCATGACATCAGCTGTCCCTTTGCTGCAAAACACAAAAATACTTTTGAGGAATAAACAGAAGATAGTCACACAGTTTCCTGCTCAAAAGGAGATGAGGCTTGTTATTCTTTTCTCCCGCTTACTTTTTGGTCTTTTCATGCTTAATTTCATTGTGCATACCATAATTGTATGTCGATGAAAGAAGATCAACACGTGGATTGATATCACGCCATTGATGTTGGTAGATGTATTTTGTAAATATGAAGAAAAAACATTCTTATAATGAGTAAACAATTGATAATATTGAGTAGTTATGCACAATATGTGAAGTTTATGTGCAGTTGTTATACGTGACTTGACTAACGAAGGTTAGTTAAGTCATGTATGACATCTATAACTGACCACTTCTCTTTAAATATTGTTTGTTTATTAAAATAGATTTATTGAAAAAAAAAATACTACTTACAGGGTTGTTCGATGCTACAGCTATACAACCGGTGGATTCGTTGTGAGTACAAATGCTTGACTCAAAACAAATGCCTGAAAAACAAGTTTTTGGTAATTGAGTGAACTCTATCCAATTTTTTATTCAAATTCGTGTACTGTGAAACACATACCTGTCATGCACATTTCCAAATAATCATTTTCTGTCTCTGTAACGCTCTTAGTTATTGACGTTCTCTGTTCAATTCTATGTTCATCCTCTGTAAGAACATCCAAATAAATATCTAGTTTTTAAAAATACCCTATGTGTAGGATCTTCCTTACCTTAAAACTTATTGGGGTTTCCAGAGTGTATTATTTTTAAACTAGAAACATGCTATGTACTCAGCACCTTCATGTCTGGGAATACGGGATGACTTTATACTTTAAAATGACTGTTTCAAAAGAAAGAAATATGCATCATCCTCTAGTTTTTCGAATTCTTGTATCACAATGTGATTACTTAGTTTGGAAAAGATACATCTTCGGACAGGGCTGCTCGTAAGCAAGGGTGAGCAGGCCCCACGCTTCTTGGGGGTCCTTGAAGCGTAATTCTCAAATTTTTAATTTTTGTAATATTGAAAATTTCCCCAAAAATATTTTTGCTTCAGATCTCGCATTTCGTGCCATCTAGTGCTCATACAGTATTCCTTGTTTTTCAATTCCTTCTATTAGCTCACACTCTCCCTATATATATATATTTATATATCTTGTTCAAATTTTCAATCGTTAATAAAATACTTTCTATCCATCCAATCAAGTTCAAATAAATTTTTTTAAACTTGTAGTGGATGACACTTGATGTTAATACAGTTTTTTCAAATATTAATTCATTAATTAAATTTAAATGATTTTTTTTTTGCTTTCCTTTGGTGTATTTGGCGATTAATGCTTGCCGCCAATTACAGCCAAATGTCGCCAAAATTGCTTTTCGCAATTTTTCCCTTTCTTCCCTTTTATTTGAGCAGCGAATTGAAGGAATTGACTTTAAAAAAAAATTTTTTTATTATACTTGTTTTACTGTTTGGTTACAATAATAGCCTTTCTATATACACGTATGTTTTATGAAATGATATATTAATAATAAACATATAAGATAATAATGAGCAAAAAAAGCTTATCTGCTCACCATAGGCATATGCAGAAAGTTTAAAAGGGGAGGGTTGTAGGATTAATGGGGGGTTACAGAGCTACAACTCATATATTCCTATGTTAAATATACAAAATTTCATTGCAATGGGGGGTTACAACCCCCATCAACACCCCCTGCGTACGCCAGTGCTGCTGACTGTTCAATGGCCATGCTTTTTATCAAATAATGGATACGTCTGGACGGTATCTTGCATGTTTAAATTTGCGTTTCTTTTACAAATGCGAGCTAAGTAGGGGGATGGCTCCTCTCCGTTTTTAAAGCTACCAGCATTAATAGGAGTTTCTACAGTACGTAAATCCTATGAGTGACGGCAAAGGATGTTGAGAAGGTCATTCTGAAATA
>QLNU02014270.1:0-31853 GCA_006491805.2 Dysdera silvatica | reverse complement strand
GATTGATACTACTTGACAATTAGTAATGAGTAGAGACTGGATCTTGATGACCTAAAAATTCCTAAAAAATGCCCTTAAAAAGGATGAAAGAATGCTCTTAAAAAGATGGTAAAATGACCTAACAAGGCGAAAAAATGCCCTTAATACTTAAAAAAAGTCCTGCCACAACAATTTACATTATATTTTTCCAAGTTGTAAACTAAATAATTTCAACTTTAGACAATTCATGGACTAGAATTTTCATTCTTTCTTCGTGATACGTCAGAAGAAAAGGAAAAAGGAGTATATACCTGTTATAGATGAATTTTATACTGGTGTGTAATCTAATCACTTACAAGAGCACGCAAAAAGTTCAAAATTGCACTGAATAATTATGCATTTTATAACATTGTCAAAAGTCTATTTTATTTTCAGAAAGCAGATTCTTATGCCTTGAAAAGCTCTTCACAAAGCTTACATATATTGGTACAACGACTCACAGAAAGAGACTTACATATGTTTTTGGAACATATTTGAAGAAAACGCTTTCATTCGTATAGAAAATTCTTCATCAATTCTTGATATTTCTGTCACTCCAGTTAAAGTACCAGAAATATTTTTCAAAGTCTGAAACCCAGAGGTTTTTTTTTTCTAAAGAGTAGTTTAACTTTGCAACAACGGAGTATCCTCCCCTCTCCTTGGTCTTTTTTAGTACTTCGCTTTCTTTATCGACGTAACCGGTTGAGTCAACGAGTTTCATTCTGTGCTTATGAGCCCTTCAAAATGGAAGGTAAATGCTGAAATTTAATCTTGTATATGGCAAATTTCCTTCCACTTTTTTCCTGAAAGAACAGACATTGTACAATTTGAATAGATGCTTCATCCTCTGGCTGAAACTTCCTTTGTGTCGCCTTTACAGCGTCAAAATTCTCCGTATCAAAATTCTCGCCGTAACAAATATGCGTCCATTAAGCATCCAACCATGTTTCTAAACACGTTATCAGAGAATTTGATAACAAAGTAAAACTAGAAGCTTGCATTTTAAAGACTTCTATACGATAAAGAGATTTCAAGAAAAAACATGTTAACATTAGAAACAAGTCTATCTATATCCGGATAATTTACCCGAATTTCCTCAGCGACTCTATGTAAGGCATAATCAAGTCAAGTGATGTGCACTAGCTTTGGATAAAAACATTTAACTGTTTTTACAGCTTTTATTATATTTGGTGTAGCATCCGTTAAAAAGGGTAAAACGTTGTTATGCTCCACTCCGTTTGACCACAAAAGAGTAAAAGGTTTCGCAAGTAGCTGACAGATGGTTAAATGATTAATTTATTTTAAGTATCTCCGAATTCAATGAAAATATTTAATATAAGGTAAAAGATTAGGAAGTGTGATAAAATAATAGTTAGCATAAGGTTGAAATAAAAGTTGAGAATGGCGCTAAAGAGAAAGTTAAAAGTTTGTGATTGATATATGTTGTTGATTGAGAATGAAAACTGTTGCAGCTTCTTCTTATTTTTTGTCGAAAAATCCTAGTTTTGGTTATTGCAACTCGTTTGCCTTACTAAAATTTAATTTTTATGAAAATATTGGCAAAAAATGGCTTAAAACAAGGAAAAATGCAAAACGTGCCAAAAACTGCAAATATCAACGTCTAGGCCTTAGTAATGAGCTAAAAAGTACCTTATTTTAAAACGTGACCGTAAAGCTTTTGAATGTGAATGCCTATCAGAACCAGGCAAATCAAATTTTTGAACGACCAGGGGGGGGAGAGGCTAGAGCGTCCTGACCCCCCCTATGGGAGCCCATGCTAGAGAGTTGGGTGTATGACAGAGTGTTGAGTTATCAGGACTCTACTGTATATTAAAGAAGTTACTCGGACTTTCAGCAAATCAGCTGTTAAAATTTTTGGACTCTCATTAACAGGTTACATTAAACCCTTGACAACTCACCATTGCATACAGGTCTGCTGAAATTATGAATTAATTATTATTAAGATAGTTCACCATCTGCATTAGAGAAGGTTAACTGCGTGACGAAATTCGTTTTATGTAGGAGACTTGTCTCCCACGGTGTTGCACAATCGAGTGCCGCGTCTCAATTTTTATGACATGTCTTCAATTTACAACAGTGCAAATCTGAACATTATAAATATATTATGACATTTGAAGGTCCCGTTATGTGTCCAGCGCTACGTGATTGCCGCTCTGAGAAACTTTGAAGCACAAAATGAGAAAATTGCATGTGTTATATGTCTCTGCGCTTTGAGGTAAGAATATATTTTAGCTTCAAAAAATGCAAAATATGTTTGCTATATACATATTCGCCTTTAATCGATAACATGTATATATATATATGATGGTATTGAAAAATAGGAAAATAAGATTGTTTACTAGCCATTTCTCGAAGCGAAGCCCTCTTTGAAAATAGGTTTTTTTTCGATAACAGATTTCACAATCTGTTTACGGGAAATTCAAAACATCTGACATTGAAAATCCATAATCCGTTGCTTTCGTGGAAAGGCATTTCACTTCCGAAAAATTGTTCTCTATTTTTTATATCATTCTTCTTCATCTCTATATTTGATTTAAGAGGATCTGCATTGGATTTATATAAAAAGTTTTGAACACGTTTGTTTTACAAATATTTCAATTTTAGCGTTTTGTTATTGTTTTGTGCAAGTCTTGTTCAAGGCAAAATGGAATTTAACAAACTAAGAAATACCACGCTTTCCTTTCGCTGGCCTGATGGTCACGTATTTGGTAAACACTTTCGGTTTGACTTCAGTGTATTTGTCGTTTATTTATAAAGATCCGTCGCCTGCGATTTGATTTGCCAGTCAACAGAGTTTCGGATTTTTTGAAAACTTTGGATACTATTGCGGCAAGGTCTTGAAGGTCTTTGCGCCGTAAAACGTAAGTAAAAACAAAAAAAAAAAAAAATTGTCAATGCAGTCGCTTGTTAGTAGCCGACGGATTGAAATAAGGTTTAGTTTCGATCGACCGAGTACAATCGCTTCATTAACATTCAGCGTGATTCTTGGCGCGTTGTTTCGTGTTTCCTAATTATGGAGATTAAATTGGCTCGCCTAGACCATTCAAACCAGGCATAGTTCAATTCTTTTACATTTCAAGTCACTGATGGCTCTGGTCTATATATTTGCTCCTAATCTCTAATATCTGCATAATAAATTGCGCTCCCTCCAAGGTAACTTGCTTGTTTTTTATCTTGCATATAAAAAGTCAGATTCCTATTTCAATTTCGGTAGATAACGTAAGTACTATAAATCTTGTATGGTTCGAAATTCACATTCAGTTATGGGCTTTACGGTAATGCGGTGGTAACGCATATACTTAGCATGCTATCAATCCGGATTCGACTTCCAACGGTCTCTCAGCGTAAAAAATGCTTTCTAACTACTCACTGTGTCCAGGGATTGGTTCTTTAAGCCTGAAGAGATCCGAATTCCCCAGAAAAATGTAGGTTCGCTGCCTTAGGATGGAGTAGCAGCAGCGCATTCACCCATTGTGCCACTAACACGGGTTCGACACCCAATAGTATAGTAGAATATATTGTTAAGGTATTATTACCCTCCGCAGGGATAACACAATTGCCAAATATGGTCAACACAAGAAAGCCTCCGGGGCGAGAATTTTGTGAGTTTTCGTGGGGGAAATTTATTATACTATAATTTTTGCCACCCACGTATTAATTACAGCTCAAACTAGAGCTTATGTAATTTTGGAGAAAAAGAGACGCTTTCCCCATCCTGGATTCGAACCAGGGTCCCTCCGTTTAGCCCGGAGTGTCTTGGACCAGAATGAGGTCAGAAACAACGCTCTTTCTCCGTGTAAGGTAGGTATTATTTCCCGCATAATTCCACTCTACAAACTGGTGCCACCTACCTACCTACCAACCAACCAAACAGTTTTCAAACAACCAAACAATATAAATACCCAGAGGCTTGGGCAAAAAGATACGATTATAGGCAAAATTGGATATAGTACATTTTATATATGTCGAGGCAGGAAGAAAATTCCACTATAGGTAGATTATGATTTCAAAATTCATTCGGTATTATATTTTTAGTATAATTTTTAAATACCTAAGCATACCCTGGTTGATTTCATAAAGTAAAATTATTAAAGATTTTTAAACGAGCCTATTCAAAGCCTTTAGTTACGAAACAGAGCGAAAACGAAATCAAAGGATGTTTCATTAAAAAATGGAGAATGCATTTCAGATCAATAACTGAAGAATGGAAGCCGGGTGGTTTAATGACTAAATAAATAAGCAGCCATGTTCGTTGGGTTTACCTAACGGCTGTGCAAAAAGTCTTTCGCCTTTTAATAAAGCTCCAACACAGAACTTTCCTTGTTGTAATTATAAAGCGACAAAGAAAGTTGTTTTATGAGGAAATTTAGGTCAAAAATCGTGTGCTTTGGTTCAAGAAAGCTCTTCTGTTTACCATAATCTTTTTAATAACATGCACAATAGTGAGGCTTATTAAAATTTGCCCATGAACTATTTTATGTATTCCTTTATTCAGGTAATACAAAAAAAAACTTTTACAGTTATGGTGCAAACTAAAAAATACTTGTCTGCATGTTGTACTTAGGGAACTCATTCCCCCCACACCTTGTATTTTAGTGCGATAATATCCTAAAGAACTGAAAATTACTTAAAACTAAAATTTTCTTATTTTCAGACTTTTTCATTGAACTAAAACATGTTTTTCATTCCCCAAGATCCTTAATTATATAAAATTCTACGTCTGCAGAATCTTCAGTAGGGCAAGTCTGGTTTTCGGAGGTTTGCTTGTTTTTTTCTAGGAGTTTTGAACAATTTTCTTCAACGAAAGAGTAGAGAAAAAACACTTTCAACAGAGTCTTCCCCACACTTTCTGGCTAACTAACGTCACTACTCGAAATTTTTTGATGTTAATTATAGATGTGTAAAGATTTTGGGAAAATGAAATGCTTTTTCGAGATGTTAAATTACAAGGAGTGTCTAGAGGAGAAAAAAAGTTCCCTACATAAGATTTCTACGAAGGTGATCTCAACGCTATTTTTGGACAAGAAACTCTAATTAATGTTGCATCAACGCACCTGAATCGATGCTCGAGAAGATCGTTGGGAATATGTTAAAATTCAACTTCAAAAAATAATTTTTGGGTTATTTTTTGAAGTTGAATTTAAACATGTTCCTAAGGCTATCTGAGCATTTATTTAGATGCGTTAGATGCAATATTGATTAAAGTTTCTTGTTTACAAATATAATTGAAGTTACCTATGTGTTTTTTTGCAAAGAAGTAGTAGAGATGATGCTTCTTCTATTATAAACTCTCATCGTACCTTTTAAAGTTGTTTCTACCTCCGCAGGTTGGAAATAGTTATAAACAGTTCCAAATAGTTATAGCAACGATCCCCTTGAAATTCATGTTTAATGTAATCTTACCAGCAAACAGAGGGAATACACTATTTTAAAATTCAAAATTATGTGTTCCTGCGCAAATTTGTGCTCAAGTCATATACAGTGACATTTCCAACAACTAATACATATTCATATAACAAAGGCATATACAAAGGGGAGGGGAGACAGATTGATTGATTGATTGATTGTTTGGCTTTTTTATGGCGCAAGAGCATCTGGGCTATACTGCGCCAAACATGGTAGGAGGGGAGACAGATGACGCATGCACTTTGGGAATAAAAAAATTTACAATTAATTGTTCGAACTCTGCAACAGTTTCACGGAATTGGTGTAAATTGGTTTCCATTCTCCCTGAAATTTTTTTTCTCATTTACATACCCCGAAGCTTTTCAGGAAAAAATTTCTGGATCCGCCTCTGTTATATACAGGGTGCCCCAACAGTCCTACAACCTTGAAATATTTTGCGAAATACACTTTCGTATCGAAAAATAAAAAAATACGTGTTCAATACTTTTAAATAAACTATTCAATGACGCCAAACGTGACTCCCACTTCGCCCCCCTCCGTTGGAGGGGTAGGTGCAAATTTGAAATCTTAAATTGGAATTCCCATTTTTTATTGCAGATTTGAATTCTCCAGAAAAAAATTACTAAACTTTGACCTACGACTTTTAATTTTTACTCTCCAAAATGGCGCTATAATCGATAAAAATGGAAGCGTACGAGCGTATGAAAATGAGAATATCTCGAGAAATACACTTCGGATCAGAAAATAAAAGAATATGTATTCAATATTTTTAAAACAAGCTATCCAATGATGCCAAAATTTTAGGGGAAATAATATGTAATTTTCATCACACAATAATTTTTGCCACCCACGTACATATAGCTCAAACTAGAGCTTTTTGTTTTTGGAGAAAAAGAGACGCCGTCCCCATCCTGGATTCGAACCAGGGTCCTTCCGTTTAGCCCGTGGTGTCTTAGACAAACGAGGTTTAATTTTCATACTAAACATTGCTTTTTACTTCTGATAGATGGCGTTGTTTTTCCAAAGAACGATATCCTTTCACTCCACCCATGGGGGAAGGGGGCGAGATCAATTTTGGCATCATTGGATAGCTTTTTTAAAAATATTGAAAAGGGATTTTGTATTTTTCTATCTAAAGTGTATTTCTCGAGATATCCCATTGTTTAACGTTCGTACCACTCTTCCATTTTTATCGATTATAGCCTTATTTGTGGGAGTAAAAATTAAAAATCCTAGGTCAAAATCATGTATTTTTTCGGCAAAATCCAAATATGCAATAGAAAATGAGGGTTTTCCGTTTAAGACTACAAAATTGCCTATCCCCCACTCCCCTTGGGAGTGGGGAAATTTATTTTGGTATCATTGAATACTTTTTTTAAACATATTGAACATCTGTTTTTTTATTTTTCAATCCGAAGTGTATTTCTCAAGATATTTTCGGGCTGCTGGAGTTTAGGGACAGTCTGTATATTTCGTTCTACGGTGTATAAATGATTTACGTGTTGTACGTAACATATAAAAATACCGTGGGACGAAACAAGCGTTAACTGCTATACACTGTGTGCAAAGCCCCCAGTTTACAGAGTTCTAAAATTTTTCCAAATCTGAAAAGGGAATCAGTAATTTCAAAAAGCAAAAGCCCTAAAACTAAATTCCGAAACTAATAGCAAAAATAAAAACTGACCATTAATCAAGAAATAAACTGTTGCTATAAACCATTTATTGGAAAAAATATTACGGCACAATTTTTGCATTTCTTTATTTATTGAATTGTGAAAAATAAGAAAATCATAAGCGTCAAACAGAATTAGAAACAAGAGCACAAATATATCATTGGCATTTTTTGGAAGTTGAATCGACATTTGAGTTATAGTCACATGGACATGTATGCATATATAAGTCTACAGACAGGCTTTTAAAATTTAACACTTAACCTTCATCATCTTTTAATAAGAGAACCATCTAGATTTCAGCTTGTATAAAATACTTTGGTAAAGCTCCATTAAGTTCCAGCTTTACTTTTCCGGACTTAGAATAAAACTTCTGACATTTTTTAAATATCTATTTAAAAGTAATGAACTACTAGGAAAAAGATACTTTCCTTCAGTTCCCGAATACTGAAATCATTATTTGCTAAATTATTTAAAGAGGGAAACAGAGAGAAGGAAACTTAAAGTGAAATTGAGAGCAGACGACTTATTTTTGCACAAATAAAAAATATTTCAGTGATAGAACGCTGCGGCAGCATTGCTGCAAAATTGAAAAAATCAAAAATTCATGAATTTGGAGAATTTCTTTCTCAGAGGAATTGAAGTATCAAAGTCATTACATCGGCAACGTTTCTTCGATGGAGTTTTTGAATTGGGTTGAGCATTAATCCCAAATCCGTAATTTTTTCCAATCACGTTTTCGACGATTTTTGTCTATTTAAAAATCACGTATTTTCTAGAATTTGTCCGAATAGGTCAATTTTAGTAATTTTAAATTTACGGTAGAACATCGGTAATCCGAAACAATTCGGGGCATGGGGTGTTCGGATAACCGATGATTTACGAAAAAAATTGTTCCACTGCTACAGGAGCAATATAAAACAAAAAAACAGTGATACTAAACGCGAAACTATTATATATTTTGCATCACACGTCTTACAAATACATACCTTACATAAAGTAGTGTATTAAAGTAAGCCTACAGTTTAGGAAAAGAAGTCCAAAATTGTCTTTTACTTAAGAGTGTTGACACTCATTTATTTGCCATTAAATTTCGCACACGTTTTAAAGACAGCAATTGGACAGCATCATATTCTTCTTATTCTAACCACTTCATAGTCGTCTCAAGGCAGTGAAAGAGACTGGATGATCCTTTTTCACCACGGTTGTCGTAGCTAGGCTCTTCCTCGTCGTCGTGAGGGTCTTGGTCTTCGATGACACTGGAAATGATTTCGTCGTCCGTCAATACTTGATAGCCAGAGTCATCAACATCATATTCGAGCCAGTCTTGAATGTTTTTCTGATCGTCTTCTTCAAATCCTGGAAATTCTGTAATTAGCCCAGCCAGTTCTGATACAAATTTGCTGTGTGGTGTCTCTTCAGGTGCAGGGATAGACTCATCTGATGGAAGGAGCTTATTCCAAGCTTTCGCTAGTGTATTATCCTTGACAGAAGGCCAAGCTTCTGCTGCCATGTACACAACATCCTTCAAGTTAATTTCGGTATACACTTGCTGAATTGCTTTTTCATATTCCCATCGCTAGTGGAACTACATGGCGCGAAAATCTGAATTTGCCGAAGGAACGCTTTCGGTTAATCGGTATTCGGATAATCGACGCTCTACTGTATTTGTTTTCACAAAAGCTGTAGAATTTTCCTGGTTTGAGAGTTATATTTAATGTCTTGACATTTTGATTTGTCGGCCATATAGGCACTGCGGTGGTGTAACATATTAGCTGTTGTCCTGGGTTTGATTCGAAACGGTGCTGAAGAATGAACTTACCGACCAACTGCTCACCATAGTTCGGAGGTTGGTTCCCTAGAATAGTGATTCTCAAGATTTTTGAAGCCATTGCACACTTGCAGTCCTACAAAAAATTGTAGGCGCACTGTGCACAAAATGCTAATAAATAAGATGCAAAAATTATTTTTATTTATATTAATATTAATTCTATTTAATTAATGATTTTTTAGGTGCATATATTTCCCACAGGGGAATCAACTTCCATATAGCCCTGTGTTTAGCGATATAACTAAAATCATTTTAATAATAACCCCACATACATCTGTCTGGGATTTCCTAGGGCGCGCCTAGGAATACCACCGGGCGTACTGGCGCTCCTGGACACGCTCTTTGAGAACCCTTAACTCATAAGAGTTTTGAATTCCTCGAAAAACTGTAGGTCCCGACGTAGTACGACTCTTACTGCCCTTGCCCTGTAAAACGTATAAGCATTAATGTTGACGCATATAGTTTATCGGAAGAGTGTACATGTAAGGTACAAATCAAAAATATTCAAGCTTGATTGGCGCAGAATAACCATTGTTGTCCTTGCGCTTTAAAAATACAACCAACCAACCAAAAATATTCAAACGTGCGTTAAAGTGGTTAAAAAAATTATAACCATAGAACTCTCATAAATTATGGAAGGGCGAATAATGAAAAAAAAAATGGTCAAAAGGTAGATTACACAAACTGTAGGAAAGAAATGACGAGTTAATGCATATGTACAGGGTGACCCATAATAAGCTCCTTGAAAGTAAAAATTTGTATCTGGAGAATTAGTTGAGATAACAAGCCTATATATTGGGGTAAGCCACAGCCATTATAGATAACTTATTTGCGTATAATCACATCATTCGGTTTTCGTCCATTAAGGGGATTGTTCTAATTTTTCTGAATATATATATCAAAAGGTTGACCTTTGAAATGATAACGAAAGGTGCTACTGCCCCTGTATACATATGTACACAGGTGAAGTATTACTCCTACATACTGCTCCTCTATAAAATTATGTATACAGGAGAAATAGCGTATAGGGGAAATTCATAAAAGATCTAATCCATAAAAACCGGAAAAATTCCGGTTTTTATGGATTAGACCAAGTTTCCTCTGTATAGCATAGCTGTGTACAGGAGCAGTAGTAGTACATAAGGGGCCATACTTCACCTGTGATGTGTTGCTGTATATAGGGGAAGTAGCACGTAAGAGTGACTCTTTGGTACATATATATTCAGAGAAAGTAGGAAAATCCCTTTGATGGCCGAAAAACGAATGTGATTATAGGCAAAAAGTTATCAATTGTGATTGTGGTAAACTCCCAAAATATGGGCGTATTATCTGAAATGGTTAACCAGGTATAAATTTTTCACGGGGCTCATTGTGGGATATTCTGTATGATAAATATGATAAGTATGATCACACACACATATATGAGCATGCTCATGATAAATATGAGTATAATCATATGAGGATAATCACGTGGTAAGAATTATGAGAGTGGCCATGGTGTTGGATATGATAGGGTGACTCTATTGAGAATTTTAAAATTGGCGGGACAATTTCATTATCTTCATTTCTGAAATTTCCATACCACATATTAAATTTGTCTTCAGAGTGAAGCCATTTTAATGTTAAACGGCGTAGGTGAGTACTTTACATTTATGTTTAGCATAATTAACAGAAGTAGTAAAGAAATTAATAAGAAAAAAATTTGGTATAATTCGATAGTTAATAAAGGACCCCACCGTAGAAAAAGGTTTCAATATATGGTGGAGCAATTCTAATCCAAAACTGAAAATATAATGAAATTTCCCTACCCCAGAAATTCAATTTCAATGTGCAATGGATCAGTTTCAATTCTTAGAAGGGTACCATTGACATGAAGTTTTTTGAAATGGGCTCTCTTAAATAAGCAAAAGAAAGAGACGTACAATAGCGAAAAAATATTTCAAATCTTTTTCTGAGATCTGCGTCTACTTATAATTGCACGTTCCATTAGATTTAAGAGAAAGATGATTGTGAAGAGATTTCAATTTTCTACATTTGTTTAAAAACATTTAAAAATACAATTTCGATTTTTTCAACAAGAGAGATTTCTACAAGAGAGATTCTGCATTTGCCAAATTCCATTGCACTGGAATAAGGGAAAAAAGAGTTTTAATGGAAAAAGAAAAGTCGCGTGAAGGGGATATTTTTCTCATAGGGAATTCTCCAGGAATTTGTAAATATTTCTTATCCGCAGGCGATTCCTTTTAGGAGTCTGTTTGTTCTTATTTTCCGGTTTCTTTTCCGGAGCCCCTACTTCTTTTTATTTGCTTGTTTGCTGAAAGAGACAGAAAAGTTACTTTTCGCATATCTTTTATGATCGCTCGTCCGTTCTTTCAGCATTTCTTCAACTTCTTTATTCCGTTGTCGCATTTAATTAGACGTTGGCTTGTTTTGCCCGTGTAATTGCGGCTGCTTCTTTCTTTCCTTCTCTTTCTTTTCGTAAAGAGACAACACAGATGGTAAATTTAAAAGAAACGTAAACATGAATCTATGTATGAGAAAGCGATGTGGTGCCACGGACATACACTTCATTACCGTTGGGTTTGTTAAGAAAATAATCATTTCACTTGCAATATATTAACTAACCAAACCATAAAATACATCGTCAGTAATATTAGAGTTTAAGTTTATTACCAATAATGTTTTCCGCCATAGACAGGGACGAAACATTTATAAATTATTTATAGAAAATTATAAATATATTTTTAAAACTTCTGTATATTGACACCGTAAGCATAATAATGCACGAAAAGAAAGGGGTGAAAACGACACTCCGGAAAAAAGAAAAACAACTCATGAGAAAAAGGATAATTCAATTTTAGGTGCTATCATCAGAGCCCATACCCCCTAACCCGCCAGCTAGGAGGTTTCGAACGAATCAATCGTTTTGAATTCGATTTGCACCACTAACTCTGTGTGCATTTGTATAATTAAGGGGTTCAAAAGTGTAAGCAATTCTTGATGCTCACACTGATCATTAACGCGATTGTAATATAACGTTTGTATCATATTAATATTTTGAAACATTGCCTCTTCACAAAGTATTGGTATTTATATTATGCTTACCTTTAGGAATCGCGTGAAGCCAGTAAATAATTACAATTTTTTTAGAGGGATAAGTGTAAGAAAAAACATATGTCTATGATGTTGCTATTCTACAATTGTTCACCTCACTTCTTACACACCCTGAATATTCATTCCATCACCATGTATATCACAACTCGCGTACTCTGAATATTCTTTCCATCATTGTGCACCTCACAACTTTCATACCCTGAATATTCATTCCATAATTGTGCATCTCACAACTTGCATACCCTGAATATTCATTCCATCATTGTGCATCTCATAACTTGCCTGTCCTGAATATTCATTCCATCATTGTGCACTTGACAACTTACATACCCTGAATATTCATTTCATCATTGTGCACCCCACAACTTGCATACTCTGAACATTCATTCCATCATTGTGCATCTCACAACTTGCATACTCTGAATATTCATTACATAATTGTGCACCTCACAACTTGCATACTCTGAATATTCATTCCATCATCGTGCACCTCACAACTTGCATACTCTGAATATTCATTCCATAATTGTGCATCTCACAACTTGTATACCCTGAACATTCATTCCATAATTGTGCACCTCACAACTTGTATACCCTGAATATTCATTCCATCATTGTGCAACTCACAACTTACATACCCTAAATATTCATTCCATAATTGTGCACCTCACAACTTGCATACCCTTGCAAAGAGGAGTGCTGAATAATCTAGAGTGACTGATTATTGAGAGAGAGAGAGAGAGAGAGAGAGAGAGAGAGAGAGAGAGAGAGAGAGAGAATATGAGAAGCAGTCCGATTCTTCACTAATTCTCCCGCTTGTGAAGTCCCACGGAAGCGCACTTATGCTCTTTTATCACAGAACAGGGGGAAGGTTATTAGTAAATTAGTAAGCAAAACACAATCGACTATAGTTATATATATTCGAAAAACCTTTAAAATTGTTTCGAAGGATATATCCTTATTCGGAACGAATACGTGTTTACAGTCTGAGCGAAAACTGGAACTACATATCCTTCGAAACAATTGTAAAGGGTTTTCGAATATACAGGGTTTGTCCCAAAAGTTCCCGAAATGATTTTTTTTAAAATCATTTATTCAATATCAGTTTACAATCTTTTCAGAACTTTTCAAAGTATTCTCCCCCTGCTTCGATGCACCGTTGCCAACGCTTCACCCAATCATTGAAGGCGCCCTGGAAGTCGTCAATGGGAATCTCCTTCAGTGAGGTCGTCGCTGTACGGCGGCTGGGGCAGCGTTGCCACACCCATTTTGGCCAGCAACTCGGAGATAATGAGAGCGGTGTGGGTTGACGCTTTGTCATGGTGCAAGATCCGATTATCGCGAATTTCATTCCGGATGTGTCGAACTCTGTTGCACAACCGTTTGCGCACTTCACAGTAAAACTCCTTGTTGACTGTTTGTCCTTGTGGCACGAATTCACTGTGAACCACACCTTTTCTGTCAAAAAACACAATGAGCATTGCCTTGATTCGCGATTTGCTCATCCTTGCTTTTTTCGGGCGAGGAGACTCCTTGATGTGTCACTCGCTGCTTTGGCGCTTTGATTCGGGATCGTACTGAAAAATCCACGTTTCGTCCCCTGTGATCACTCTGTCCAAAAATTCTGGGTCCGTTTCGTAGCGTTCATGCAATTCCTGGCACTTCAACAAACGCTGCTCCTTCATCTCACTCGTCAGGACTTTTGGCACCATTTTCGAGCAGACTTTCCTCATTTGAAGATCCTCCGTTAAAATGCGATGAACGATTGTTTTGGGTATTCCACACTCCTCTGCAATCATCCGAACACTTAATCGTCGGTCATTGTCCAAAACTTGACGCACTTTTTGCACCGAGTCGTCCGTTTGTAATGTCGACGGGCGTCCAGAGCGGTAGTCGTCGTTGACGGACTCCCAACCTTCCCGGAACCGCTTGTGCCACATGAAAGTTCGGCTTTTTTTCATCGCCCCATCACCGTAGGCTTTCTGAAGCATTTTGAGCGTCTCCGCCCCGTTTTTACCCAGTTTCACACAAAATTTGATTGCATAACGCTGCTCCAAAAACTGGTCCATTTTTTGATCGACGAGGGTGCAGTAGATACCTCTGCGCGGAGCGTGACCCTGCCTCAACAACTGCCCGCAGGCGACTGATACCGGTCTCGTTTCCAAGCTCAGATCCCTCACCAACGTCTCCGCCCGAAGCTCCGCCCTGTCTGGCAGCGTTGCCAACTACAAAAAATCATTCCGGGAACTTCTGGGACAAACCCTGTATAATCGTTATTGATTGTGTTTTTCTTACTAATATACTTGGCACAGTGTTTTTCGCCAACTGATTTCTTCATTAAAGCTTTTACAAGTACTCGGCGATATCTCCACGTGTTCATTATTTTCTAGTTCTGGTCAATTTCATTTGTGACAGACATGACATCAGACAGTTTCTCAGTCCATTATTTCATATTAAATATTTCTGTATTGTTCCAAAATTTTATCTGCTTATGCATATGGGCCTTAAATACAAATGCAGTATAAAATTGGGATAAAATATTTTTATGAATTCAGGAACAAAAACTAGTCTTGACAGACATGACAAGAATCGGATATCGTTTTACAGTGTGCTTATATTAACACTAAAAAGCTCTGAATTTATTTACATTGCAAGTGAATTTTTTTCTATCATGAAGGTAACAGTTAAGTAAAAATAAATTAATTTTTGAAAGAATCTAATTTAAAAAAATATTTTACAGTGTGACAGACATGACATGTCTGATTTTTTTTAATAAAACGTAGTATATTGTTACTTAAACTTATTTTTTCATGGTTTATGCAATTTTGATTGCAGTTTATAATCAGGAATTATAATACATAAGTAGTGGCGGTATTAGCACTTGAGAGGCCCCAGGCGCAATCAAATTTTCAGCCCCCCTTCTTCTTCTAAACGGTCAATTTCATTTGTGACAGATATGACATCAGACAACTGTTTTTAATATATTACTGCGTACAGAAATGATTGACACAAATGCAGTCACAGGGTGGAAACTATTTTATTCACAACAAATGAATATTACATTGGTTAGACATACTTCCCATTTAAGTTTATGCATTTCTGCCATTTGACTGGGAGTTTCCGAATGGCTGTGGTGAACCAATCCTTCGGTGTGTTGGTGCACTATCTATGGACAACAGCCTCTAATTCGCAGTTACATTGCATCACGTCGTAAATAAACTTCACACGATAGGGAAACGCCAAGAAATAGGTGATCGTGCGCTACGCGGAATGCAGAAATGGGGCTACCAGTTCGTGAACGATTAAGGAAAACGGTTTTTCTTCCAGTCACCGTCAGTGCAAGCATGACAGCAACGATGAAAACGATTATTATGGACAGAGATGGACAGCACGATTTTTGTGGAAAGAGGAGGTTTCAGGAGGCGATATCCATCAATATCAGTGTGTGGAAAGGAAGTACAATCAAGGCGAACTGTGTACCATTGGTTGCCCAAGTTCAACAGTGGACGACTGCAATGTAACTGTGAGTTGCAGGCTATCTCCATAGATGGTGCACTAACACACCCAAGGATTGGTTTGCCACAGCCATTCAGAAACTCTCAGTCAAATGGCAGAAATGCATAAACTTAGATAGGGAGTATGTCTAACTAATGCAGGATTCATTTTTGGTGTTCGTTTGTTTGGTTTTACGGCTCAAAGACTACAGTGGTCATGCTGCGCCGGGACCTACTGTTTTCCGAGGAATCCGAACCTCTTAAGGCCTAGGGAACCAAACCCCGGACTACAGTGAGCAGTGCGATCTTTATGAGATCTCTGAGTAAGCGTTCTTTTTGCACTGCTGGGAGTCGAACCCGGATTAGCCGCGCAATAGGAGAACGCGTTACCACACTGCGCCACCGCAGGGCAACATTTTTGGTGAATACAATATTTTCCACCCTGTGATGGCATTTGTGTCAATCATTTCTGTACGTAGTAATATTTTTCATCTTGCATTTTGTATATATTAAAAAGAAATGCGTGTTCATATATTATTTGCTTATATTCTTTTTATCATTCCGGAAAACAATATTTGTATTAACTGAATATTTTAAATATTAATAAATTAAAAACTTCATGTGACAGACATGACAAAAAGTGGACAATGCTTTTCAGGTTCAATTCTAAATATCTGATTTACTTTAATATAACAACTAACGGTAAATTGTTATAGGAAAATAACATTTAGAGAAGTCATTCTCCAAAAGATTTAAAATATAATAGAGATTCAAATTATTTTTATTTAACATGAAATAACCTGACAAAGAGACAAAGAGTTTGTGACAGACATTACACATGTGACGATTTTAAACATGAACTTGTTAGTCCACCTGAATATGTCTGATTTTTTACGAAATTGTTGTTCTGTTGCAAATGTCTGAGTAAAAACTACAATTAATCTTGGAATTTATAAAATCTAGGCGTATTAATTTTTTTTCTTCTTTAATCCATGCGGTCTATGGTTCATTTTATCTTTTTCTTGTCGTATTCCTCGTTGCTTCTCAGTTTTGCTATTACGTTGTTTTTTCCGCTGCACTTTTTTTTGTTCACTAACCTTTCGTTTATGCACTTCATATTTACCAGCAATTCTAAGCCTCTCTCCTTCTGTCGTTCAGCAGTTATTTTAGTCATATGCAAAATTAAGAAAGTTACTTTAAATTTTAAGGCTTACGGAAGACTAAGAAGTTACGTAACTTCCAGTAAAATTACGCAACATGGCATATATGAAATCACATGTTTTGAAGATAAAGAGACTTGCTGAAAGTAGTTTACTTTCTCGGGAAATTAATTTGTATTGCCACTAACAGTATGTTAATAAAATTTGTATTAAATACTTTATCTTTACGGAATGAGAAACTTCTGACGGATAGGGCAAAGTTTGACAGACATGACAATATATAAAAAATGTGACAGACATGGCACTTTTTAATCTTCATTTTTTCAATTCCCAATCAATAATTTTTTTACCAATATGGGGTTAGATAACTTATTTTCAACTACAGAAAGCGATTATGAAGTATTGTACACCTTGTGCTATTATTTTTTATTTAAAATGAAAAACCCATCTTTTTGTGACTGACACGACAAGTAGATTAAGACTAAATAAAACTTTTATATTAAAAAAAACAAATCTACTTAAATTAAAAAAATATATTTTTTCATGAATACGAGCTTTATAGATTTCTTTGCAAAAAAAGAAAAAATATGACAAATTAAAGCTAAACAATTTACAGTGACAGGCCATTTATGCATTAAAACGAACTTTTTAGTAGCAGGCAAAACGACTGGAAGTAAACCACTGTAGAAAAATAACCTTTGATAGAAACGTTGAATTTTGTTATTTTTATGAAATTTGAATATCTATTATTTAATAGAAATAAAAACACGTAGACAGTATTCACATTTAAAAAATGAAGTGTGGGTTGACCTTTCCGTGAAATTGACTTTTGAGCTTTTCTCTCAGATTGTAAACACGTATTCGTTCTGAAGGAAAAGGATGTATCCTTTGAAACAATTGTAAAAGTTTTTTGAGTATATAATTGCGATTGATTGTGTTTTTTTACTAATATACTTTACGTTGCGTTTTTCGCCAACTATTTTCTTCGGAGGAAGATAATTAAGTGGGCAGATTATTTCAGCACGGCCCGCTGAAATCAAACCAGCAACTTTTGTATTGCACAGAACCATGTCCACTCAGCTGCTGAAGCCAGTAATGCACGGCGTGATTTTCGCTTTAATTTTGCTAAAACGGTAGGTTTTTGCAGATAATGCGAAAGAAAGAAGACCATGCATGACTTGCTCCAATAGTAGAGTAGCTGTGGCCACTGGCGTAGGCAGCATTTCGTTTTGGGGGGAGGTACATGCAAATTTATTTAAGATAATGTAACACTAAATATTTTCCTCTGAATAATAATTATATAATTAGTAAATATTAAATTATTTTATCAATTAAATATTATTAATTACACTAATTAATTGGCTTATTTGTATAATTTTAAAATGCTAAAAATAAGAATGTTTGTACAGGAGTATTTTAATCAAAGCAGTTGGTTGATTTGAACATGAAAATGAAACCATATTTTTTTTTAAACATCTCATTAATGCTCGAATAATAAAGCAATACATGATTGGTACAGTTAAGTTGTTTATTTTCACTTGAAATATTTTTCGACATGTCTGTGATCGATTTCTGTCTGTGTTCTTCAGCAAACTTCTTCGAAAAATGTTTCAAGCGAAAAACGAATATCTCAATTGGGCCCTAAATGTAGATTGTTTTATTATTTTAAATGGCGTCACACAGTGTTGTTGTCGTTCGCCATTAACGTTTATTTAATGGTCGACAAGTTACTTAAAATTAAACAGAAAAATATTGTATACTACAATTTTAGACGCCGGTTGTTTCTTTTTTCAAACGCATTAATTACGTCATCAGATACCACGATTTCGACGTTAATTGATATCAAAGCAAAGCTAATTATTTAGACCAATAAAGAGCTTTCGGCATGAGAACTCCCCTACTAATATAATGAGAGTCTGTATTCCCCCCTCCCTCCCACCATCTGAAAACTTTACCTACCAGGAAATAAAAAGGTGTTTTGTGTAGCGGTCTGATAATATATTTTCAAACTGTATTTACAAAGACTGTGGTTTTTCTGAAAACGAGTGTTCTCGATAAAACCTTTGACTTCTATGAAAGAATCCAGTTATTTATCGGTGCATATATCATAGAATGGTCACCCTCCAAATGTTTACTACTAGTTTGTGTCTGGTCTCTCAGTATACAATCGTATGATAAAGGATAAGATTCAAGAGGTAAAGTAAGAAGACGTGAAACGATTTAGTCTTCAATCTAATTTCTCCCATGTATCTCTTTTAAAAATAAACTATTTCTTTATCTACAAACTAAATTTGTCCCCAGACGCTCCTCCTTGGCTATTTGTTCTTGTATGCATCTCCTTCCATGTATCCCTTTGGTGGCATTTTAAAAACTAACTCTTTCTCCCCTTAACACAAAGAGCGAGTACTCGAGTAGCACCCCTTGCATTCTAAACTTCCGCTTCAGGGAAATAAAATCACATGTCACATTTATGGTGAGTCGGAGATTCTGTTGTAAATTTTTCTAGTTCCTTGTTAGAAAGTTGCTACACTTATGTCACACTTATGGTGAGTCGGAGATTCTGTTGTAAATTTTTCTAGTTCCTTGTTAGAAAGTTGTTACACTTATGTCACACTTATGGTGAGTCGGAGATTCTGTTGTAAATTTTTCTAGTTCCTTGTTAGAAAGTTGTTACACTTATGTCACACTTATGGTGAGTCGGAGATTCTGTTGTAAATTTTTCTAGTTCCTTGTTAGAAAGTTGTTACTTTCGAATGCTCGTCTGTTTCAGGTAGACCGTCACAGTCAACGTCAGATGCTGTATAGCATATTCACCTGTTGCACCGAGCTTCAGAGGACAACTGGAAACTTCGCTCAGGGGATTGCAATCAGCTTTGCCTTAAGGATATACACCGGACATCTATATTCCCACCCTGGTCTAGACCAGGTGAAATAACTTCTCGGAAGATAACAGAAAAACAATACAAACCTATTTCTGAAACTGATCTGCATCAATCGTGTCATGATACGCCAAATTTCACTACTATTCTTCGAATTTTAGTTAATGAACATTCAATGACACTCTAAAAAACGATACTAGCATACGGTAGCATCTTCAGTAAATATGGCTGTCTGAGTTTTTTTCTCGCTCGGCTCAAAATTTCGCTAGACACATAACTATATCAAATCGCAAAAAGTTTAAATTAGCTGTCAATGTGTTTTTCCTCCAGTTAAAATTACGATATAGGCTGGATGCATAACCCTGTGTCACCTCCGCAATGTTCCCCTTTTTATACTAATGTTAGCTGACGTCTTGGTCCTGATTCTGTAAAGTACTAACGTAAGATAATGCACAAGAAGATCATTCCACTAAAACAATTTAATTTTTTTTCTAGCACTCAAACTCTATTGTACCTATCTATCAAAATCAGAGGCTTGTGTCAACACAACGCTTCATCCTGCCGTATACCATAGTTTCTCATATGAGGCCATACACCTACATAAACAATGCTTTTTTTATATAATGAATTCAGATAAATATACATACTAAAAATTATTTTATTACCCATTGATTCTATATAAATAATGCCCATGAAAGAACCTTAAACTGGTAAAACTACCATTTTTGAAATACGTTATCTAATCGGTGGAGAGCCTCGTAACAAGCTTTGGTTTTCTGCTCTCCTCCGTTTCTAACCTATCATTGTTGAATATTCTTCAATTTTAACCAAATGTTAAATGTATCGTCAGATGGATATCGTAATAGATGTATCAGCAACCACTGTATATCGGTTGAATAAAATTATTATTTATTTATTTATTTACTGATTGATTGATTGATTCATTCATTCCTGATAGCTTTTAATTCTTGATTTCTTATCAAAGATCAACGTGAGTCTTTATTTCACTTTGCAAAGCTTAAAATTTTTAAAAGATAGCTATGTGTGGTGAAAATCGTTTATGAAAAAGGGTTTTAAAACTGGTAATTTAAAAAGTATTTTTCTCTCATTAGAGTAAAAGTACATTTTTATCAACGCATTAAAAACCAAGTAATAAATCATTGTGGCGATCGAGAACGTTCTTTAATTCCAACGAGAAAAATTGGAGAAATTTAGCGTAAAAAACGAATCGGAAAAATGTTGCGGGAAAGGATGATGAATTTTAGGAGAAAAGCTCAGTAAAAATATTTTTAACACTAATATAATCATTATCTTAATGATAATTGTACTTTGCAATATAATAAAAAAAGCATGATGACTAATTTATAAATATTAATCATAACAGATTTGGAAAATTAATTCAGATAAAATTTGATATATTTTTCATAATTTATAATTTCTTTAAAAGAAAATTCGCGATTGTAAGGTAAAACAAATAAAGGCCTTGTTGTAGGGGGGGGGGGAATTCTAATCGAAGAAGAAGAAAATTAATTGCTGAAGAATACATAAAAATCAATTAAGCTATTAGCGTGTGTGCGTGTCATCATATTTCCCGAAAAAGTCTTCAGGCTAACATTTTTATGATATCTTATAATGCCATCTTGTTGACGACTTCTGTTGTTGTGAGCTCTTGAGGGAATGCGTAGGCGATTTTTCGAAAAACATATTTTTATAAAATATAATTGGTAACCATAAAAAGTCGGAAGATTAAATTCTTTTGCGAGAATTTCTTTACGAGTTCACGTCCGGTGTTTGTTTATGGTACGTGTGTAATAAAACGGAGATTTTAAAGGAAAGGTTTTCAATGACATTTCAGTATGAAAGCTTTTAAAATACGTTGTTATTATAACTGAATTAATTTATATACGTGCTGACTTAACATGCAATGGTCAATATCGTATTTTCCGATAGGCTATACTAGGTTATAGGCTATACTAGGCCATAGGCTAGGGCGGCAAAATGTTGTGTGTGGAGTTTAACAAAATTAATACCATACGATGATATAATCAGATGTTTTGGCGAGAAGGAAGCTAGACGTCATGCTTTCCATTTAAATACCAGTGTTTAATGGGCTTTTATTTATTTTTTGCTAAAATTAAAATTTATTTCAATGAAATTGAATTTGATTTATTATATACCATGAAGAGATAATACTTTAATATATTAGTTAATATTATTATTTAATGTTTATGTTTCAATTTATGAGTTTGTTTTTAAACAAAGTTATTGTCAATACAAAAGTTTTGCGTACATTGAATGTAACAATTTTTATGTTTCTACCCCTGATTGGGGTGGGGCGGACGGGTAGAAAGGGGCGGTAAAAAAGTAGCATAAGGGCAGCAAAATGGTAAATCCGCCAATGGACATGGTAGGGAACATGGGCAGTTATATTGTATCATTACCGCTAAGAAATTTTCTTAAACCCTTGATTCAAAATCTCGATTTGCAGAAATTACATCGCTGAATTTTTTTCTTAATAGACGAAAACAAGGTCTTGTAGCCTATTGCTCTTGACTAATAATGCAATAACAAAGAGAGATTTTGTCCATAAAGTCTGGAAGTTTTTCAAAATATGTCGGAAGATATATATTCAGTTTTCATTTTAGGGCTGCCAAACAGATTTGTTCCCATTTATATCCACTGCTTCATCCGAAAAACCGTTTGTAATTTCAAAATTTTTCTTAAAAATTTAGACAATAATGAAACCATTGATATCCAAGTCCCTAATATCAGAAACGGATTTAGGTTATATTACTCCCGGTGCGAACAGGAAATTTGGCGCAACTTCCGCAAATTTTAATTATTTTCAAAACAGTCCCTTTTGTGGCGCAGTTTCTCTTCTATTTCTAGGGACCTCCTAAATGGCTACTGAACATTATTACAAGACAGAAAAGCACAATAAGAATTAAAAAACTTCCTTACAACAAATAACATGTAACTGCAGTACAAATACTTTTTCTGATGAGCCAAAAAATTAAATTTTTTAATATAAAAATTAAAGTCTTACATGAGTTTAAATAATTTGAATGTCCTCGGTACAGCTAAATATTAAACCATTTTGATGTAGTTTTCACATTAATAATTTAGTTAGTTTCTAATATTCGTTAAGACATTTTGTCACCTCCAACTTTTGGCTTGGCGCCTTGTGTGACGGCACCGGTCGCACTGCCCCTAATCCGTTCTTGATATATGCGAGAATTGAGGCATTTTTACTGGTGGAGGAAAAATTTTTTATTGGACCGAAAGAACGAGATAACTATATCTGAGGAGTGTATATTAGGAAGGGATTATTGCATATGCATATAGGGATTTTAAAAAGCATGTAAGAATAAGAGGTTGCTGAAAAAGTATTGAAGGTAGGAAAAGCACCCAAAAAAGGCATTTAAAATTTTTTAAAAATAATCGAAGGAAGAGGAATTTTGTTTGAACTTTCCTGTCATTTTGTTTGAACTTTCATGGCATTTTGTCTGAATTTTCATGGTATTTTGTCTGAATTTTTATGGTATTTTGTCTGAATTTTCATGGCATTTTGTTTGAACTTTCATGGTATTTTGTTTAAGCTTTTCTGGCCTTTTCTCGAACTTTCCTGGTATTTTGTCTGAATTTTAATGGCATTTTTTATGAACTTTCATGGCATTTTGTTTGAATCTTCATGGCATTTTGTTTGAGCTTTCCTGGCATTTTGTCTGAATTTTAATAGCATTTTGTATGAACTTTCATGGAATTTTGTCTAAAATTTTATGGCATGTTGCTTAAACTTCCATGACACTTTTTCTGAAATTTCATGACAACAACATGACAACATATCTCAACTTATATTGCATTTTGTATGAACTTTCATGATACTTTGTCGGAATTTCTATGGCATTTTGTTTGAACTTTTATGGCATTTTATCTGAACTTTCGGACACCATTTATAAGTAATATTTCATTCCTTCGAAATAAGCAAACGAGAATTAGATTTTTGTAAAGTTTCCCTTCGTGTATTCATTAGTGTTATTGATTTAAAAACGTTGTTATAACTCATTTCATGTTATTTTAGTTTTCTTAGATATGTCATAATGACAACAATAACAATTTTATTTATTTAAAATTGTTGTTTAATAACAATTTATTCAACCTGAGGTACATATTAAGTGGCGCTTACACGCGACAATAATATGGAGGGCTGTAGTTTATAAAAAAATTCATTGCTAACTTACAAAATAATAGCGATAAAGCCGAAAGAAAACTTTTGTAAACTAGCTTTCGAGATAACAAGCGAAATTTTCGCACAGTTTTTGGTATCTGAATTTTGCCAACGAATCAAATTGTAGGTCTTGGGTAGTCGTGAACGAGAACGAATGTCGGTATCGAAAAAATTGAATTAATATTTTCACAGTGATATAAAAGTCCAATCCGTTTAATAAATCGATACAAGGAAGGCTTATGAAGCGGTTTCTTCAGCATAGCAAAATATCGTGTATCAGCAGAATGTGATCGTCGACAGGTCCCAATTTTTGCCATCAAAATTCGCAGTTTGGCAGCAGCCGGTTACATCTGCCGCTCCAAACTTCATCGTTGAGTAAATGCACATTTTTTATGCCCAAAGTAATTATAAAAGCCGCGCATATTTAAGCAGAAACCTAATGGTACGTGGAAAGCGTATAAAAACGCTCCATTTTTAAATTTGTGACATTGTTCGTTCTGGCCTTCGAATTAAAAAGTTCTTGAACAGACGCTAGTATGTGAATATTCATGTTTTTTTTTCCATTTATTTTAAAAGAAATTTCCATTGTATTTATGGTGTGGAAACGATAACGCTTTAATTCAAAGGAAAAAGCCTGGTAAAAACTGTCAGGAAATGAAAATTATCGTAATTTTTATATAGGGAACTTCATTTTATTTTATGAACTCCACTTCTATTCAAATTTTATTAAAAATTCATTCCAATAAAAATCCATTCGAATAAAAATTCCTTCGAATAAACATTCATTTGAATCAAAATTCCATTGGATTGTAGATCAGTGCTTCTCGAATAAACGCTAGCTTTAAACCGCTCGTGGTTTATGAACATTCAGTTCCATTTAAAATTTGTTTGTAGAGAACAATAGCGAGACTGATTTACAAGACTAATTTACGAGTTTCATTGATAGGAGATATTTGAAACGTTCATTTACGAGGCTCACACATATCTACAGGATATATTTGTGAGGCTTATTTACAAGAGGTATTTACGGGCCCATTCATCGGATACTTTGAAAAAGCCCGTTTGGAGAAAACGTGTGAAATGTTCGTTAATAGGAAATATTCATAAAGGATAATTTAAAGCAGATAGTTTAAAGCCTTATTTACGTGTTTACGGAGTATTTACGAGAATTACATGCAGATAACACCTACAAAAGTTGCTCAAGCGAGATGTTCAAAACAATTTTACTCAAAAAATAAATAAAAATAAATTAGGATGCAGATTTAGAGAAAATATTCACAAAAATTACACACGGGGAAATATTTATGTGGCTATATAATTTTAGGGGAAATTTATATAAGACTCATTCATAAAAATGTCTACGGTATACGCAAGTAATATTATAAATAAAGTTAGGCATTACAAAATTACTTGCTCTTCAATCTATTAATATTTATTTTGTCAAAATGCACAATTATGCTTAATTGAATACAGTAGACGAATAACATGGTAGTGGTTCGGCTTAAAAATAGCAAATTATAGGAAGTCTGGTATATGATCATACAATTTCATGTGAAAAGTTCAAAAAGGCAAATTCGGCCCTTACTCTTAAAAATAATAGTTCAAGGTTGAACCAAAATATGGTGATTTGCCAGCTGCATCCGTTATTAAGAACTACGTTTCACCACATTTTGGCATCAGATATGTTACCAATATTTGGCTGAATGTTGAACCAATATATGGATATACTTTCAATAACGAATAAGGCAACACTGAACCAAATTCATGGTTCCAGCTTGAACCAAATATATTGTTCTAGGTTAAACCAAATAAATGGTTACAGCTTGAACCAAATATATTGTTGCAGGCTAAACCAAATAAATGGTTACAGCTTGAACCAAATATATTGTTGCAGGTTGAACTAAATATGGCCAAAAGTATCCGTACGCTGTACAGCAATATAAAATCTTACCTTTAACACGTTACACATCAGGGGCGTATCGAGAAGTGCCAGAGTCCCCACTAGTTATCTCGGTTGCTATTGAAACCACATCTACCAAAGTTCGTTTACAGAGAGTGCACATAAGTGCCTTAAACATACTACCTATCAGGGGCGTATCGAGGGGTGCCGGAGCCCCAATTATTTATCTCGATTGCTATTGAAGCCACGTCTACCAAATTCCATATACGAAGAGTGCACATAAGTGCCTTAAATATGCTATATATCAGGGGCGTAGCAAGGGAAGCCCCATTATATATCTCGGTTAGGGAGCATTCAAGTATTATGTAAGAACTTTTGGGGCGTAGGGTTGCTGTTAGTGCTTATTTTCCTACGTTAGCCAATGTTAAATTTTGCTGTGGGGGGGAAGGAGCATAAAATGGCCAAAATATCGAATACATAATAATTGAACGCTCCCATACTATAGAAGACACATCTATCAAATTTCAAAGACAGTAAATATAAGTGCCTTTTTATTGACTTTATTTTTAAATTTTTCATTTCTCTTTCATTTTATTAAAATTTGCTTATGCATTTCGGAAATGTGTAAAATTGCAAATAACATTTACAATGCACAGTATAGATTTATTAAGCATCCTCTGGGTTGAACACTATATACTTCAGAATAACAACACTATAATTTTTATATTTATAGACAGACAAGGGATTGTAATCAATCAAATTTTCAACCGAGATAACTTGTATGCCTGAACTAACTTCGAGTTTATAACCTCTAATACAGAACTGACTGCTTGAAGAAAACATATGATATACAAATCCAATAACTGTACTATGACAAAGAATAATTAAAATTTTAGCAAAAACTGGTTCACCATTATGAAAAGCTGAAATTACACACATTCCAGTTTTATAATTCCACATATCTCTACATTTGCCGTTGAATAAAAATTTTCATAGTTAACAAGACATTCTTGTATTTCTGGTGAATATAACGTTTTATCTATAACCTTAATGTTTCTAACCACAATGAAGAGGTACAATTAAAGTAATATTGTAATTGCTGGTGCCTCTGACTAAGGGAATATAGCAAATTTATTGAATTTCTCAAATTCTGAGCTATTCGTTTGAAATACAAATGTTTCGCCTCAAATCGCACAGACCATGAACAAACCAGTGGCCCAAATTCTAAGGTAAGTTTTGGGTTATGAATAAGAAAATCGTGTTTCGGCTTTAAATTTACTGATGGAAAAATTTTCTTAAACAAATTATGGTGGTCTTTAACCAAATCAGCCAGTAAAGATACATAGGTGAGGATAACTTTAGGAGCAAGTAGAATGTCCGTTATATCCCTCAGAATCAGAAGAAGCTGCCATGAAAGTTCCCGTTCCCGCATTTTTTCTGTTATGCAAATAGGCAAAAATCTTAAAAGACACCATATGCGTGACGCATTCATTTTTATACCCTTACTGTGATTATCACCAATCTCATTTGGCTTATTTGGAGAGTCATTAGAGCCTAACTTTGCTATGCGTATCCTACGATTCAGTTCTAACAAAGTTATATACTTCTTTTAAATGAATTCATTTATAATTAAACCCAACTCTATAGGGACAAACCATGCATAGCATCTGGAGGTAAATTATTATAAATATATGAAAGTAATTAAGATCATTGAAAGGAGAAGCACACGTTAAACCATAAACGGAAGCATATTTCTGATGTTTAATAATGAAAGATGGTAATCATGCATGGATTTTGTTCGTCTTTCAAAAAATATATCATTGAAATTTAAGTTCATTTCTGCAGAAGTTCCTAAATAGAAACGACATTTTTTGAAAACTTTGCTAGAGAAGCATGTCATAAGGCTACCAACTTGATGAAGGAAATTTATATATTACTTAACATGCGCAACATCCTCTGCCTATATAAGGAGTCGTGAAGCCTTTTTTCACCATACGAGGACTCCGTAATGAAACTTGCTTTACCAGATCTCCAGTTACTTGTTAAGCTCTTTTATCAACGAAATAGCAATGCTTCTGCTGCACTTGAATCATTTCGGCAGGTAAAAGATTTACTCAGAGGCCCTCTGATAATTACAAATCTTCGAAAAATGATCTTGTATTTTGAAGAGACCGGAACATTCGCCGTTAAACTAGGACAAGGCCGCAAACCAACGCGAGTGCAGCAGCTTGAAGAAGTTGCAACTGCAGTAGTGGAGCAGGGAGCAGCAAATGCACATGGTAGCAGTAGTGCACGTGCCATATCACGGGAATTGAACATGCCATATACGACAGTGTAGAGAGTTATGAGAAATGTCGTGAGATTTTATCCATATAAGATAGCCCACACTCAGCAATTGCTTTCTGGTGATAATGACGTGTGGAAAACATTTGCTTTGATGTTCATTGCTCGGATGACAGTCGATGATGTTGCCTTGGCAGATACTGTGAAGTGATGAGGCCCATTTCCACTTGAATGGCGCTGTAAACATACATAACTGCCATACTTGTTCTGACACAAATCCCCACGTTCATCAACAAATTCCGTTGCATGCTCCAAAAGTGACAGTGTGGTGTAGCTTCACCTCATCTTTTGTCATTGGTCCTTACTTCTTTGAAGAAAATATGGCCTCGGAGCCAATGACATGTTCTGTTACTGGCTCTAGATATGCATTTATGTTCTGGAACTTTGTCATTCCTTTGCTTCAACAGAGAAATTGTCCTGACACTACAATCTTCATCCAAGATGGTGCACCCCCGCACATCACGTTGTCTGTTCAAACATTATTACGGCAAAACTTTTCGGATGACAGAGTGATGAGCAGGCCATTTTCAACATCTTGGCCGCCTCGGTCACCCGATCTTAACCCTTGTGACTTTTGGCTGTGGGGATATTTAAAGAGCTGCGTTTATAAAGGCAATGTTCAGAACGTAGCAGTCTTAAAAGACAGAATTTCGCAACATGTATCCCACCTCCAAGCGAATGAGTTATGTTCTGACGCGGAATGTGTTGTGCATCGAATGCAATTTCTAGAGCAAAGAGACGGAGGATATATCGAGCCGTACCTGTGACGATAGTGTGGTTCCACATGTGATAGCAATAAAGTTATTGACAAATCTTTTTTTAGTCATATTTACTGTCCTACGGTATACTGTAATTTGATGTGATTGCAATAAAGGTTATTGCATGTTAAAACACTTTTTCGTTGTTAATATTAATAAATTGCCTGCTCCGCAGCGCCATTTCCTTCCCTAGCAACCGAAATATGAACTCATTTTTTTTCTTTCAGAAATCAATATCGCATACCCAGGAGAGCATGTGTACGAAATTTGGGTGAAATTAGCAAGTAGTTTTCCCAACAGAGAGGTATAAACACCTGTTTAATTTGGATCACCCTGTATATTAGGGTGGGTCGAATTTTCAACAGTTGCTCAAATCGAAACGTAATATTGTGGAAAATTTGCTACTCGTCGAGATAAACACAGTGAAAACAGAAGTTCTGTAATCGGGTAATATCTTCATGTCGCGCATGACCCCCAAAATTTGGGAAATTAACCATAAATTAGGCATAAATTGATTGTTTTTAGAAAATTTGAAAAGTGCCTTAAATTAGTCGGATTATCATGAAACTTCAGTTGTAACAGTAATTAGAAACACATTAGCGGGAGATAATACTTTGACGGACGAAAATTTCCCCAGATGGAGCGGGCAGGGGGTCGCTTTAGGACGAAAATTGGCCAAAAGTGTGAAAAAAATGAAACATCGTAGATGCGTTCATGACTGTAGAAAAACAGGTTACGCAGACGTTGTGATTATCTATTGCTGTGCAGCTCTTCGCCTGTTTGCATTCCACATTCAGTGTAAAGGAAAACGACACAGAACTCACCACTGGGAGGTGGCCGCACTTCGAATTCCACCCACTCCCTTGCAACCATAGCTGGAAGTGGGAAATCACTACTCTTGTGATTTGGTTTGGTTCCCCATGAACTGGACTTCGTTTTCAAATATTGGCATTTGACAGCGAGAAAACAAAGTTGCTCTGATGAAACCCTCTCTGCAGTCACTGTCACATACTTTGCTGGCTGCTTCTGTGATTAGCTTCACAGTACGTTTAACTACCTGAGTGCGACATGGAAATTCGTCTACGTCGAAAGTTGGTGTCTGCTTGGAATGAATGATGTCTAAGACTTCCTCGGATGTTGCAGATGCTAGAAGTGGAGGACAGGTAATTTTCGTTGATCACCAAGTTATCAACCCAGTGTAGTCTTTTGCATCAAAATTTAAATCAGGAGTGATGAACGTACATACGGATCTGCATTTCTCTGGTATTTCCCTGGCTTTTAAAATGCACCTCAAAGCAAACTCTCTGACATGCTGTCTTTCGTCCTTCACCATAGCCAGAAAAAGATTCACAGGATTGGCAAAACAAGCATTGTTTTGGATTACTGGATCAATGATTGTTCTGAGATGATCTGGTAAATATCGGGAATCCTGAATACACTGAAAAACATGTTTTAGACCTTTAAGTATTGCTGGTTGGGTTTTGATTGTGAACCATCGAGGTGAGTATACTTTCAGGATGAACACTGTGATATGAATAAGATTTGAAGATGGGTCTGAGGAAGCAACCTAAAAGTCTGAGGACTCTATTAGCTGTTGTTAACCACCTGGAATGTCTGAACAGTCCATGGTTACGAATAGCAAGATCTGAAGAACAAACACCTGAGTGGATGGCCAGTGAAATTTCAAGTAAACACTTTTGATCTTTGCTTAAGATATACTTCTTCACTTTTGAAAGTATGCACTGAATTTCCAGGAATGTGTTTTTCCTCCAGTTAAAATTACGATATAGGCTGGATGCATAACCCTGTGTCACCTCCGCAATGTTCCCCTTTTTATACTAATGTTAGCTGACGTCTTGGTCCTGATTCTGTAAAGTACTAACGTAAGATAATGCACAAGAAGATCATTCCACTAAAACAATTTAATTTTTTTTCTAGCACTCAAACTCTATTGTACCTATCTATCAAAATCAGAGGCTTGTGTCAACACAACGCTTCATCCTGCCGTATACCATAGTTTCTCATATGAGGCCATACACCTACATAAACAATGCTTTTTTTATATAATGAATTCAGATAAATATACATACTAAAAATTATTTTACTACTCATTGATTCTACATAAATAATGCCCATGAAAGAACCTTAAACTGGTAAAACTACCATTTTTGAAATACGTTATCTAATCGGTGGAGAGCCTCGTAACAAGCTTTGGTTTTCTGCTCTCCTCCGTTTCTAACCTATCATTGTTGAATATTCTTCAATTTTAACCAAATGTTAAATGTATCGTCAGATGGATATCGTAATAGATGTATCAGCAACCATTGTATATCGGTTGAATAAAATTATTATTTATTTATTTATTTACTGATTGATTGATTGATTCATTCATTCCTGATAGCTTTTAATTCTTGATTTCTTATCAAAGATCAACGTGAGTCTTTATTTCACTTTGCAAAGCTTAAAATTTTTAAAAGATAGCTATGTGTGGTGAAAATCGTTTATGAAAAAGGGTTTTAAAACTGGTAATTTAAAAAGTATTTTTCTCTCATTAGAGTAAAAGTACATTTTTATCAACGCATTAAAAACCAAGTAATAAATCATTGTGGCGATCGAGAACGTTCTTTAATTCCAACGAGAAAAATTGGAGAAATTTAGCGTAAAAAACGAATCGGAAAAATGTTGCGGGAAAGGATGATGAATTTTAGGAGAAAAGCTCAGTAAAAATATTTTTAACACTAATATAATCATTATCTTAATGATAATTGTACTTTGCAATATAATAAAAAAAGCATGATGACTAATTTATAAATATTAATCATAACAGATTTGGAAAATTAATTCAGATAAAATTTGATATATTTTTCATAATTTATAATTTCTTTAAAAGAAAATTCGCGATTGTAAGGTAAAACAAATAAAGGCCTTGTTGTAGGGGGGGGGGGAATTCTAATCGAAGAAGAAGAAAATTAATTGCTGAAGACTACAAAAAAATCAGTTAAGCTATTAGCGTGTTTGTGAGTCGTCATAT
>QLNU02014269.1:12816-22922 GCA_006491805.2 Dysdera silvatica | reverse complement strand
GATCCGAAACGTCCAAAGGGATTTATTGCGCGCAGTAATCTCTAACTTGGTTGGGGAAAACGTTCGCAAAAACTTCAGTTTTTTCCCTTTTGTTCCTAATTGATAACAATATTAGTCTGCGTTTATTTTCATTGTGTTTTAAGTTGAAATATCTAATTATGAATCAACTGTTATTATACAATGCTTATTTTCTTTCGTACCATGGATTTTAAATTTATAATAACAACTGTTTTTTCAACACTGGCGTAAGGTTTAAAAACACGACGTTTCGGGAGCCAACTGCTCCCTTTGTCAAGTGAAGGCAGAATGAAGAGTGAGTAATTTTTTTTTTTTTGAAGAGTCAGAGTTACCCTGCTTTCACTTGACAAAGGGAGCAGTTGGCTCTCGAAACGTAATGTTTTGAACCTTACGCCAGTGTTGAAATAACTGTTGTTACGGAATCTCCTGGTAAAACTTTATATTATTTTTAATTTAATTTCAAATTATATGCTTCTAGAAAAAGAACGAAGAGTTAAGTTTCTTTGTGAATAGACTAGGAAAAATTAACACTATTTTTCTCCAAACTTTAGGTGCTAAATATTGGCAGAGTATGATTTCCAGGGACTTGAATTTATATAGAAATTTAATTTATAAACTGAAAGGATATTTGCAATTTTTTAACTACTACTTTAGCATCAACTGATCAACGGCTAAGTTGTTAACTGCTATTTTAATTTATAACTAACTTGCTATTTTAAACTGTTAGTTACATAGCTATTTTACGATGGATGCTATTCCATTTATATTCATTTTCTATAGCGTTATCTAGTAATTTATGGGCAAAATGTTATGCACGATTTTTGCATGTTGTATTCTTATCTACGATTTGATTTTAAATCTGATTCAGAAATTCTTTTACTCACATATTCTTCTAAGAATCTTTCTCATTTATTTAGTTCGACAGTTATCATTTTTGCAGAAGCTAGTATCAAGAGAGAACCTACCAAATAGGTAATAGATCAATTCAACAAACAAACAACGAAACAAAGTACAATACCATCTACGAGGGCGAATCAGACAGTCTTTGCCCCTATTTTTTATTAGCCAAATAAGGAACATACAGGTAATTACAAATATAAATATTATTCTACGTACCTTACACTATTTTTCCACATAGTCCCCCACCGGTTCCGACGTTTCGTGGGTACTGTATGGTGGGTGGTCCAGTCTGTCCCAGTGAAATGACCGGAGCTTATCGGCGGTTCTGCTTGTGTAAAGTCCGGACCTCGCCCCTAGTGATTTCCACGTTTTCGGTCCGCTGAAGAAGTTCCTGACAGGACAGCGATTCACGTGCAACGATGAAGCCAAGACAGCAGGACGAATTCTACCACACAGGCATCTCAAATTTAGTGATGCGATGGGACAAATGTCTGAACCAGTGTGGGGATTATGTGGAAAAATAGTGTAAGATACATAAAATAGTATGTATATTTGTAATTACCTGTATGTACCTTATTTTGGCTAATAAAAAATAGGGGCAAAGACTTTCTGATTCGCCCTCGTATATCGACTTGTGGTGAAGATATATCTAGATATCTAAAAATTTATGGATACTGGTAATAAGCAAGAATAAAAAACTTAGTTTTTATTTACTGCTAGTAAATATTAAGAGAAGAAACCTGCCTTAATGTATGGATAATAAAAAATGAAGCAGGAAACTTCAATTTTCAGCGATGTATTTCCCTAAAGAATTTTCAAATAAAAATTTTCTAGTTGTAAGCTATCTGCTTCCTAATGAGATATCAAATATATATATATATATACAGTAGAAATTTCGTATATTAAACTTTCGCATTGCAAAAATCTCCACGCAACGAAGTTTTTGTGACTCGCCATAGCCATTACGTAGAAAAATCGTTTCTATTTATAAGACTTTTGTATGGTAACTCTGGATGTTTCTTCGTTGAATCTTCTGAAAAATTATAGTTTTCAATTCACCAAATATTTTCCCAACGGCGCATTAAACGCACTTCATAAGTAAAACTTTTATGATGGTTCACCATCAAATTTTTTTATGTAGCACGATATTGAGAAGTATATTACATGAATATATATCGCACCCTTGCGACGAAAGTGTTACAACTCAAAAAATCCAGATCTTCAGAAAACGCAAAAACTGTCACAAATTGCTGCATTGAGGGATACCGTGTTCATCTAATGACATGTGCCAACTTGTGGAAATCCGAATAACTTATGGCTTAACGGTTTTCACGGGAGGATGCAGCGCTGTTTGTAACATTAAGTAATTTCCACCGAATTTTGAGTTGCAACACTTTGGCCGCAAGTGTTCGATATGTACACATGGATATATAAGTATGAAGCTTTTAAGGTATGTTTTTAAATTCTCTGTATGAACGTAACTTGAATGTAGCGAGATTCGTATTTGCTTTTATATTTATAATGAAGAGCGAATTGATTGGAAAGATAGCTCTAAATAAACATACTTTATTTATAATATGCTTTCGCTATGGCGACCGAAGTTCGGAATCTTCGTTAAACTGTAGGTCCAGCTTGCCAACACGTCTGGCCAACGTGGTAAGCTTAAGGCCAATTCTTCTGTATTTCTTTCACCATAATACTTGTATGAGCGATAACAGAGAGAGACCTCCATCTCTCAGTGGATTGAAAATGATTGCTGCTGCTGATATAATATATATATATATACAAATAAATAAAGATCGTTTCTATGTCTTGAAGTCTTTTAAGGAAGCATCGTTAAGTAAGCAATTCAGTAACTGACATATGCTATTTCAAAACAACAATTTTACATATGAGGGAAGCTTCTCTACAGAGGTTTCAGCATTTCAGAAATAGCAAAGCAACGTTAGTCTTCGTCAAAAAACCCTCTCAGTTCTACTGTAGCAGAATTAAAAATTTCTCTCTTTAATATCGATATTGGCACTTTAAAAATGTACTTGGTGGATTTAAAAATCAAAGATTTATGGAGCTCCAAATTTGAACGCCTTAATGCTGATATGGAAAAACTGGAGGAAACCAAATGTGATCTGGGATCACAGCATAAATGGTCTGCTTTGAAAGAATTGGGGAATTAAGACATGATGATTTTTGACACTTGGAATAGTATTCCTGACTTACCGTATTATTTATTACTTATTTTATGTTAAATCAGCTAACATTTGCTGTTCTTTCTTTATTCGGCTCTAAATATTCGTTCGGACGATCTTTTTCAAGCATGAACCTTATCAAGAGTAAATTGAGAAATCTTCTTGTTGATGAGAACCTCGAATCGTCCCTGAAATTAAAATCAACAACATACAAACCTGACTTACCCAAACTTTCCAAGGAAGTGAAAGATCATTCTTCCCATTAAACATGACAATGTTTTAATTTTAATAATAAAAAATAAATTTTAGCTATAAATAAAATTATGTTAAAGTATGATACATAGTTTTATTCAGTGTACATAGTTTTAACCAACCTCTAAAAACAAGGTTTTTGTTTAGAAATTTGGCTCTCAAAACAAATCTAAATCATTATACTACTGATATTTGGTTGTTTTGACTAATAAGTTTGCCGATCACAGGCTTAGATGCAGGTCTGTGGCCAGGATGAAGGGGCAACTGGGGCAAGGCAAAGGGCATATAGGGTAAGGCCAGGGGTATGTGGGAAAGACAATGGGCATATGGGGTAAGGCAAATGGCATATGGGGCACAGGACACCTTGGAACTCACGAGTATAAAATAATTGCCAGAAGCGGTACAGCATCTAGACATTTTCACTATAAACCCAAATAAATTTGAGGCTCCTCTGATGGCTTTTTTTAGTTTATTGCAACTACAAATACTCTAATATTAGCATATACCAAGGTTTGTATTTTAAATTTTATAGAAGGGGCAATTGAGTGGGAGAGAAAGAATTGTATAAAAGCTATTTATACAATTGTATATAAAAACAGCTTTTAAAATTATTTTTTAATACTTTTCAATATTTTAACATTGTGTTAGTAATGTAATACATGTAGAAATAGCTCGATGGGGAAGCTGGGCCATTAGTTTGGGGTAACTCGGGCTATGCCCCTGCTGGCCCCGGATTGGCTACAAGCATGCTTAGATGGTAGAGCATTTGGTATACAACAAAATGGTCCCGACAGTTTAGAGGACTCTCCTTTTTCTCTAATGTTTATATGTAATATTTAAACTACATTATATATAGATTTGCACTTAGAATTTCGGTTGACATTTTTCTACTGAAATTCCAAGTCATCATGTCTGTATTTCCGTAATACGTGATTAATTATGCTATATACATTAATTATGGCATTTGGGTAAAAGTCATTTACATGATTGCTAAAATAAATTTTTCCGTTTTCAAGATGATCTACAAAAATTTTTGAATGAATATTTAAAACATTATATTCTTTATTTTTAAATTTCTCTTGGTCGTAGTAATACTCTATTCAGCCTCTATACTAAGTTGTAACTGTATAGTTCTCCACATTGAATTCTTTGATTAATTCAAAAATATTTCAACTTTAAATTCCATATCTAATCAAGCAATCAGTTATCTAATCAAGCGTAAAATCCGTCGACCCGTGCATATTATGAAATATCGGACAAATAAACCCTTAAATGAATTGAAACCTTATGAACAAAATTAATTTTATCAGTTTGATTACATTTCCATTAAATCATAAAATTAAAATTGACTTATTTGTTAAAAATAATGTTACTGCATTAAATATATTAAGTTAATATAATTAAATATATTATATTTACTACTTGTCCAACAATGATACATGATATATATATATATATATATATATCAAGCGATTTAGAGTGTGCGGCCCACACCCACAGAAACAAGTAACATCACTGATATGATATTATTATATTTGTGGATTTATTTCTCTTAGAAACTCCCACAATTTAATCCAAAATTATATAATTTTGACTTCAATTGGTAATAAAATTTTTAATTGTTAATGAAATTTCACGTTCCGATGAGAAAAATAAACAATTAAAACGTTTCTATGCGAAAACATGGCATAACATTCACGTTTATAGCATAGTTCTGAAAAATTCCTACCGCACACCAATGTAATACTTTAACATATGCACAATTGACGGTTTAGCGCTGTATTTTTTGGTGTCGTTTCTATTATAGTACGGGAGAAAAGTTTGGCAACCTTTACCAGGATGTGCGGCCGTCGAACAACACTCAAGAATGACGCCTTTTCATTGGTTCTGGACGACACTTGAATCATTGTTCAAGTGGAATTTGCGTCATTGGCGTTAAGTTGGTCTGACTTTTGCCAACTCCGCTTAGTTGCGTTATTTAAAAAGGCTGAAAATATTTATTTCATTTTGTAGTGAACTATTTACATTAAAAATTATTAATAAGTTGAATAAAGATAAGAAATTAAAATAATATAATTAAATCAGCAGGTGATAATTAAATTTGTATGATTATTAAATTTGCATGATTATTAAATATTATGATCATTTAATAATACGACTATTAAATTTATATGAGTATTTAATTGCATGATTATTAAAGAGTATGATTATTAAATAGTATGATTATAAAATTGCATGAT
This sequence comes from Dysdera silvatica, assembly GCA_006491805.2. Taxonomy (NCBI): domain Eukaryota; kingdom Metazoa; phylum Arthropoda; class Arachnida; order Araneae; family Dysderidae; genus Dysdera; species Dysdera silvatica. The sequence goes on along the minus strand of QLNU02014269.1, from coordinate 17,326 downwards.
TATTAAATAGTATGATTATAAAATTGCATGATTATTAAATAGTATGATTATTAAATCAAGTGATAATTGAATTAACAAATAAAAATAAAATAAATTAAGTGTATATAATAATAACGGGCATTATAGAGAAATGACAGCTCACAAATGACAGGGATCATGGATTTGAAGAAATTTGGATTTCTACATGAAAAGAAAATAAAAGCTCGCAACTGATGAACCGAGGCCTAAAAGAAAGGGTCTGAAGAGAAGTAGAACGCGAGTCGTCGATTGTACCAGGAAATAGTCAACTGCATGTGTCTGGAAATGAAACGAAGGTAACCTTTACTTTCAAAATTTAAATTTTTTTCAACTTCTTTATAGTCAAAAATGTGGTAATTATGCGAAGATGTTCTCCGATAACATTTTAGAAAACTTAATGGATTTCTATGGTCAGATTTATGATTATATTTGCTTAAAAAATGAACTGCAAGTATTATTTATTTCTGATGAAATTGCTGGGAAACCAGCTTATGACTTGTTAAAATTCATGAAAGAAAAACATCTTCAATTTGCATTTAAAAAAATTTGTAAGTTAGCAGAAATACTAATACCGATTCCAAGCTCTAGTGGTACAGTCGAGCGTTCTTTTTCAGCCCTGAACAGAATTCATGTATGTTTTCGAGCAGCGCAAGCACAATAAAATCTATGCGGTTTAAGTTTACTGGTAATTGAAAAGACATTATTGCTGGAACTGAAAGAAAACCTCTGGTTTATGATAACGTTTTAACGTACTTAGATATATAGAGAGATATATATATATATATATATATATAAGCAGCATTTGCAATAAAAGATATGAAGAAAGGAAGAGCCCCTGGTGATGATGGTATTACATTAGATATCCTAAAAGAAGCTGGAGAATATGTAGAAGACATACTTGCAAAATTCTTTACCAAATGTCTTAACAGCGGTAACATACCAAACCAATGGGATTCTGCAACAGTAATTCTTTTGCATAAAAAAGGTGATAAAGAGGATTTGAAAAATTACCGACCAATTAGCTTGTTACCTGCTATTTATAAAATCTTCACAAAAGTGCTAACACATCGCCTGCAGAAAAAATTAGATGCAGCTCAACCAAGAGAACAAGCTGGATTTCGAAGTGGATTCAGTACAGTGGACCATATTCAAGTATTAAGAGAATTAATTGAAAGAACACATGAATATGAACTTCCATTGTGTGTTGCATTTATTGACTATGAGAAGGCCTTTGACTCTATAAAAACATCAGCAGTCATCAACTCTTTAAGATCAACAGACATTGAGGATGTGTACATTGACATGGTGAAACGTGTGTATAAAAATGCAAGTGCAAAATTTCGGTTACATAAAGATACCAAAACTATCAAACTTGGCAAAGGGGTGAGGCAGGGAGATACCATTTCTCCAAAACTTTTTACTTCTGCTTTACAGATGATTTTTCAGCTGATAAATTGGAATAACAAGGGAATAAAAATAAATGGTGAATATTTAAATCATCTGCGGTTTGCTGATGACATTGTTATTTTTTCAACGAACCCATCAGAACTCCAAGACATGGTACAAGAGCTCTCAACTAGAAGTGAAGAAGTTGGACTCAAGATGAACCTACAAAAAACTAAGATCATGTTCAATAATTTTGTAGAGGAAACAAAAATACAAGTTGACAACACTGAGCTAGAAATTGCTGATTCATATATTTACCTTGGCCAGCTGATTTCAATGGATGGCAACATTATGAAAGAACTCAACAGACGTATTAAACTTGGCTGGAGTGCATTTGGAAGAAACAGTTTTATCCTGAAGGGGAAATTGCCTTTGTGTCTAAAAAGAAAAGTCTTCAACCAGTGTGTATTGCCAGTCCTCTCTTATGGATCAGAGACATGGAGTCTAACAGTTGGAGCAATACGAAAGTTACAGACAACGCAAAGGAGCATGGAGAGGTGCATGCTTGGAATAACTAGGAGAGATCGAAAAAGAAACACTTGGGTGAGAGAGCAAACTAGAGTAGAGGACATCATTGTTAAAGTAAAAGGACTGAAATGGCGATGGGCTGGGCATATTGCAAGAAGAACTGATCAACGATGGACAACAGAAATTCTGAACTGGATTCCAAGAGACCACCGAAGACCTAGAAAACGTCCTCAAACTAGATGGGTGGATGAAATAAGAAAACACTTTGGGGTGACGTGGAAGCGAATTGCTCAGGATAGACTTGTGTGGAAAGCATTTGGAGAGACCTTCATCCAGCAGTGGATAGATAATGGTTGAATATGATGATGATGATGATGATATATATATTAAAAGTTTTCCTCGCCCATTCTTGGCGGTAACAGGCTTTGGGACGGGCAGAGCGCCATGTTCCCAAGCCTCTTTTTACATCACTTCTTAATGTGCCATGTCTAGAAACTTCCTGACAATGTGACACGTGTTTAGGATTGTGGCTTTTTGTATTTCAATGTAGGTGTTTGGGTCAATGTTGAGTATCTCCAAATTCGTCGCAAGCGTTTTTGGTACTATCCCTGTTGCTGAGATGACTAACGGGATGATGAAGATCTTTTCCATACCCCATATATCACGTACTTCATATCTGAGATCTTGGTACTTGGTGATTTTCGTTGTGTAAGTTGTCTGTATGTTATTGGTGTTGGGTACTGCTATGTCGATTAAGTACGTGGTCTTACTCGACTTATCGACGAGGGTTATGTCAGGACGGTTATGTGGGACTGTCTTGCCTGTTATGATTGCTCTATCCCAGTAAAGCTTGTGTGTTTCGTTCTCATGCACGGTCTCTGGCTCATATTTGTAGTACGGGCATTTTTCAGTCAGAAAGCCAGCATTCGCTGCCAATTTCTGGTGGACTATTTTCGCTACTTGATCGTGCCTATGTTTGTAGTCTGACTGCGCAAGGATCTTGCATCCTGCCGTCACGTGTTGGATTGTCTCCGATGCCGCATGACAGTGTCTGCATTTGTCGCTTTCTATGTCTTTTCTCTGGATGAATTTCTGATTGTTCCTTGTTGCGATCACTTGGTCTTGGATGGCTAGCATGAATCCTTCTGTCCCTGGCTGGAGAGTGCCTTTGGCCAACCAAGAATTTGATGCCTTTTTGTCAACGTGTGGTTGTTGCAGGTCATTGTAGTGCCTGCCATGTAATGGTTTTCCGGCCCAAGTTCTCAGTTTCTGTTCGTTGGCTGTTTCGAGGACACGCTCTTCGGTACTACACAGGTTTAGTGGCGTGTAATTTGCATCTGCTTGTGTTATGGCTTGGATGAGTGGCGATCGGGGACTCTTCAACTGGAAGTATTGCCTCATGCTCTGGATCTGCTTGTCATGTAAGTCTTTGAGGTCCGCCTGTCCGCGTCCTCCTTCTTCCCGGGGTAGTGTTTGCCGTTCAATTGCCGTTGCAGGGTGTAGTTGTCCGGCTCTTCTCTGGATGGTTCTCATTTTCCGCTGGAGTTGTTCTAGTTCAGTGTTGGACCATTTGATGATCCCGAAGGAGTAGGTGAGCACTGGTACCGCATATGCGTTAATGGCTTGCGTGGTGTTCTTCCCGCTCAGTTTCGTCTTCACAATGCTTCTAAGTCTTTCTTGGAATGCTTGCGTGAGCTGGACCTTGACTTTCTTGTGCTCCTGCTGTCCTTTTTGCATTATCCCTAGGTATTTGTAGGTTTCGCCCTCGTCCAAGGTCTTCAGTAGTCTCCCGTCTTCGAGTTCGATGCCTGGTAAATCTTCTTTGCTATTCTTCTGTATTTTGCACTTATCGAGGCCGAATTCCATTCCTATATGGAATTCCATTCCTATATATATATATATATGTATGTGTGTATATATATGTGTATGTATGTGTATATATATGTGTATGTATGTGTATATATATGTATATAAAGGTGTGCATGTTTATGCATATGAGCATATATATGTCTTTATTCTGATTGCACACTTCTGGGTCTATTATGAGTGCAAAGAAACAATTTGTTTATTTTGAATATACGGATTTATTTAAACTTAAACTTATATATTTTTACTAGTTAATAATTAAGTGCTTATCTTGAGTGTGACATATTCATGTAAAACTTTTTACAATTTTTGGTATAATTAATGAATTTTCTCACTTCATCATCTTCTCTATTCATGTTAATTGAACCTTTACACTTTAATCACTTTCAATACCTCCATCTACTTGCTGTAAGTTTGCTTTTGGGCCTCTTACAACAATTGAGATTGTTCTCAGTATTAATAAAGAGACCCTTCTAAATTACTAAAATATTGTTAAACTAATTATATTCTGGGTTTATACTGTTTTTAGCTAATTTTAGGTCAATGCTGGTTTATTCAGTATTGATCACTGATCTTAATTGTTGTAGTCAGAAAAAGCAAACCAATAACAGGGATTTTGTGCGGTCCTTGATGAAGAACAAAATTCTTGGTATTGTTTAATCTTCTACTCCTCTTCACCTTTTACTATTACATGTCAATTTTTATTCTGAGA
>QLNU02014269.1:0-12716 GCA_006491805.2 Dysdera silvatica | reverse complement strand
TATTAATTTTAACTTCAAAGTTCAAATAAAAGGTATTATCAATAAAGAAATTCTTAAATAATTATAGTCTCAAAAGCTTTAAAATATGTTTTCAAAAACTATCATATAATTTTCACTTTACTCTAACGCTTTCTCCTGAAACGCCTGATAGTGCATCTAAATAATATATTTGGTCAAAAAACTGACTAGTTAAACTGGCAATCTACATAAATATTCATAAAAAATATTTCAGCAGCTTAAATAATACCAAAACCTTGCCTAAAAATTTATTGCGATGGAAATAATTTCAATGGATGAATAATTTAATTAACTATCATCGCATAAATTGCAAATTATATCATACCTTTAATGCACGCTCTTAGGAATTAAATATACACTCTATAACAAAAAAATCGATGCACCAAGAAGGAGTTGTCCGACTGTAATGGAATTTCGTATTCAAAGACATTTTGATCGAACATGCAAATGATTAAAATTTGGTGTCCAATGAATGAATAGCGGGAACTCCAGCGCATCGGATCTGCGCATTCAGCAGGTGTATATAAGGAGCGATTCTCAATATGTGGTCAAAATTTCTGTTGCATTTTGACTGTGGATATATTACGTCGACTGTAACAATGTCTCTCCGAAAGATTCGTGCTCATTACGAGCATATGTCAGAGTTTGAAAGAGGTCATGCTATCGGATTGAAAGAGGCTGGTTGGACGAATCGAAGAATCGCTGGGCATCTGAGTCGAAGCGATGCGGCGATTGGACGGTGCTGGCAAGAGTGGGTCAACAACGGCAGATGTCAGCGTCGGGATGGCAGTGGTCGACCTAGGGCCACAACAGAACGGGAAGACAGAGCGATTGTCAGAGCAGCTGTCACAGCACCGGATTCGTCGTTATCAACTATCAAAAGTGTGGACCGCACACATGTGTCCAACATGACCCTCTGCAGATGACTGAGAGAGCGGAATTTACGCTCATGACGACAGTTACGCCGCTTACCTCTCAAGCCTTTACACCGTCAAGTCCGATTACAGTGGTGCCGGGCTCGATCAACTTGGAACTGCGCTGACTGGGGACGTATAGTCTTTAGTGATGAGTCCCGTTTCCAACTGTGTCCTGACGACAACTGCAGATGTGTCTGGAGACGTCCAGGGCAGCGTGGGGATCCCGCCCTTCATATCGCACGCCACACATGCCCACAACAGGGCGTTATGGTCTGGGGTGCCATCTCCTTTGATAGCCGGACCCCTTTGGTGGTCATTTCTGGCACACTTACAGCACAGCGGTACGTAGACGACATTCTACGACCGGTTGTGTTACCGTTCCTTTTGCGACACCCTGGACTTACGTTTCAACAAGACAATGCCCGGCCGCACACGGCACGTGTTGCTATGAATTGTCTTCAAGCTTACCCAACACTTCCTTGGCTAGCTAGGTCTCCTGATCTCTCTCCCATAGAGAACATTTGGGACCCTATGGGAAGGCGATTGCAACCATCCAGGAATGTTGACGATTTAGCCCGACAGTTGGAGACAATTCAGCAAGAAATTCCGCAGGACACCATCCGGGATCTTTATCAGTCTATGCCACGCCGGGTGACAGCTTGCATCCAGGCCAGAGGTGGAGCAACGCCTTATTGACTTCCTCCTTTTGTAACGGTCAAACTCTGCAATAAATCATTCAATTGTTCTGAAATTTTAACCGTTTTTTTTATGAATATTCTTCACATCCACCAATTTTTATCGCAATCGGACAACTCCTCCTTGATGCGTCGATTTGTTTGTTATAGAGTGTATAGTGCTTGTATAATGCATTTACCAAGGAAAAATCGAAGCTTTACTAAATTGTATTCAAGGGTACCACACACAACAAAAAATTAAATTATATGTCCCATATATCAATTTTCCAATTGACTGACAATAAACCAATGCATTCCATAAAACTGCTTAAATCATGCACACCATTAAACTAATAGCTATTTGTTTTACGAAGAACTTTGTAGCGAAAATTATTAGAAAAAATAATCTATGAGTACCGCTTTCATATTGGTATATATATTTTTATAAGAATTATATATTATAATTCTCAGTGTTTGTCAGAGAGGAAGAACCAAGCACCATCTGCTGATAGGAAGGAAGAAAATCAATGTAACATATGCTCGATGTTTCCTTTGGCAGTCATCATTACAGAGTTCTACATTCTCTTCCCATACTCTAAATAATTACACATTGAGTAAAACATGATTAGTGAAATAATTAATCAACGCATGCTTAATGGTACACGTCGGTTTAATAAATATATACGGGACGAAACAGTTGATGTGGGCTGAAGAGAAAAGTTGGAAACTATTTCTCGACTTCTCTGATATGATATTTCTCTCGTGGTAATGCCCTACATTACCTTTCAAAAACTTGAAGTACCTTCACTTTATCGGAGGAGGTAACGTTATTTACTGTCTTGGGCAAACAAAAATTATATATATATCCTGCGCAAAGTGGGGCTCTATAAAAGACAGTAATGTTTGTTTACACACGTAAGATTGAGTGGGGAGTTATAGTTCCCTCATCAATCTTCCAGAATCGAAGGAAAAAAGGGGAGAACTTCACTTTAAGCCTGAATTTTCAATACGCCCTTCAAATCTAGTCTCTTCTTTCACTTGCCTGGCTTCTAAAATGGAAAATCCTCAGCAGAACGATCTCTAAGCCCTTTAGTCTCTCTCTCTTGAAGTTTAAATAGAGAATCACTTTATTAAACTTCGAAAAGGATGACACGAGGTCAAAGAGAAATAATGACACAAAATTATAACAAAATGACGTCATTATATTTCAATGACTTAGCTACTTCTAGATGATACTGCCTAAACTTATATTTAATATTTAATGATAACAACAATTATAAAAATATGCTTCATTTCTTTCAGACCATACGTTAGGTATGCATGACAAAATTATCCATTGCATATTTAAATCTATTTAAATGTGATTAACATCATATATACATAATTAAAATAATTAGCTTTAATTTATTTAATACTGTACGTAGCATATCAAGTGATAATCTGTACATTACTTTTTCTATTTAAAATACCTTTTAATTTAATTAGCAACTTAATTAACTTACTCTGAAGATGAAGCGGGTCCTGATTATATTCAATCAAAATGTTCAAACAGCCTCCAGGCCCCCAAAACACACATCTTGAACTTTTTGTCTTTATGCACCACTACCCTCCTGTGTTCCGTTTTTCCTGATTTTTTCTACTAGCATTAATTTATAAAAGATACTCCATTTAATCAAGGCCGACGCAAATAAATTTGCCGCCTTGGGCTAATGTGTGCGCCTTCCCCCCACCGTAAAAATAGGGACCACAATACATCTTGTAGCAATCAAAAAGTGAAAAATACGGCGCAGTTTGCCCTCTCACGTTAGTTCTGGTTAAAAAGAAGTTCGATAATTACAACTTTTTTTCATAACATACAAATAAATAATCAAAAGCAAAAAAATAATTTGTAATTTTTCTGTTAAAGGAGAAAATTGTAATTCTCAATTCCTTGTAATAATGCACGAAGATATCAAAAAGAAAAAGCGTCTTGCAAGGCTATAGTGCGGTAGCGCTCACGCCATTGAACGGTGTAGCTGAATAAGAGAATGTTATGCAGAGTTACATAAATTGATTAGAGTAAAATTTTTTAATGTAAGAAAGCAAGAAGTTGAGGGTATGGAAAAAAAAAATCTTAAGAGAGAAACATACATAAGTAAGAGTAAATATTGGTAAGGCATTCATTCGAAAATAACCCATTCAGTTCCATTTATTTATTAGCAAATTTTTCTCACTCATCCTGAAGTATTAAGCAGCTTGCAAAAATCTGTCATGGAGCCGCCCTAGGCATCCGCCTAGTTTGCCTATATGGTCGCGCCTGACCTGCATTTAATCAATAAATAATAGAATTCTTTCTTTCATTGACTTCCACTACGATATTACTCCTTCCCATCGTTCTCCAATAGCCATACTTTTAATTTCTTAAACGTATTTTTATTATTCACAGATTTTATCCTTTCTGTGGAATTTTATTCCACATATTTGGCCCGTTATACGTAACGCGATTACGTTTTATCTCTGTTTTTCTTTTTGACATACACAATTGCAATTCTTGTATTGTTTTAAATCTATATGTGAATGTATCCAAATAGGTATTTTCTACATATTTGGCATTGCTATTCGTTTATGTACTTCATTTTACTTACACACCTGTTGAATTATGTGCAAGAAATCTATTAAATTTTGCTCAATATTTCAATACATGTTCTCTAAGAAGTTATTTAGCTTTCAGTATTTATTTTGCATTGCATATCATTTATCTCAAAATTGTTTATCTCAATATCGTTTGTCTCAATATCGTTTATCTCAGAATCGCTTCGCTCAAAAGGTTTGAGACGCAGGTTCCAACGAATTTGTTTTGCTAAAATATTATAATCTCCATGTGGATTGTTAAGTCAGAGTTAATGAAAATTAGTAGACGATGCCAGAATGAACGAAAACACATTATTTTATTCGTTCTTTTGTAAATTTGATTTGAAAAAGTGAAAAGTTAATTCTTTTTTAACCCACCCTCCATGATATTTAAAAACAAATTACAGACAAACGCAATTTAATTTGAGCTGGAGATACATTTTTACAATTGTTTAGGTGGAAAATCAAGCGTCCACCATCGTCAGAAAAATTGTCCAAACAATGGACAACATTGAACAACAAACAACAACGATTTGGACAAATTTTCTGACGATAGTGGACACTTGATTTTCCACCGAAACAATTGTAAAATGTATCTCCAGCTCAAATTAAACTGCGTTTGTGTGTAATTTGTTTTTAAATATTATTTTGCGCAGTGCTCGTATTTTTCTCACACCCTCCATAATTTTATCTAAACCTACATAGAAAGAGATATTAATAGAAAAGGGGGAAGAGAGAGGGAGTCGGAGACTGAAAAACAGGCAGTAATAGAAAAAAAAAGGCAGACAGAAAAAAGAGGCTTTTGATTTACTTGGAGTTCGCCAAATACATCAATTATTTAAGACAACATCACAAAAATTATTGCTGATGCCAAATGGATGCCAAATAATATTTATCTGAACCAAGCGCTCAACTTCTTTACGAATTCCTCCCTAATTTCGAAATATTTCATAAAGCACAACTTGGCGCAAATTCGAGAACCAGGGACTCGAAAAAAATGCACAAAGCATTCACCCAATTCTTTTACAATTTAGGTTTTCCTGTAAGAACAGTCATGCGTGAAATCTGAATTCCAGTCCAGCGTCATTGACGTTGACGCAAGGTCCATAAGCCGGGAGAAATCAAATTCAACATACTTGAAAAGTTGTCGCTCAGAAGCATTCGGGAATGCGAAGAGGCCAAATTTAATTTAATTTGAATATATGTGACCTCTAGCTGATGTTGGAAATATTTTTCATTTATAAGAAGCCATTGGACTAAATATGCGCCAGTTCTTGAACTTTCACTCTCTTCGTTCTTTGTTAAGAACGTTTGCTGCATTTAATATGATTAAGATTAGCCTATAACCTGCCATAACGATGTCAATTACAGTGTTATGCTCGTCATAAATATCTATATAATAATGATCATAATCATCATAAATATCTATAATATAATGAGAATGTTATTTTTATTTCTTTGTGCAAATAGAACACGCGTAAAAAATCTGAATCCTTAGTCGAAATACCATACAAATGAATAAAATGCATCCAAATATAACACAATATGAGTTTTATATATATATATATATATTTATAACGGTTAATATACATCACCTACCACTATCATAGGCGTACGCACAAGTTCAAAACAAGTTATGGGACCAATAGTGGGGGGGCGGTTACAGAGCTACAACTCATATATTCCTATGTTAAATATACAAACTTCATTTCCACCGTAATGCCTCTTCCTACATATGATATGCCAACGATTAATATGTACCATAATGTTAAAGCAATAGAATTAACTTTTTCTGTAAATAGTCAATTATTTATTTACTTCAAAATACTTTTTCGTTATATATCTGAATTCACATTAAAACCGGGTTACGAATAAAATAAAACAGAAGAAGTGAAAATAATTATCATCATTTACGTACAGCATTATAAGATATATTTAAATATCAGAATTTACATACCTGCCTCTCTTCCGCCATCATGTAAGTTGATGGTGTGTCTACGGGTAGTGTTCGTTCACGAAAAGAAGTCCGATGGAACAGTTAGAAATAACGGGAGGTGACGTCACAAACGGGCTAGTTCATTACGGCAGAGGGAGGGGGGCCAATTTCAGAACTTCTTTTTGGTGAACGTTTGTCAGCGCCAAATCAAGCCTGAAATTAGAATCCCCCCTCTGCTGTAATCAGATAGCCAGTTTGTGACATCACCTCCCTTTATTTCTAACCGTTGCGTCGGAATCTTTTCGTGAACGAACAGTAAGTCCTTATTGTTAACGATGTCCAATTTAAGACTGTTTTCAACTTGCAAGGAAGTGGCGATATCTTCGGGAGTCATATCGAATATCATAACTTAAAAACCCTCCTTCTTCTTCTTCTTGTTCATAAAAGGGGAAAAATCTACTTTTAGGCTCGATCTATGCCTGTTAATAGGAAACATTGCAAGGTTGTTCTACGCTATAACTGTTATTTTCTCGCAATAAAAGGCTTTCGTCCTTCGTATTTTAGATGCAAAAAATGTCGGATCAAACGTTTCATTTCTCCTCGTTATAACCGGATTCGCATAAATGTAATATTGTAATAATAATAACGCATTCTAACACACTGCAATAATTAGTTCTAATAGCACGCTGTAATAGCAAGTATTAATAACAATAATAATATGTACCATGATATTAATAAAATAAAATAAAATTTTCCTGAAACTTACTAAATATATTTTACATAGCATCTATGGAAGAGATTGTGCGTAAAATATGTCCATTTAGTACTGTCAATTTTAAAAATCCCTCTCTACCATGGAGCATGTAGAGGGAAGAAGGCCACTTGAGCCTCTGTCCGTTTAAAAATTTGATTGGTAAGAATCTGCTATGCATTTGCTTTCAAAAGTTTTACAAGCGCATTTTAAAATAAGGTACTTTTTAGCTCATTACTAATTGTCAAGCAGTATCAATTATTTTTGTAGCATTTTGGTATCTTGTACATTCACTAAAATTCTCGACAACTTTGAGAAGGGGGTAATAATTTTTTCAGCCCCCTAGAAGTACTCATTAATTTTTCTCAGTCCCCTAGAAGTACTCATTAATTTTTCTCAGTCCCCTAGAAGTACTCGTATGGACGCCCATGCTCTCTACAGCACTTTCATTATTTATTTAACTGAGTAAATGATAAACTTTCAATAGAGAGTTCTCGTGTGCTAATGCAATTAGCATTATATGGAAACTGGCGTAACAAAGAAATGAAAAATTCAAAAAATGCAAGTTTCATTGAAAAACAAAGTTCTTTTAAATTAAAGCTCTATTGAAAAGTCGAAAATTATACTTGCAGATTACTTGTTTTATACAGTTTAATCTGCTGTTCACTTCCTTCTTTGTTTTACCGCTTTGTCATTAATTATATTTCTATCGACTTCTGCATATTCAAACCTGTTGATTATTCTTCATTGGTATTATTCCAAATTATAAAGTTTTTTCTATATCTACCAGAGCTTTTCACTAAGCAATAGATTTCTCGCTTGTTTTGCATGTCATTAATTCACATTTTTGATCTCAATCGTTCCTAACACATATTTACCATACTCCTCAAATTGCTTGCAATTTATGAGTGTTTAACTTTGTTGACCTCTCTCTTTATAATCCTTGAACGAAAATTCACAAAATTTACATATTGATTAACAACTTTCCACTTTAATAATGATTTCATTAAAATTTTTAATTCGTTATGAAACTCTTCAACAGCTCAACACAATGAGTGCATTCTAATTACTCATGATGTCTTCAAATATATAAAAGCATCAAAACTACGCTCCCGACGGACCAGGTCCTGGTAAACTATTGAACCTTCAGTTGATGTGGCGTCTTTGATCACGGGAGGGGGAGACAGAGGAGACGAAAGAATGGTAACCTGGTAATAGGATTTCCTCACTCGTTAATCATAGCTCCAGAGACTGTGGCAATGTCATTTGCGGTTGTAGATCCCATCTCTCACCATGAATAAAGGCAGTCCCCGTAACATTTCCTTTCTTTGCAGACTTTGCACTAAAAGATAATTGCTACAGAGGCAATTCTGAGCGCACATAAACACTAGGACAATCAGTTGGGCAAGAATTCGTCTTTCATCCCGTTTTCTTCTTCCGTAATTATTCCTCATCTGCATGGTATTTTGTGGTCCTTTCTTCTTCTTCTTGTTATTGGATATAAAAAAAGAAAACATTTCCGATAAAACAGAGAAAATTTTAATGAGCTTTCAGAAACCGAAGTCAAGTTTGCCCTCGATGCAAAACAAAGAATTTATTCTTGTAATAAGTTTCTTAATGGTGAACTTTGGTTTACGGGTGGGCGCTGGTTTTCCAATTTTTCAATTAATCCGATGTCGCCACTGTTCGGCAAATCTCAAAAGCCGTCAAGCTTTGACAAAAGTTTTTCAATTCTCAGACGATTTTATTTTGCATTGAAAAATTACAAAATTAGGTTACGAACCGTGGTTGTTTCGTAACTCAATGGATATTTTTTCAATCGCTGGTAATTAGCGAATGACAGAGCTTGCACTTCGTTGGTATTTTTAAATTGAGTTTCAATTTTGATTTGAAAAAGCGGAACAATTGTTCGTTTGAAAAGCTAAGAAAAGTAATTAGTCATTGGATTTCAGTCAGCAGACTGAAAAATTCTTAATTGCGAGAAATCAAACATCGATTTGAAATATAAAATAACGTATATTTTGTTTATGCTTGTTTCAGTGCAATATATATATATATATATAATAAGTAAGGTTAAAGTAGTATAAGACCATTTTCAACATTACATAAAACAATTTTACTGCAAGATATCAGAACCAACATTGCGAGAACTATATTCACAAGTCATACACAAATTAAAAAATAATCAAGTGCAATGCAAAACATATACAAACAATAAATATATTTACAATATTTTACATACACCTTTTTCGAAAACTATTAAATTTAGTAAAATTGTAAAGAAATGAACCAAAAGTGAAATAAAAAATTTAAAGTAGGAGTGCTTTACTTGGTCCCATATAATGAATTGTAGGATACCTTTGAATACGTCAGTTTATTAAATAATATAATTTCAAATATATTCAATATAATTTCAAATATATTCAATATAATTTCAAATATATTCAATATAATTTCAAATGAACCAACAGGCAAGTTTTTCCCACGCCATTTATTTTAAAAACACAAGAAATTTGCGTTTTGTGGTGTGATTAGTTTATCAAAGACAGGTTGAATTACCTCATTTTGTTGTTTATTTATATACAAGTTCCATTCTCATATATATATATATATATATGTATGTATGTATATAAAAGAAGAATATATATATAAAGAAGATTTACCAGGCATCGAACTTGAAGGCGGGGAGACTACTGAAGACCTTGGACGAAGGCGAAACCTACAAATACCTAGGGATAATGCAAAAACGGCAGCAGGACCACAAGAAAGTCAAGGTCCAGCTCACGCAAGCATTCCAAGAAAGACTTAGAAGTATTGTGAAGACGAAACTGAGCGGGAAGAACACCACGCAAGCAATTAACGCATATGCGGTACCAGTGCTCACCTACTCCTTCGGGATCATCAAATGGACCAACACTGAACTAGAACAACTCCAGCGGAAAATGAGAACCATCCAAAGAAGAGCCGGACAACTACACCCTGCAACGGTAATTGAACGGCAAACACTACCCCGGGAAGAAGGAGGACGCGGACAAGCGGACCTCAAAGACTTACATGACAAGCAGATCCAGAGCATGAGGCAATACTTCCAGTTGAAGAGTCCCCGATCGCCACTCATCCAAGCCATAATACAAGCAGATGCAAATTACACGCCACTAAACCTGTGTAGTACCGAAGAGCGTGTCCTGGAAACAGCCAATGAACAGAAACTAAGAACTTGGGCCGGAAAACCATTACATGGCAGGCACTACAATGACCTGCAACAACCACACGTTGACAAAAAGGCATCAAATTCTTGGCTGGCCAAAGGCACTCTCCAGCCAGAGACAGAAGGATTCATGCTAGCCATCCAAGACCAAGTGATCGCAACAAGGAACAATCAGAAATTCATCCAGAGAAAAGACATAGAAAGCGACAAATGCAGACACTGTCATGCGGCATCGGAGACAATCCAACACGTGATGGCAGGATGCAAGATCCTTGCGCAGTCAGAATAAGAACATAGACACGATCAAGTAGCGAAAATAGTCCACCAGAAATTGGCAGCGAATGCTGGCTTTCTGACAGAAAAATGCCCGTACTACAAATATGAGCCAGAGACCGTGCATGAGAACGAAACACACAAGCTTTACTGGGATAGAGCAATCATAACAGACAAGACAGTCCCACATAACCGTCCTGACATAACCCTCGTCGATAAATCGAATAAGACCACGTACTTAATCGACATAGCAGTACCCAACACCAATAACATACAGACAACCTACACAACGAAAATCACCAAGTACCAAGATCTCAGACATGAAGTACGAGATATATGGGGTATGGAAAAGATCCTCATCATCCCGTTAGTCATCTCAGCAACAGGGATAGTACCAAAAACGCTTGCGACGAATTTGGAGATACTCAACATTGACCCAAACACCTACATTGAAATACAAAAAGCCACAATCCTAAACACGTGTCACATTGTCAGGAAGTTTCTAGACATGGCACATTAAGAAGTGATGTAAAAAGAGGCTTGGGAACAATGCGCTCTGCCCGTCCCAAAGCCTGTTTCCTCCAAGAATGGGCGAGGAAAACTTTTTTTTTTATATATCATCATCATCATATTCAACCATTATCTATCCACTGCTGGATGAAGGTCTCTCCAAATGCTTTCCACACAAGTCTATCCTGAGCAATTCGCTTCCACGTCACCCCAACCTGTTTTCTTATTTCATCCACCCATCTAGTTTGAGGACGTTTTCTAGGTCTTCGGTGGTCTCTTGGAATCCAGTTCAGAATTTCTGTTGTCCATCGTTGATCAGTTCTTCTTGCAATATGCCCAGCCCATCGCCATTTCAGCCCTTTTACTTTAACAATGATGTCCTCTACTCTAGTTTGCTCTCTCACCCAAGTGTTTCTTTTTCGATCTCTCCTAGTTATTCCAAGCATGCACCTCTCCATGCTCCTTTGCGTTGTCTGTAACTTTCGTATTGCTCCAACTGTTAGACTCCATGTCTCTGATCCATAAGAGAGGACTGGCAATACACACTGGTTGAAGACCTTTCTTTTTAGACACAAAGGCAATTTCCCCTTCAGGATAAAACTGTTTCTTCCAAATGCACTCCAGCCAAGTTTAATACGTCTGTTGAGTTCTTTCATAATATTGCCATCCATTGAAATCAGCTGGCCAAGGTAAATATATGAATCAGCAATTTCTAGCTCAATGTTGTCAACTTGTACTTTTGTTTCCTCTACGAAATTATTGAACATGATTTTAGTTTTTTGTAGGTTCATCTTGAGTCCAACTTCTTTACTTCTAGTTGAGAGCTCCTGTACCATGTCTTGGAGTTCTGATGGGTTCGTTGAAAAAATAACAATGTCATCAGCAAACCGCAAATGATTTAAATATTCGCCCTTTATATTTATTCCCCTGTTATTCCAATTTATTTGCTGAAAAATCATCTGTAAAGCTGAAGTAAAAAGTTTTGGAGAAATGGTATCTCCCTGCCTCACACCTTTACCAATTTTGATAGTTTTGGTATCTTTATGTAACCGAAATTTTGCACTTGCATTTTTATACACACGTTTCACCATGTCAATGTACACATCCTCGATGTCTGCTGATCTTAAAGAGTTGATGACTGCTGATGTTTTAATAGAGTCAAAGGCCTTCTCATAGTCAATAAATGCCACACACAATGGAAGTTCATATTCATGTGTTCTTTCAATTAATTCTCTTAATACTTGAATATGGTCCACTGTACTGAATCCACTTCGAAATCCAGCTTGTTCTCTTGGTTGAGCTGCATCTAATTTTTTCTGCAGGCGATGTGTTAGCACTTTTGTGAAGATTTTATAAATAGCAGGTAACAAGCTAATTGGTCGGTAATTTTTTAAATCCTCTTTATCACCTTTTTTATGCAAAAGAATTACTGTTGCAGAATCCCATTGGTTTGGTATGTTACCACTGTTGAGGCATTTGGTAAAGAATTTTGCAAGTATGTCTTCTACATATTCTCCAGCTTCTTTTAAGATATCTAATGTAATACCATCATCACCAGGGGCTCTTCCTTTCTTCATATTTTTTATTGCAAATGAAACTTCTTCTTTTAAGATTTTAGGAGCTGTTCCTTCGACTATTTCAATGTCTTCGTTTAATCCACTGTTACTTTCGTATAGATTTTTGTAGAATTCTTCAACTCTTCTAAGTATTTCTTCCCTATTTCTTGTTACGGTGCCATCCTCTCCTTTTAATGCAATGATGTGTTTCTTCCCAACAGATAAACTTCCTTTAACAACCCTAAGGCTCTTGTTATTTTTAA
>QLNU02014267.1:57678-71803 GCA_006491805.2 Dysdera silvatica | reverse complement strand
TGAATGAACGCGTCACTAATACGCCATTACCGAGACGTTTTCTGCGTTTTTAAAAAGGGTTTGAACTTAGCAAACAAAAAATTTAACGATATTTATTAGAGAGCAGACGGATAAGGTTGCTACTGTCATAAATTTAGTTGATCTGTCTGTTGGCCTATCTATCTGAAATTGTATCTGTATGTGTTTGAGTGTATGCGTGCATATTGTTTGTGTGTTTGTGGGCAATTCAGGATCTATATTGGAATTTCTTTAATCATAAAAATGGACACAAAAGTACCAAATTAAAAAAATATGTATATCAATTTTTTGTTGTTTCAGTTTATATTTCCGAATAAATTTAAGGAACGAAATGGAAAAAAGGAGCTTCAGCGTTTTCTTAATTACAAGTATTGAAAAAATAAAATTCAGCTAGCAAACAGCTGCAATATTCGGTAAATAAAAAACAAATAACGAACATGGATACTTTTGCAATTCCCTTTCATAGTTAGCAAAAAATTTTCCTTCAATTCAGTACTTTTTTCCCGCTGGCTAACAAATTCTTGTACAACAAGTACTAATCAGTTACATGGAGTCCATAAATTTCTTTAATCAAGTTCGAATGGCTTCAGGTATTTTTTATAGGTTTGTTTTTTAATGAACACAGGAATTTTTTTCTGTTTATTGTCAAATTTGCTTTTTTTTTCGTAATTTTTTCTGTTGACTTTGATTAAGATGATATGTAATAAAATATTCACCACGTAAAATAAATTGCAAACATCTGTTTAATACAAAACAGAATTCGGATTAGGAAAATAGGTAATATGTAAAAATTAAAGCCCTTGTTTTCTTTGGTTGTATCTTCCTTGTCACATGCTGTTCTAATTTTTTTATGTAATGTTTTGCATATTTTACACTTTAGTCGTATTATATTATTTAAATACTTATTTATTATTTTAATGTTCTTTTTGGAGTTAGTTCCTTAATAATTTTATTTGAATTTGCTTGACTTAGCACCTTGGGATCAATTTATCCTTTTTTAATATATTTGAATATTTTAATTTTTTAACGATGTATAAAAGGAAATCGCGACTTTCACTTAACTGAAATGACCTATTGCACCTTTTTTAATAGATATCTGTTCAATGTTTTATACAAAAATTCTTATATATTTTCTAGTATACGGCCAAGGAGTGACTATCATAATTAATACAAACTTATACCTTATTACGTTTCTCATCACTGCCGATTTGGTAATTTAATAGCGTGTGATAAAACGTGTTCTTAAATAACTATTTTAGTTTTTTCACACCTTTGCGCAAAAATTTAAATTTTAATATTATCCAAAATCAGCTCCATTTATTTCGCAAAGTTCGTTTTCTACTGTATATATTTAACACAGTTAACAAATATAAATTACAGTATTTGACTTATCACTAATTATTTAGTTGTACATTTAGCACGATTAACAAATACAAACTATAGTACTTGCCATATCACTAATTATTATACTTCAAACTGTATTTAATTATATTTATATTATATTATTATATTTAATTAGAATAATTCATTATAGCCAATGTTTTGGTTGTATCAGATTATTAAGTACTTGCAAAGTAAAGAATGATTTTCTACCACCAGGCACAGAAAATTATTCTTTTCTTTGCTGTTATTTAATAATTCAAATTATACGTTTCCTAGAAAATAAAAATTTAGGTTATCCTATTCTATAAATACCTTACTACGACCAACGACTGCTACGTTTTTGCCGGCGCTGACGTATTTGCTTGTCATCAGGTAGTTGAATAAAACCTACCGTGTGTACAGATGAAAAGATAACACGTTGTACGTATGAACACACGCTGAAACACATGGTAATCAAATAGAAGGTTATGACCTACGTTGCATAACTAAGATTGCGACCCGTTTTTGTCGCAAATCGATTCTCAATTTTTAATTAAAAATATATAGGATTTTTATGGCATCCAAACTGCAGAAAAAAGACATGTAGTACTTACTCAAATAATTTTAACCGTCGTTGGAAAAGCTTACATTTTTGTTAGAGCATGAAACGATTGAAATTTAAAGAAACGTGTCACACATACCGTTATGTTGTGCACAGATAAATATGGATACCGTTGGATGAAAAATGCGTCTGATCTCAAATTTCTCTGTCACTCAATTCGTAAATAATTTAATAAAAGGCTGCTGATGGTGTTTGTAACTCGTCCATTGCGATGTAGTTTTGTATATATACAAATAAACATATGAAGTTTCAGCTCTGCAGCACCTACCCACAGTAAGCCTACAACCCTCCCTCCCCCCTTATGGACTACCTGCATACGCGTACGTCTACTCTGTCACGGTATTATTAAAAATTTACATTTTCAAAATAATAAGAGTTTTGTAGAACATGCATTTTTTTGTCCTTCAAACATTGTCGATCAAATTTCGTCATTTCTTGAGAAAGAACATTTGCATTTTCAATTCCCCATTGCTTTATCGAAAAACAAATTACTTAATTATCTTCTTTTCAAAGTCCGAATAACTGATGGATCAAAGCAGATAACGTTGATGGAAAATTGCATAAAAATGTGTTTTTCCTCCCTCCCTCTCTCCGTCTCTCGAAAAAACGTGCTTGTAAATGATTTACACAATATCTTTGCCATTCTTGTAGGTAGTTGGTATTTGTGTGTACTTTTCTAAGAGCGAGAATTTACGAAAATTTACCTCTCCATTTCATCTGGTGGAGGAACTCAATCTCTCAGCAATAAATATAATAGATATGCGGATATATATATATCATCATATCCAACCATTATTGAAGAAAGGGTGAAGAATTGGTGGAACTTAAAAGCGGACATTTGTTTTATTATAGAGGAACGGAAACTGGAAGAACAAGTGGTGTTGGCTTCTTAATCAACAAAAGAATTAAAGACTACCTTCTTGAAGTCGAAAGCACGTCAGATCGAGCAGCGAGGCTCGTTGTTCAACTAACCCAGCGATACCAACTTCAGATAGTACAAGCATATGCACCAACATCAAGCCATACCGACGAGGAGGTTGAAGAATTCTATGAAGAAATCAAACAGCTACATACCAAGGGGAAACAACATATCAAGCTCATCATGGGGGATTTCAATGCAAGAATTGGACAACAGGAACAAGGAGAGACATCGGTTGGTAAATACGGATACGGGGAAAGGAATGAACGTGGCGATCAACTCATCGAATTTGCAGAAGCTGAAAATCTTAGCATCATGAATTCATTTTTTAAGAAGAAACCGCAAAGAAAATGGACATGGAAACACCCCAATGGAGGAACCAGCGAAATTGACTATATACTGGCAAACAAGAAATCAATTATTGAAGATTGCAGCGTACTGAACAGATTTAATACTGGAAGTGATCATCGAATGGTGAGATGTAAAATGCACTTAAATACTAAACTAGAAAGGCAGAAGCTCATTAGGAAACAAGTAAGAGGGTGGATCTAATGAAACTGAAAGTAAATACCGAGGCATTCAAGTTGGAATTAAAAAATCGCTTTTCTGCACTGGAAGGACTTATTGATGAAAGTGATATCTCAGAAGCAAATGAAAACATTGTTAAGACAATAGTTGAAACTGCTGGGGAAATTGGTGGTGTAACCTGTAAAAAGCACAATAGCAAATTATCTGAGAAGACGAAACAGCTCATGAAAAGGTGAAGAGATATGAAGGCCTTGCCTAATGGAAGGCAGTTTGTTTCCCTTAATAGAATCAAATGTCCCTCCAATTAAATATATACCACGATTCTTTGTTGTCATGACTTTGGAAGTACAGGCCATTTTCATTTCAAACAATCTGTAAAAAATATCATGAATTTAATACAGTGTACGGCTTCTACGCATTGATTATTAGCGAGGAATATATATGGAGAAATTGACGGTCCTTGAGCGACCTCTTAATTTTAACTTAACTGAACAAAATTTTCAGCATTTGTTTTTTACCCCAAATGGAACAGATTGGGAAGGTGTTGTTTAAAAAATATGGTGTTTCATTTTTCTCCATGTATTTCACTGACACCCTAATGTACCAGTTATTAAACTTTTAGGAGCTCACCATATCTTATTTTTATATATACAAGGTATTTTCAGAAACTTAAGCTCATGCATACTCACTTCTGCATATCTGTATTAAGCAGTTACGAAACTGAAACTTAGTGCAGATGGTGGACCATCGTTTTTTATCCATGTACAGGTGTCATTCAATATATATATAAGTTATATATGTGTATGTGTGTGTGTATCCCTGCGTTCTGTAGATTCACTCAAGGTGGTTACCAGTTCATAAAAGCAGGTTGCTAAGACGCAGTTTCTCTTCCTTTTGACAATTGCTTAACTCTTTTTATTAAATTTTTAAATGAATCAAGTATTGGTTTGTGTCAAAATCTCTGTAATCTTTTAGAAAACAGAGGACACTAGGTTAGGGCTGTATGTAGGGTGGGAGATTATTGTCCAAATAAATCTTGGTATTGTTAAGGGGAAAATGCGTTGCATTGGGCGTATCATCATCCTGGAGAAGCTTAATCTATTTCTTTTAGACGAAGCCTCTTGCTTCCGATAGTTCTCTAGTTTCCATACGTATTGGCAAAACCTTCGCTTATTAATACTGAGATTTATATGAAGTGTCAAAAAGAAAATAAGGGCATCGTGATCTCAAGAGACCACGATCATGATTTTGTCCTTTGGTGCAGGAAGAGTTCTTGTTTTTCCTTAACTAAGAATAGTTTGTGGGTTCATTCGTTGGCATTTAGAGAAAGGGCTTCAATGATTAGCACAAATATATGAATAGATGAGTGATGCACTGCGCAAGAATATATTTAAATCGAAATTCACACAATTCTAGCTTATTATGAGTTGGTACGACGTTCTTGCAATTATTTCGGAAGGAAAACATACTGCCTTAGGTAGAAAGTCCTTTGAAGCTGTGTGTGCCACTGAATTATAAATCAGTATAGAAGGATTTTCTGAGGAAGGTGGGACGTTTACCTGTGGAAACAATTGTCAAAACTTACTAGCGAACAATAAACTGCGTTTAATTTGGATTTAAACATAGTGTAGTCGTATACTATTACACTTTAAGAGCATCGGAATGCGTCTCAGAGAAAAGCTTCAAACGTCAACATGAATTTCTTTCGTTTTTAATGGTTTCGTTTCACATGTAAGAAAATCTTCACCTAATTTAAACGAAGTTTTTAATTTCCATAAATTAAAACCAACTGCAGAGCCCTTTCTGTATAGATATCAAAATCTTTTGCATTATCTGTTGTAATTATTTTGTCAACTCTCACCATTTGTTTGACAAGCGATGCATTTGCATCCGTTGTCCTGGTGTATGCTGTGGTTAAGTGTGTTGCTGGCGTATCCAAGCGAGTCATGTCGCTGATATCAAAATCGTTGTTTTTGAAACGATAAATCCATATCTGAATTTTGCTTCTATAAATTTTTACTTCACCGTAACGATGTTTTCTTGTTACTGAATTATAATAATTGATGTTTTATTCGCTTTGAAGAGGAACTCGGTGATAAATCATTGTCCGAGTGTATGGTTTACTTATTTAGTTGCATAACTACAGAACACAAAAGGCTTTAATTTGATAAATTTATCAAGTTATTAAGAAAGAATATATACATAAACAAAAAATTATATTGACTCTATGCCCATATTTGCTTTTGTGATTGATTGTGCATTGCTGTTTCCCGAATTTGGTATTTAAACCAAGTAATGATAAGAGCAGAACGTACACATGGAATAAACAGAAATGTTCACTTATAATCTTAAAGATAATATTCAAGAAATAGCTAATCTTCTCTTAATGCTACGAAATTTCATTATGGGTCTTCACCTTCGTTTCCCATATCCGTCCGCCAGTATTTCGCCAAAGATATTCGGTAATTTCAATTATATAACCAAATATGTTCGGTAACTTCAAATATAACACCAAATATATTGAAGAACTTTAAATATAACACCAAATATGTTCGGTAACTTCAAATATAACACCAAATATGCTCGGTAACTTCAAATATAACACCAAATATATTCGGTAACTTCAAATGTAATATTAAATATGTTCAAGAGTTCACTCCAAGTGAGTTCGGAGTGACAGTATATATACATTCTCTAGGTATTTAAAATCAAAATCCAGTAATCACATTTTGTTTGGTCTTCTGTTAAAAACTCTGGATATTGGATCAGAAGAAATCTGAAAAAAAGAAGGGATGTCACAAAAAGAAATGCAAGAAAGAAAAAACTATTTGTACACGAATATACATAAGACTAAGTATAAATATGATCATAATGAGTACCAGAAGGATGATGCATATTAGGATTTTAAGTTCATACACAAAATACTCTCATTAT
Source organism: Dysdera silvatica (assembly GCA_006491805.2). Lineage (NCBI taxonomy): Eukaryota > Metazoa > Arthropoda > Arachnida > Araneae > Dysderidae > Dysdera > Dysdera silvatica. The sequence continues at coordinate 65,420 of QLNU02014267.1, read as the reverse complement.
ATATTTATGTTCATTAAAACCGTAAAAGAAAAGCCAGTTGCAGTAATCACCTTTTCTCAACAAATGGTAACTACATCTTTAAATGCTTGCATAAGTAAAAATGCTGAAACGACAGACAGTTTCAGTAAACCAAGAACATTAAAAGCTAGAAAGAAACATAAATTTATTAAATGGATATTTCTCCCTATTTATATTTCTTTTTTCTTATGTTTTGGATAAGGAAAACTCTAGTTCTAGCGCTTTTGGGAGCTACTACCGCAGTTCTCAGTGGAAACACCCGTCACCTTGCAAATAATATATGGCGTTCATTTATATGCAAATGACCCAAATATTTGCAGTATCCAAAGACAAATAGTTTATGTGAATTTAGTTACGTTTCTTTAAGGTGACGAAAACTGCTTTGAGAAATAAAAGGTGAAATAGATGATACTCAGTAACTTTGATCATTATTTCTACTTGAGCTATTTTATTTTGCCAAATTCGGCTGAAAATGCTACGGAAGGCTCTACAATAACTGCAAATTCCGTATCGTTGTACTTCTTTCATAATCCGTCAAGACAAGGTATCAAAATCATGACGGATAACAGGATATATGCATTGAAATATTATTAATTTCTACAGTAAACTGGATTTGTTAACTGAACTCATGTTTTTACATTATTCACAATTTAATATTTATAATCCCCGTTTGCGAAAGGCTGGATAATAAATAATAACGCTACTTATCAAAACGTGATTAAATGTGCATGTACACTATATCGTCACCATTATAAAACATTGTGGCATCAAATTACTATTAATATAATTTATACCATATACTATATTAATATTATTAAAGTTTAAGTATAAATCTCACATGCATATATATATTACAGAAATTATAATCAAAACACGTGTGTTATCAACAATAACAGAAAGCCTAGAAAATGAATCCATCTTGCTTCTAAGCCTCATGATAAACCGATATAATCTAAGTATAATCTAAATTACGCCAAATTCTGAAAACTCACCATAGCACTTTAGTACCCATAAACTTTTTAATAATCGTGCAAGACCAAATATATTAATAACAAACATTTAAACATATTCTAGATTTTAGGAAAATATTGCCGTCATAAGGTAGCCCCTTTCCTAAAGCAGAAAGATGATTTCGACAGTCAAGGACAGACACCGTGAAGAGGCTTAGGTTTTATAATGAGAAAACTTTTGCGCTCCTGATATAAAGATGCCTTGGGCGGCTGCCTTGTTATTCCATATCTAATCAGGCACAGTGAAATAACGAATACTGGCAAGGCTGCTCAATTTCAGAGGCAGTACCACACGGAACGTCAAATTGCTAAGTGATCGAATATCTACAGATTATTAGTAAGGAAGCGATCACGGGTTGAATATAATCCTCTGGAAATTGGCAATTAACGTATAGCTTGCAGTTCAACTGCGTTGGAAAATCCTACACGTAAGTTTTGCCGGGTATTTAGCATAAGTATGTTTCGCAATAATCATATAAATAAACCCAAATGCCCTCTGGAGATCCAGAAAGATGACCAGTGGTATAGTCGTAAAATAAATACCACCTTAGGATACTTTAGTATCTTACGAAGTACATCACGATGACATAAAATACTAGTGGAAATACCTTAAGTCACACAATTTGGTACCATGGTTGTTATCACGAAGTTCATTACTATTACAACTTTTTGGAAACGATACTTTTCCACGAACAAGTTTTCCACCTCATTTTGAAATTAGTCTATATATTTATGTTATTTATTTATGCAATGAAATCTGTTTATAGCTATAGTCAAGCGATCAGAAAAATACATATAAAAGATATAGATGCCATTATAAACTATCATTATGAACAAAATTTATCATTAATCATTGTATAGATGTCGATACCTAGAGAAAATATATGGAGAGATTTCAACTATATTATATATTTTAATATTTTTAAAATTAGACAAGATTAGATTAGTGTATATCATATGACAAACGTTATATGCATATACAGGGTGTCCATAAAGTCCTTCCAGTTAAGGATATTAATGGCATGGAAACTAAGCAAATTAGAATTAATAATTAGTTTAACCAAATATGTTTAGATAAACAAAACTCCAACATTTGCTCTATTTAATACAAAAATCGCTTGTTTCTAAGTTGTTCAATTTCTACTCCATTTATTTCCTTAACCATTAATAGTCTTTGTGGACACCCTGTGTATGTACAAGCAGGAATTGAAATATTATGAAGGAAACCTCCCGTACATAGTAAGTAGTGTTACTTCTATAAATTTAATTACGAAATATTGCAATATGAAGTGAAGAGGAAAGTACTGACAAGCCGAAATCAGTATGATTTCGCCACAAGCGTTCCCAATAAAATAATAATCATCTTTCTGTTATACAAGAAAACCATTGTTAAATTTTGTTTATACAGATACATAAAGAAATAATGTTAAGTAAAGCAAAGGGAGGATGCGCCCTGGTTACATAAAAAAAATACCGGGGCACCACCCTGGTATGGCTACGCCATTGAACGTTGCAACAAAAATTACGTAAGAGCAAGGGTATTTCATTTATTATACAAGGAAGGTATGATATTCAAAATAACATGGTACCACTGTACACAAGGTTACAGATCGTTCCAATAATGTCGCTAATTGTAGATTTAATATTAACTATCCCCAACAGAAATAATGGTCACATGATTGGATACAAGAGATTAACAATTACATAATATTTAACATAGACTGGGATTACAGCGCCGCCTCCGGCGGCCACCCTTCCCAATGAAACCCTTGCACAATTCCTCCTCCTTCTATTCAACATAGAAAACAAATGATGAAAATCAGTGTTCTTGATTCAGCACTGAACTCGATGTGTTCTGATAACTAGAGGCTCTAGTTTACAGAACGCTTTCTTATTGGCTGCGCATGCGTAATGTACCACTTAGTTTCAAATGAATGTAATGTACAGAATTTTTTTAATTAAGTGTACTTTTAAATTGTGGATACAATGAACACCTGATACTCGAAGTTCATGAAATTGAAATGAGGCAAAAAATGAAATTGACTGCGCTGTCACTGCATTGGAAGAAGTCGCTTTAAAACAACTAGATATTCAGAAGGTCATTCACACATTATGGAAACGAATTCAAATTGTTATTTTTGTGTCAAAAATCCAAATTTGTTTTTCCTGGAATATTCTATTTGAAAGCCATGGTTCTTGAATATTACTCTCTCTCTGCAAAGATATTTCTATTCTAACAGGCTGTTTTGAAGTGCAATCATATTTTCTCCCATTCCTCTTGTGTTATTTTCCATAAACCCTTTAATGTTGCTGGCTGCCTTCTCCCAAGTGGGCTTTTTAAGAGACCGAACGCACAAAAATCCAACGGCGCTGCATTAGGTGACTTGACAGGGATATGACTAAAAGGAATGGGTATTATTCGGATTTCATTTTGCAATTTCACCATGAAATCCTTAGTCAATTTCGAAGTACATCTAGAAGTTTTTGTCTTGATGAAAGACAATATTTTGGGTGTCATTCTCATAAAGACTAGGAAACATTGGCGGTCACAGCCTCTCAGATTAGGTGGGGCTAAAGTAATTTTGGCGCTCCCTTACATCGTGACTTGGCTCCCATAAGCCTAATGTTAATTTTTCCCCTTAGAGTGGGGTGTTCTCGGAACCCGCGCTTACGTACGCCAATGAGTGGAACTCAAAATTGTGGTGAATTACCACTGGTGATGTCAAAAATAATTCGAATTATTTAATCCTTCCACATTCCACACACTCTCTTTATTTTGAATTTTCTTCTTCTTCTTCAACTGTTTATATGGAAAGCAGAACATCGCATCCACGTCTTTGGGGGAAATGGACAGCACATCTTTTTCTTGGTTTTAACTGGAAGGTTGCTGGGTTGACTCCAACCTGGGGTAGTGCTCTCTTGTTGAAAAATTTGGTTCAGTGGAACTCAAAATTTTGATGATGTCCAAACAGTGGCGTAAAGGCACTTTTTGGGGCCCCCTTGTATGAAAATTAATTTTTATGTACATATATGAAAATAGATAATGATAAAAAAAAATTACCTCACATTTATTTGCACCAAACCAACAATATATTGTTGGATTTTCAGAGGGAGGGAGATGAGGAAAGGCAAACGCATATTTTATTGAAAAATATGTTTAGTTCGTCCACTGCTGATATTATTTTTAGAAAGAGCTGTCACAAGCATTATTCTATTGGCACTGGAGCTTTTGCTCTTGCTATTTATTTTTGTTTACCGTAAAAATCGTTTTTTTTTCTTATATTTTTTTAATAAACTCCTCTACTAAAGAATCTATGTCTATTTTCCGAGCCCAAGTAACTTCAATGCGTATGACACTTAACGCGGATAGTCGTTTTTGTATCATTGAACTTTGAATATAGTTTTTTATTAATTTGAGTTTCGAAAACGATCGCTCTACACTCGCCAATGTTACGGAAAGAGTTAAAAAATTTTCAGTGCAGTTGAAACATCTGGAATACTGAGTATAGAATGTATTTTTAATAATCAAAAGCTCATCTAAGTCTTTAATAAATCCGTTCTGAAGTTTTAAGAACATTTCTCATTAAAAGTAATTTTTGGGGAAATTCGGAGGAAATGTCAGCAGAGAGTTCTTTAGCAAGATATTTTGCAGAACTCTGCAATTCATCGTCATTTTTTTAACAAAATTTAAAGGATACAAGCACTCAAATTTAAGTAAAGTGCCTTTCATGCTAGTGAACGGGTTATAGATTAGAGAGACAAAAATATCTACGTTTGTATAAAGTACGTTAATTTTAAAAGATTGCTCCGGATCATTAAGACGAGAGTCTTTACTTAATTCACCAAAACATCTTTTAGTACGAATTTGTCTTCTTTTCGAAAACTGGCATTCGAGGCCCCAACAGGAAACTATGATTTTGGCGGTTTCCTTTACTTTACAGAAACAATTCCAATAATGATTTAAATATTTTGCAGCTTCACCTAACATTTCGACTGCTTTAATTAGGTTTGGTTAGGTCTGGTTTCATTATGTCTGGTGATTGAAGAACCCTAGATACTAAATTTGTTGTTTCTAATATTTTTATTGAATTACGGTGTGTAAGAGAAATTCATATGTTTGCATATATTTTTTTATGTAGCTTCGTGTCTTCTGCGTGTTTTTTTTATGTTATTATGGGGTAAATTAAAGCTTTCATAACATTCGCGTATCTAAAGCGAATAGCAAAAAAAGCATCGTGACTTGATGACCATCGAGTTGGAATTAGTTGCTTAACATGTTCTATGCTTTCCGAAAGTCTCCATCTTTTAATGCTCTAGCTAAAGAAATTATATAATCTTTGAACATAATTATAAAATAAATTAATTTGAGGTCCGTTAATAGTATCGTTCAATACTAACAAGGAAACTAACTCATGTGTTTCCCGCCAATTTTAATTAAATTTTGTGTATTCGTAGAGGGGGGGTCAAAATATCGGATACGTAATTGTTTAACGGCTAAAAAATATGTTTAGGGGTGAACTCGCAACTTGAAAATCGGCCATATTTTCGTTTTTCGGCTAGAACTTCTGAATAAATCATGGTAGCGTAATTTCTTAAATGTACAAAATTTCACACTCTATTTAGTAGTGTAAAAAAATTGTATAAAAATATAATGAGTTATAAAATTAAATTTTCGTTTTTTGCTTTTTTTTCCGCACGGGAAGTAGCGCTTACAAGAAAAGCAACCCATGTGTACCCTTCCTATTTTAATTAAATTTTGTGGACTTGTAGAAGGTGTAAAAACATTGGATACGTATTTTTTTTATCGGTTAAAAAATATTTTAGGGGGTGAACCCGCCCTTCGAAAATCGGCCATATTTTTGTTTTTCGGCTATAACTTCTGAACAAATCATGATAGCGTAATTTCGTAAATGTACAAAATTTTGCAGCCTATCCGCTGGTGTAAAAAAAATTGTTTAAGAAATATGATTTTTATAAAATTAAATTTTTGTATTTTTCTGCAAGGGGAGTAGAGTGTAGAGGCGACTTCAGGTATATTATTTTCAGGAGAAAGTGGGGAACCGCTTTCACAGACGAAAAACAAATGATATGGTTATATGTGCAAAAATATTCCATCAGTGAATCTAGGTATCCCCTAAATATGAGCTTATTAAGTCAACTGCTTCTGGAGATATAAATATTTACTTTCAGGGAGATTTTCGTGGGTCACCCTATATCATGCACTTTAATTCGCCGTGGCAATGAAAACAGCTAAAGTAAATACATGTAATGAGTTTGCCACAATTGGAAAGCGTTCATTTTATTTTATATTTTACCTAAAGATTAAAAAAAATATCCTTATTAACTAATAACTATAATATTATTTGTTTAGTTATAAATTTTATTTAAAATAAAAGAAGATAAAAGGGGCCACCCTTTTCCCTGGGCCCTCCGCCTTGCGGGGAATTGCGAAGGTTATCAGTAGGCCACTGGTCAACGGTCAGAAGGATAGCTCATATTTAAGAGAAATATACTTTCTTTTTCAACTGATACTTTTGAAATATTTGTTTCAGTTGCAAGGTTTTTATCTGTAGTTTCAGAACACTCTTGAATTATTTGCTGCTCTATGCACATTGATTGTCATAGCAACTTGGTTTTCTGGAGTTTCAGTTGAAAAATAAGAAATACTTTTAGCAATTTTTGGGCCATACTTTTTCTCCCTTTCCTTTTTTCCTTTTTTCTGCCCCACTGATGTACGTTCTCTTCCTTGAGGACGACATATTGATAATAATTGCATAATGGATTTTCAGTCTATGAAAATAACTTAAATCCGCAAAATAAAAATGTTCCTCTCTTTTCAATCCATATAATAGTAAATTAATATTTCTTACACTAGGGTATGGACACAACTTTTTTTTACACTTTTATAGAAATTAGCAGCAGCAAGAATAATATTTCAAGACCATCCCGTATCCACTAGCTTCTAACTCTGTGCGTGATCTGAAAAGGTTTTCTCAATTCCTTAGAGGAATGTGAAGGTTTTCATGTGATCTATGAAAAGTTTATTTTTCTGTTGAGAAGAACTTTTCAGAGTGCAGTTTGTAAAAGTTTGCAAAAGAATACATGGCTTTTTCACATGCATTCAACTAAATGGAAAAGATGGGGGGGGGAATGAATTATGTAAAGGGATTTACAAAAACATTTACAGAATCGATTCTCGAAGGCTAAATATCAGTAAAGGAGATAGAGAGGCGATGGGGCGATGTCTGGCATGAATCAAACGAAGTTTAACGCACTATACTGAAGCGCTTGTTGCTACATTTCAAAACCTTTTATCGTTTCTTGTGTGGTGCCAGAGCCGGTTTTGGGAGTTATTATCGCAATGAAATTTTGTATATTTAACATAGGAATATATGAGTTGTAGCTCTGTAACCCCTCCCATTATCAATAAGCTTAACCCCCTTATGAAATTTATGTCTACGCCACTGGTGTTGTGTCTTCTATAAGAAATTAACCGGCGACGCATTATAATATTTTAAACAGAACACATGTCTATTAGTCACTGTTTCATAAAACAGGGTTCTGGCGTAAAGCGTATACTGTAAATTCAAAACTCGTCCAGATTTTATAATTTTTTGATATTGAGTTCAGTTTTAAAGGCAATGAAAACAGCTAACATAACTAAGCGTAATGAGTTTGCCACAGTTGGAAACCGTTCATTTTATTTTAATATTC
>QLNU02014267.1:26152-57578 GCA_006491805.2 Dysdera silvatica | reverse complement strand
TGTTCTTCCAGTTTCCGTTCCTCTATAATAAAACAAATGTCCGCTTTTAAGTTCCACCAACTCTTCACCTTTTCTTCTAATTTCACTGAGTCCTACAATGTCCCATTTGATCTTGTCTAGTTCCTCTTCCAATTCCTGAAGTTTTGCTTCAGAAGCAAGGGATCGTCCATTAAACGTAGCCAAGGTCAATAACAAACGGCAGCCTGGGCCATTCCAGTGATTCTTAGCACCCCCTGCTTTCATGCCACACTGACCGCTGCCTTGATCAGGAGCACTCCAGCACCTGGAGACTAGGGGCCATGGTTTCTGGTGTGTCAACATAATGGAGGAATTAGCCATAATTTCACCACGCTGGCTAGACGGGTTGGTGAATTAGCCCTCCCCTTCCGCCTTTCTATCCGTGTAGCAAATATTAATTTGCCACATAAATAGAAAGCTCAGCCTGCACCACTTGAAGGCGGGGTAGGACACTAGGTTACTGGCCTGGCCGGTTCCACACATCGTCACATACGTTCAGCGTGTGGGTCTCCTTCCAGTTAGATACCAGCAACCCTTTTGCAGGCCATATATATATGTGTGTGTATGTGTGCGTATGTGTGTGTGTGTGTTTGTAACGTTATTTTATATATTATATTACTCAGCTTATATACCAAAAACTACGTGATAGGGCGCCGCCTACCTGAGTATTAATTTGCGTATTGCAATGGATATTTAATTTCGTTTCCATAATATGTGAGTGACCTTCTGTAACATATCCTTGCAAAATGTAGCAAATATGATACATCCTTAAAATAATGTAGATATGATATATAAGAAATAAAAGTAGTGTGCATGATACACAAAATAAAGGAAGTAGTAGATATGCATATGAAATAAAAGTAGATACGATACATCCGTCTATTCCGTCTCATCCGTCTATATACGATACATCACATCTGTTTTTTAATTTCTTTTCTCAAAGGAGAAAAGAAATTAAAAAATAGATGTGATACATGCTTCCAAATCTACAAAAGAATATACTCAAAAAAATTTTAATTTTTATCTTTCTTTGTAACTAAAAGAAAGAGCTGAGCCTTTCAGTCGTTTTCCAACTGTAAGTACACATATGTTTTTCGAATTCTGATATTCGTAAAAATTAAGTTTTTTTTTTCAAAGCAAATTTTTTTTTACAAAAGATGCAAGGAAAAAAGAACTGGGACCATATATATATTCCTATTGTAAAACGTCATAAATATTCTGAGTAAAAAAAAGCGTTAATATCTTATTCGTAACAATTTCGCATAGCTTCGTTGATGCTTCTCCCATTTCCGCAAAATGAAAATAATCTCTAGTGAAAATTTTTGAATTTTTTTAATAAAACAATACACAACAAAAAAATTGTTTCTCATTTTTATATTCTTTGCGTATTTGTTGTTTTAGAATTTAAATAAGTTTTTCTCCTCTCTTAATTTATTTATGGAAATTAGTTTAAAACATCACCTTTAATTTTTACATTCCAAAATTTCATTAGAACTGAATGTGTTCTAAATTATACGACTAATTTAAGCATTAATTTTTTTTATTTAATAGTCTATGTAGCCGGAAGGGATAATTTATAGGGTTTCCAAAAGCACCATATTCAATTTTTGTGTTTCTTTCTCTACTTCCACTAAAGGTTTCAAGAATTCTGCTACGTTGACTAGTTATTGTATAATAATCAGTGATTCGCCATATTCTCGGTAACACGTATACAGTAAAACTTAGATAAACCATCGTTCAAGTGACTTAATAATTATGAAAATAATGTGCACTATGGAATGATCATATAAATTTTAATTCATAACGACAATCATAATAACGACATAAAGTAATTGTTAAAACTACTAATACATTAAGTAAAGGATAAAAATCTAGCTATACCCATTTTTAACTTTATTTGAACAACTTCATTCTTCAACACTCCTTACTATACATACGTATTAGATAGTCTTTGTTTAATTTTACTGAAGCGAAAACAGTTCCTTTTTTCTCATAAATATTTAATACTCTGAATTCATTATCCGTTGCCCTTTAAAGTGGCGTAAGAGGCAATTTCAAATAACTAATTATTATCTGACGTTCCGAGAACTTGTATTTTTCAGACGCTGACAGAATTTTCTCATTGTCCTTTTCATGACTCGAACTTTCATGTTTTCTTCCTAACAATTCCATTGTTAATTCCTTTATAGTCGCTTTAGAATGTACTGCAATGTTGTTACTGATATCTGTGTAGTTTCTTGTGTTAAAAAGGATATGTCCACATTTATTCACGATTTTTTATAAATTCAATAATGAACCATAAACACAGCGCGATTATTTATTTCAGATTTAATTTATGTGCTAAATAGCCTTTTTAACATTTAAAAATTGGAAGTAAAACGACTCACTGTGCTGATTATGTCACAGTAAAACTTGGTAAAATAAAACTTTTGAAAATTCTTGTTTTTTGACGTACGCCAAAAAACAAGAATTTTCAAAATCATCCGTAGCTGATCATTGTTGGTCTTATGACCATAAATTCAATTTTGATCATGTAAAAATAATCTTTAAGCTGTCTATTCCGGCTGATTTCAATTTTTTTTTAAACCTTTATTATCCACTAAAATAAGGATAATTTGGTCAACGACATGGATATTAGCACAAAATTACATCCGGCATGGACTAATTTCCTACACATTAAGTTACACTAGATTTCTCCATTTTAGATTATTGTTTGTGTTTGGTTGTTTACTTTTTTCTTTAAGTGTATTTTTAATAATTTTATTAAACTCATTTGGTTTTAGTCAATTGTACGTGACTTTAGATAGTGTGACAGTATGTGAAAATTTTGTTTATTGTTATTTTAGTCTCAACAGTTCCAGTATTATGTAAGCTTCTTCGAAGAAGGCTAAAAGCCTTCGAGAAAACGTTTTAAAGCTATATTAAAGCATATAGTTCAAAAACTATGCCCATTGTGTTATTTTATTAAGTTTTGTGATTTAAAAGTTGTTTAAATATTGATGTGCCGTGAATTAGTTTTGATGAATTTGGACATTTCGCATTACAATTTAAACTTAAACCAAAAGGTTCTTAACTCTCATAGTTAATTTTACCTTTTAATTTGCGTTGCGCCGCATTTAAGATTACTAATTAGTAACCCCAGGTAGGACAAAAGAACAAGAAAAACAGGAACCCTTTTTTTTTAAACATAACACAAACATTTAATAATTAACTAGGGGATTTGTACAAACATCGTAATACTTGACACTACAATACCATAAAATTATCTATATATAAATATATGCAACAATTATTTATAATGGACTGTGGCAAGGCACGAGAATTAATAGAAGGGAAGGTAAAGGAAGGACTTACAGAGAAGCATGGTCTCTTCCAACCGAGAGAACTAACCGCCTTGCGGACGGGAATCAAATCCAAGTTCCTCCGTCGAAAAAATGTCCCGTGGTTCCGTCGCTTGAATTCACACTCCGCGTAATCCACTTTGTTTCCCAAGACGGCTCGCAGCTCAACTCCTCTGCAGAAAAACAACTTGAACACACTAACTTTCCTTCCGTTCTCGCTAAACAAAATTCAGGAACCAACTGTCTTTTCAAGCCACCACACTCGACTTTATCAAAACACCGGACTGTCTTTCATTTCCCTTGTTTACCTCCACTCGCGATCTCGCGAGAGTTTTTTCTTTCTTTCTGTTGGCTGAACAAAACTTCCTTCTCGACACCACTGAGGGTTCACAGGTAATTGGTTAACACAGTCCACGTGATTGACTGGTATCCAGGCTGTCCTTCTGATGACGTCAATCCACGCTTGCTGATAAGGACAACTTATATTTTCCAACGGGTGGTGGAAAACTGCTATATTGTGAAAGAATTTCTTCGATCCCCCCGTCACGTTCATTTTAGCTCGAGTCCACTAACTTGCCCTTTGCTCAATTTGTTCAGAAAGAAAAATGGTGAGGAGAGAATAAGCGATAAAGTCCAAGCCCCAGTTTACAGATTCCATGAACATAAACCATATATATATCTAACCAGCTACTCCACATAAACAACCACATTACATACAACAATAAAAATCCCAATTAAAATTATAGAAATGTTCATTATATCTGAAGACAAATAACATTGAACGTCTATCACTCCCTTCTGTCCTTTGGCGTCGGATCATCGATTAATCACAAAGTTCATGTTTTAATATTTCTTTCGAAGGCTCCTCTTCGCTCTGCTTCATCATGGCCAATTAAACCGGACAATGGATATTTTTTCTGAAATACAAACGAACAGGGGGAGAAACAGCGAAACAGTATCTGCCACATGTTGACCCCTTCACATGGTAGTTTCCATCCAGTATAGCGAAAGGCCATGTGTAATTTAGCTTTGAGCTCCAAGTTTTAAATTAATAATTAGTTACATAATGTAAGCCTATTTTGGTAAAGGTAATTTAATATAATTCTTAGCGGGCGATAAATCGCCCTGACATGTGTTATGTGAAATAGACCCTGCACATTTAAAACACATTAATTTATTTTGCTTGAGACTAAATTCCATTAGTATTCGCATTTCAAGCTTGAAAGTTTATCAACGAGTTAATACAATGCACGAGTTTTAAATACGAGATAGTGCATTGTAACAACTCATTGTCTTTAAATTTAAAGCAGCTGCTTTGGCAAATGTTGATTTTCTAAAGACGCTAGAGGGAGATATCAACGCTTACAATCGCCTAAAGGCAAAGCTCGATGAATTAGAGTACGATAGATCTAATTATTTAAACTTCTAATCAAAACGATCTTTAGAATAAGCACCATCTGATGATTTTGCGAACTGATGCGGAACGAAAGCCCCAGAAAGTGATCATTAGCAACTTAGATTATTAAATACTACCTTAAGCTTAATTATAATTTCCCGCATTACTAAAAAATACCATACAAAGTGTTCGGAATACAACAATAATAAGATTGCTGTTATTATTTCTTGCAATGCCGAGGAGAGACAGGGGAGGGGCAACTGTCCGGGGACCGGATCAAGATTTTAATGATCTAACAACTTCTTAATAATAAACGCATTATTGTCACTACATTTTTGTTTTTTTTTTCGAATTAACTTTACTAATATCCAACCGCATTCATACACCAATACTTTTATATTAATAAAGTACCAGCATGTACAAATAAACATTCTATAATTAACATTTTAAAAATTTTACCAAAACCATGAAGTTCGATATACGTAGTGTCGTCTTAACTGACGGGTTAACTGGGTCCCAATTTGGCAAAATTCAATTATTATGCATTCTATTTCCTTACTGCGAAACTTAAAAGTTAGTGTTAAAAGGGACCTAAAAGTTATTGAGCCATGGGTACTCGAATGTGATAAGATGGCCCGGTGTGTGTAAAAGGTGGAAATAATTAGTAATCTACTGGTTTTGTAGCTCTTGAAAAGTGGCGAGTCGCGGGGGAGTCGTTTAGAGGGGCCCAAACTGCTAAACTGTTTTGAGGTCTGCATATCCTAACCCCAGTCTTAATCACTGTCACTTTTATCCTACGGACAACGTTGGTGTTTTAAAGAAACTCTACATTTTCTTTTCGGTGTTTTTCTAGTTCCTTATTTCTTATTTCGTTTTTGTCTTTTCTCTCCCCGAGTTCCTTTCTTTGACGCCATTATTTCGTTAGATTTTTTCTTGCTTTTTTCAACTTTCTCCAAGGCTCGCATGGTATTTAGTTTGGAAAATCGCACCCGTGTTTCTCAATGGTGAATCTCGCAATCCCTTCTTGAAGAACCACGTAAATTATACGAATAGATATTAGACTTCGACATAAATTAACTTAAGTAGAAAAAGTCTTTCAAAAGCTTCAATAAGCTTTTGAAAAACGGTCTGTTTAGAGAAACTTCATTAATATACATGTATCCTTTCCCAACTACTTCCGTAACACTACAAATTTCTTAATTTAAAGAAGTCTCTAAATGTCGTTAACTTTAAAAAAATTCCAAAATATTCTCAAGTTTTTCTTCAGTATAACATTCTCAATTGTAACTAATGAAATTCCTTCGCTGGTGGACTTGTGAAAAAAAGCGAAAAAGAAGGAATAATGAAAACACATTAAGAAATATGAAAGGTAGAAAAAGTAACAGGAAGGAAAAACTAAATTCCAAATACAGAACATTTAAGCTTTCTCAACATTTTTCGTAGTAAATTAAGCAATAGTTCTCGAAATTTTGCTGATGTTTTTATGGTTTTGAGGTAAGTTTTACTTTTTTCTTTCTGAGGGTTACTTATTTTTTATTATGCATCATCTACGTCAATTCAGTTTATTTCCGAAATGTTACTTCCTTCCACCTATTATCTCTTAAACTTTCTCTTATTCCTTAAATTTGTACTTATCTCTGAAATTTTATTATCGCTTAACCCTTCCTTTTTATTTTTTACTGTCCTTTGTACGTATTAAAATTCTCCATTTCTACATTTTATCGTTTACTAAACTCCCTTCATTTTTTTCATACTCCGACCAAAATAGGAAAGTTTTACTAGCTACGATAATCCCCGATAAGTCTTTAATTTTGTTTTCAATTCTAAGCACGCCCTCTCTACGAACACTCTGTCAAACTAACGATGTCTGTAAGTAACATTTCAACTAACAATCTCTATAAGTAACGTCTGAACTAACAATGTAAGTAACGTCTGAACTAACAATTCCGGTTTGTATCTTTGGCATAAGAATAGATTGGGCCTTGCTCAGCTAGAAAATACAGCTTTCCGGAGAATCTAAACCTAGCTATTTCGCCTAAAGAATCTTATTCCCGATATGTAGAAAACTATGTGATCATTGGATATACGCAGGAATCAAATGTAGATTATCTACATTATCCGGATTATCGTTCTCGTCACCCGAATTATTTATTATTCACTTTATTCAGGTTATCATTCACATTATCCGGAATATCATTCACATTATCCGGATATCATTCACATTTTTCGATTTGTTATTGACTTTATCCAGATTATTCGCATTGTTTGGATTGTTATTCGCCCTACTCGGATTGTTAGTCTTATCCGGATAATTATTTGCATTATTTTAAATGCTATTCGCCTTATTAGGATCATTATTTGCATTATTTGGATTGTGATTAGCATTATCCGAATCATCATTTACATTATCCGGAATACTTTTCACATTTTTCGAATTGTTATTCACTTTTTCCGGATCATCATTTTCATTTTGCATAATGGTGTCGAAAGCCGGTGTTCTTATATATTTAAATAAGTTCAATATCCGAAGTCCGTTATATCAAATGGTATTTTCTTAGGACCTTTCATTATGCAGTCATATTTTAATTTTCTTTGATCTTCTTTTTGCTGTGCTAATACTTACTGTACCACAGCAGAATAAATAAAGTTGTTTTGTATCATCCTGATTATCATTTGCATTATCCGGAATATTATTCACATTTTTTGAATTCTTTTTCGATTTATCCGGATTATTTGCATTATTTGGATTGCTATTCACCGTATTCGGATTGTTTGCCCTATCAGGATAATTATTCGCATTATTTGAAATGTTATTCACCATATTCGGATCATTATTTGCATTATCCGGATTATTATTCGCCTCATCCGGATCATCATTTGCATTATCCGTATTACTGTTCGCATGGTATAGCTGGACACCGTACCACTACCTTACCTCAAGGACAAGCCAACACTGCAAAATTAAACTCCTCGCATAACAATAATTCAAATACGTGGAAATATTCGACGAAACAATACGCAATATAAATAAGAGACAAAAACGTTTTAAAAACGTATTTATGGCAAGATTGAATTCAATCTATGCGTTTCGGGCAATAACAGTCCACCCTTCTTCGGGAGTGAACACCGTGGAGTATTGTCAACAAACGTTTGTTAACAATACTCCACGGTGTTCACTCACGAACGAGACTTTCATCAATGTCCTTAAAAGTAAAAGCACAAACAGAAGTTTCAGTTGCAATATTTTCTTCATTTTCAGCTTTCTGCTGGTTTTTCAATTTCTAAAAGTTCATCATCACTCACTAGTTCTTCCATGTGTGCTTCAAGAAGATTATTTATATCAGCTGCAGAATTCCAACGTTCCGTTCCAATCTGTTGTCAAGAGTAACATCAGCTGCAGAGTTCCAACCTTCCGTTAAAATCTGTTGTCAAGAGTAACACTCATTTCTATGTTCTGCTGCATATTCCCTGCTGGTTCTTCAAGACTTTCGCAACTGGGGGAGGGGGGGAACGAAGACAAAGTTCCTTACAAACATCTTCAGTGTTTGTCCCTGTATTTCTGTTGCAGGCAGAAGTCATAATTTTTATTACATCTAAAATATTATATGATGTTTTCCAAAAGTTTTTAAGAGTTGGGCATCCGTCCCCTAGTAGCACAAATCTATTGAAACTCATTAGTTGTTGTTTGGAATGTCAACGGTTTCACTGGGTTTTCACCGAACGCGTTTTGCCGAAGCACCCGCCAAGCACTTATTTTGCTCGAACACTATTCCTTGGCAATATGACACAAAATAGTTATTGGTAAGTGAACTTAGTTTGACAGAAGAGCGTTGACCAAAGAACCCTTAGTTATCGATAATGGGCCAAGCAACTTGAAAAGTTAGAAATACGTTTACCTCACATGGCAATACCGGCAATATCGTACTTTACGTTGTTTAGATCTGTTTCGTTTCAGCTCGTGCGAGTGTAGCATATCGTTTAGCTAAGACTGCTGAGTAAACCAACTGTGGATTGAACACCTACGTACTTTTTGAAACGGAAGTAAGTTTTTATTTATATTTTAATTAACAATCCCATTTTTCTGATAAGTATATACCATATAACCTGCCTATAACGTTTTGGAACCCTACAAAATCACCTGTAAATGAAATCTGTTTTTGCAAGAATTAATACTGCAAAATTTTTCATTAACATTTCAATGACGTTTAACTATTTTCATATTTACAGAAATGGAATGTTTGAAGGGACTACTTTCTGGGAACAAACAACTATTAAAATTTAAGAAATAAGATTAAAAAAGAACATTTTTCTAAATGCAAAAAATGAGAGTGATTTTTTTATATTCACTAGATTCTATTCACATAGACCTAGAAATAAATAAGCGTTCCAAGTCACCCCAAATGTTCTTTGATTTTACATTAAATGGGTGATACTGCATAATCTGTCCCCTACTGAAATTTTGGAAAGTGTTTCCAAACCAGCTGGCAATAGTGCAACTGACATGCTACCATGTTTACAGTGTTTTGAGGTCATGTTAATTTTCCTAAATCAGTGAAGTGTTGATGGGGGGGATTCCCCTCCCTTTGATCTCACAGGCTATTTAGATCGCATTGAAAGTTATGCCCCAATCTTTAAAATGTTGTATGCTAGCAAAAAAGCATCAGAACAGCCTGATATTCGTAATTGTCTCAATTCAACGAAGTTAAAAACACGAAGTACTAACCTTTATTGGTTTTGGTTGGACATGTGTGGAGGGAATATTTTTTTAATTCACACCGCCTTTCTGATACCGCTAATGAAAGGCCTCATCCACATTAGACCTAGCCTACAATCTCGTCTGTTCCTTGCATACCAGACACACATACTACGACGCAATTAAACCCTTATTCACAGCCCACTTCACTCAGAGCAGTTTGACAAAAAAAGACAATGTCAACCGTTCAGACATAATACAATTCACTGCAACGAACAAACCACAGCCAAAAAACGACAAAGCTTGTGAAAATGCCCTTACAAGTTCAGAAGAGAGGTGTGGGTATGACGTCACAAGCCGTTCTACTGAAATTCTCGACCAATTTTAGGAGGAAAGGAAACTAGAGCACGGACTGTGCAATAGCGCCCATTAAACGATTTTAACATAAAATACTAGATATTTCGTTTGTATTTGACATGTGTGTTACCAGGAAAGCAGTGAACCAAATGTGTTTATGAAAATCTCTGTAGGTATGAAAAAACACAGGAGAAAGTTTTGGATGGTTTGAAAATCGGTATTTTGCTTAAAGGAGGAAACTATTTATTGCAAAATTATTTCACTTACTTCAAAAAGTAATTAAGTGCAAGTACAGAACACGTACCCTAGTGCTTTATTCCTCTTGAAAAAGTCAAAAATTGTTGTAAATCGGCTTGTGACATCATACATTCTGTGTCGTCACGCATACGTTTCCTTCGCCGTTCTTTTGACTGTGTTTATTCGTTGCTGCGAATTGAATTATGTCTGAATGATTAACGTTGTCTTTTTTTTTGTGAAATTATGGTTGAAAGAAAAAGGAAATGAGCTGGAGTGGATTATGAAAGAAGTATGGATTAATTTCGCCCGGATATGAGTGTGCTATAACATCGTGGGTTAGGCTTCGTTTGTACGACGCTTTTAAGTGCCATTACCAGAAAGTGAAAAGATGCATGATATGCATGATAGGGGAGGAGAAAAGGAAGGGAAGGGAAGGGACAAGGAGGCGAGGAAGGAATGAGAAGACGGGGGAAGGAAAGGGAGGAGGCAAGGAAGGAAGGAATGAAAGAGGAAAATAAGGGATGGAGAGGCGGAGAAGGAAAGGAGGTGGGAAGGAAAGGAAAGGGAGGTGGAGGAGGGAAGGAAGGAAAGGGAGGGGGAAGTGAACAAGGGCAGGAAGTAAGGCAAAACCGTAGTAGTGAATGAGGAACTGTTCGCTTCCTACTTCGCGTTTATATGGCGACTACGGCACAAAAATATACCAAAAAATTTATTTCCCGCGTTTTTAAACGCTATAAAAACCACAAGCATCGGACGAAGAAGAGCAATAAAGGTTTGTACCTCCTTTTTTCAACTTCGCTGAATCGAGACATCCATGTTGTTAACATGACGTAAACAACATGGTGGCAAGTCAGTGTCACTGTTGCGATATGTGTTGGAAACACTTCCCGATAAAAAGCACTAGGGTACGTGTTCTGTGCTATGTGCTATGACCAGTAATTAAATCATAGGCATAGAGTGTCATAGGCCCGTCATAGTCATAGGCCCGTGGGGCCCAAGCCCAATCAATAATTTGAAATAAATTGCAATTTTACATATACTGTTGTGTATAAATATTCGTAATATCTGTTTGGGCCGGCCCAATAATTTTAAAAAATCTATGTTGATGAATTAAAAATTTCCTACAAGAACTAATGTCCTTAACACAGATTTCTTCTGAAATTTTTGCTGAAATATATAAATAAGGTAACAATGAAAGACAGATACGACAACGAACTCTTCCAAATCACCCCATTATACTGTAATATTAAATCTACAATCGGTGATTGGCCCTCATTTATATCGTAAAACTCGAGAGGTGGTTGTATTGCTTGACGGACTTCGTATTGGCCATACTTGTCTCACCCACATTGGCGCGGATGGCCTAAAAATATTGGGCAGGGTCAATATGCCACGCTGTTCAAGCGTCCTGTCTGGGATTACAGCGCCGCCCCCGGCGGCCACCCTTCCCAATGAAACCCTTGCAAAAAGAAGAAGGGTCAATATGCCAGTAGAAGGCATTTTGTTTGAAATTGGATGGGGATATGGAACCCTAATACCAATATTGGGGCGGGTCCCCCCTGTCCCCCCCGCTAACGGCGCCCGTGCTCACCCACAAGCATCTGTTGGAAGGAAAAACAGTGCCAAATTGTCAAGCATGTAATGAGCCTACTGATGTTTTGCATATTTTAACCCCCTTTGAATCTTGATTGCGTTCTTACTTTTAGCACGTCATCACTTTTTACCATTTAAACGATCATGCAGATATTTCACAAGTTTCTAACTTCTTGATGGAGTATATTCGGAAAGAATAATGATAAGCTAAGCTTGTAGAATATTAAGTGAAAGAGCTCTTTTCAGATTCTATCACTTTTTCCACTTTGATGGACTAAATAGATGGTTTTCAATTGTATTAGGGTTCATGCTCGCTCACTTTGGAAACCTGGAAAATGTAGGGAATTTAAGATATTTTAGCCAAATTCAGGGAGATGTCAGGGAATTTTATCTAAAAAAGTCTACTTAATAGCCAACTCTCTAATTTTCAACAGATGGAAACCGTTACGCGTAAGTATTATTAATTTGGAACTTTATGGGAAAGCCCAGGTGAAGTCTGGAAAACTCGGGGAATTTAGTTTCGTATAATAAGCATAAACCCTCTTATAGTGTAAAACTGAACAATGTTATTTGATTAGAAAAAAATCTGAATTAAATAAAAATATTTTATTAATAACCTTGTGTAGAAAGTAAACTCAGGCTATATGCCGTCAATGCGCTAGAAGTTTATAAGAATTATTGATGTCTTACAATTTGATGATACAATAATAAATCTCAAATACAATAATAATCTAGTTTGAGCTAATTAATACGTGGGTGGCAAAAATTATTGTATAATAAATTTCCCCCACGAAAACTCACAAAAATCTCGCCCCGGAGGCTTTCTTGTGTTGACCATATTTGGCAATTGTGTTATCCCTGCGGAGGGTAATAATACCTTAACAATTGATAACAATATTGTTATAAACTGAGCCTATGCTTTGATTTTATTTTCTCCTTCCAATTCAAACGAGCTTATATAGGGTTGAAGCTGGCTTCAGCCACTTTAATTCCGCCTTAATAAATTATAGAAATAAGTTAGATGACAATTCTGTGAGGATTTAAATCAGGAAGTTACCAATCTTGAACCCAACTTCGTTAATCTTTTCAAGATCCGTCGACTACACCGGCCATACTGACAATGTCAGTCAATTTAACTGACATATACTTCATAGAAATCTTGTTTTAAGCTATTTGATTAGATATTATTATATTACATAAACGTAATATAAATAATAAACATTATAAAATATTCAATATAAAACAATTATATATATATATATATATTAATTTTAGTTATCTTAGTACAATTACATAATAGTAAAATAGACAGGGATCGACGGAAAATAAAAAAAATCCTTGGAGGGCCTGACGATAAAATAAATTTGTGAATCCTTGCTCTAAACTGTTTACTAGAAAATATAAGTCGCATTTGGAGACAAAAATATAATTTTAACATTAGAATAGTGGTGTTGAAGGGAGGGTGGATATCCACGTTGGAAAAGACCCGATATGTTTTTTGATGTAGCATTTAAAAAAGTCGCAAAGCCGAGAGTCCGTAAAGTGAAAGTTCATAAAGCAAGAACTATTTCCACTAAAATATATCTTTTTATTGTATCCCTTTATCTATTTATAATTATATAATTTACGATCATATCTATAGAATTGACCTTTGGACGCACATATGCGCGATTTCGATTCAGTTTGAAACCACATACTGACTATGAAGTAGTTTATTTTGACATGTGTATGTAAAACAAAACTACATATCACTGGTTTTGGTAATTTAATAGTCGCGGTGGTATCTTGAGGTTCAGTGGTTCGATTTCAGTCTACATGATCATTATATTCAAATTTCGGTAAGCTCATATATGGTTCCATTTTAAACACAAATTACTGATGTGAAACATATAAATCGTGGTTAATGTAATCCTTCACCAATATTTTTTTTAAGGAGCTAGGTTATGACATGGCGGCAATTAAGGTCAGGTGCTGCCAAATAAATTGACATTAATTCTGCCAATAATATGCCGATAATTTCCCCATTTATAATATTTAATAATATAATAAATATATCAATTTTAATTATAATGAATTTTTTGTTAATTTATTTACCTAAAGATACTGTAAACATACAACAATGTCCAGTCGAAAACATGCACGACATTACCAGCTGCAAATATGCAGAATATTTTTTATTAAAAAATTCATCAGTGATAATGGAGTGTGATTGCGTACAAATAAGTTTCAATTTATGAGTTCGTCCAAGTTTAGGCTGTCGTGCCCTGTCTGAATTTCTCCCGCACGAGAACATTTCTGCAAGAGGATTAGTTAAGGAGATTTCTGTCATTTTTTCAGGTTGAAATCATCGCATCGAAATTATATTTTGTAGTTGTGATAGTAAGCATCATGAAACTTAATTTCTACAAAGAGAAATTGATCATGTTTGGAAGATATTTTTACTGGATAATTCTTTAGCAATGTACAAAAAACAAAGACAACCAGAGTGAACACAATTGTTAATATCTTGCACTAACTAACTTTCACTGTACCCGTTGTGTAAGCGACAACCAGTCAATCAATATCCTGACTCTTATTCGATGAACTAGAAATAAGTTAGCTCTTATTCAAGGATGAATTGACGGTGAGAGAAAGAGAGAGATAAAGAAAATAAACATATTCCCAATTCGTTTTCTTATTTCTAGAAAGAGTTCCGTAAAAAAATTGCAACAATGTTGAAAAGTTATGAAATTAACCATTGCAATATACCCTGCTTTGACAATTTCAAAACAGAGTTTGAAGTTTCTTTCATTCTTTCGCGACATTTGGCGAGTTTTGGCAAATGCTCTTTGCAAAAATACGAGCCAAAATTAGCGAAGCATCCATTTTTGATGGTAACAGCTTGTCAAAGGCAAAGGTTATCCGAGTCATCAGAAGTGGATTTCAGAAACAGTCTGCCGACAAAGAGAGAGTGCCATGCCTGTCTGACGTCATCTGTCCACTGAACCAAGCTGAAGTCTAATAAAGCTGAAAAATTTTGTCATCGCTGAAAACCATTAAAATTTTGAAACTCTTCTATTATTAATTTCTGTATAGGTACTTTCGCAAATTCTTGTTAATTAAGGATTTTAGGATGTTCATATTCTACTGCACACGGGCAAATAAAGTCATTCTGTCCAAAACATAGAATTTCTCGAGAAATCTAGACCTCTGTGCCCTTGTGTAGTATTTCTCAACCTTTATAAGGCCCAGTAAATTCTCTTTTTTGTAAAACGAGGGCCCGATAAATTCTTTTTTATAAAACGACGGCCCAGTAAACTCTCTTTTTCTAAGATGAGAACCCGGTCTCGACAAATTTACTCGTAAATAATTTCTTTTATTTAAGGTTCGTACATTGTACTCTAAGTATGAATAATTATGGCATAATCATAAAGAATGTCCTTCTATTAATACAGACTTCTCTGGTGCACTTTCTTGATGACTGGGCATTGGCATTTGCAACACAGATCTTTATTTCGTTCAGTTTTAAGAACAGAGGATGCGCTGCACATAATTGTAATCGGCCTGGAGACACTTCTGATGACAGATCATAATAAGCGATATACCCCATCTTGAATGCTAAAAGATGTCGATGTCTTAAAACTTTCGATCATTCATGAATACACACGATATACTCATACGTTTAAAACTACACGGTTTGGTAGTTGCTACATAGATGCTATTTAAGCGTTTTAGGACCAAGATTCCTGACGCATTCGCGACTATTATTCTTTTTAGAATATTTTTACCATAAAATATTTATTCATAAAAATTTATTATAAAAATAAAATGAAATTTTTCAGGAGAATCTCCCGCTGCTTGGTAGAATCAGGGCTCGGTATCGGGCTTCGACCCCTCGGTTGAGAAACACTAGCCTAGTGGGCCAAATCCATTGAAAGAACTAAAGGAAGCTGGTGGTATCTTAACCTCCCAAGAAAATCGAATGTTGCAATGAAATGATATACGCAAGCATTGGGTTGGGTATAAGCTTCCTCCCCTCCTAGAACTCTATAACCCCACCTAGAAATTGGGCTAGTTAAGGCGCTGATTAATTTTCTAACTACGGTAGGCGGAAAAATGATATGCCGCCTACGGTATCATTGAAATTGAACCCAACGAACTGCGCTATAAATGAATAATACCTTACAAAGATGCCACCGGATGGCTAGGATTTTAAAATACACATTTCCAAGCTGCGCAGAGACGTCGTAATAACTTGAGAAAGATGTCATCTTCAATCTTTATGTTGTAAAAACGTCGCACTCCAATGACGATCGACGCCCAACCAATTCGATATTTGTGTGACGGTTGCTAAACCTTCGACCACCAGACCTCAAATAACGTCAATTATATTTTTCTGAGAGTACATATGTATGATTGGGGTTGGTCGTGTGCATAGTGTAAGTGCTCAAAGCATAACGTGCTATGTGCGTAAGTATAAGGAGAAATCAAATCCATTTGCTGGTATGGTGTGAATTTTCCCCCTCTATCAGTATTCGGATTGCGATATGTTAATAAAATCCTTCACAACTTTATACAGATTTGGAACAGACAATTTTACAAAATACTACAAAATAGGTGTGTTTAAAAATTATTTTTTTTTAATTGGCGGAATTAATTTTCTCTAAGTCATGAAATGCAGTGGTTACAAGTGTAAGTTGATAATAATTATAGCTTCATGGCAGTTTTTGAACATACTCAATTGTTCTCAAACATCGTCGTAAGTCCTTGTTTCCGTTGCGTTCATTGAATGTTTTTATTTCCTCATTCCACATCAAAATACTTCTTCTTTTTCTGTTTAATTGTTGTGTGTAGACCACTTAACCTATCCCTCACCGTCTGATTACATAAACTGTGTATGGAGTACCCTCTTTTAGCTTATTTACCAGCAACAATGTATGTCGTGTTGCTCTTAGGGCGCTATTAAATCTCGAATAATAACTTTCAACTGGATTCTTCGTTCTATGCTTTTGCCCACATACATTCCATAAATGTAATGTTGTCTTGGGATTATCCAACCACTACTGAATAAAATAATTATAGAATTTTGATAACTTTGCATTATTTGGGGAATCAACTGTTATTTTCAGCTATTCGTCTACTAGAAGTCAACAGTTAAATGAGACAATGCAGCACACATCGTAATTTGTGATTGTATGTCTTTATTTTCTTTATATTCAGTAACCGTCCCCAGATTTCGAATTTGTTGCCACAGGCGCATATTGAAGTAAAACAAGTAGCCACATGGTTTGGCTGAAGGGAATATTTGCATTTAGTTTTCCTCATTTTTAATTTCAATTTTCTCTTGTGCCCAGAGCACCGATTTTGAGAGTTACCCTCTGAACACTTAACGTTGAACACACGACCCCAACTATGGATGTGGGTGAGCACATTGTCAGCTTTAAAAACCCTGAAAAGGTTGCTTCATTTAAATATTTCACAACGTGTTAATGTTTAAACTAAACCTCTGATATATAAATTAAATATTTAAATTAAGTTTAAACATTTAAGTCAAAATTTAATTTCATAAAATCTTTGTACCTTCGCCATCGCAACGAAATAAAGCGTTTCCCATCATAGAAATATACATAGAATAATACATCAAATACATAATATACATAGAAATATGCATAGAATAATACATGTTATTCGTGTAAGCACCAGGACTAAAATGCACACTTTTGATTAATTTATGATTATTTTACGGCGTCACATGTTGTTTGAGTTTGTATTATTTTGAAAGTTGATAAGAAATATTTTGAAAGTTGATAAGAAATATTTTGAAAGTTGATAAGAAATATTTTGAAAGTTGATAAGAAATATTTTGAAAGTTGATAAGAAATATTTTGAAAGTTAATAAGACCACTCTGCGATCACGTAACTACAACGCGTTTATATACCTTGGGAAACAAAAGTTTGACACATGCAATTAGTCAGAGGATTAGGTTTTTCTGTCAGTCTGACAGTCCGGAGTTTGGTTAGTGTCGCTGAGGCTGACAGCAATAATATCACCTGCCTGAATGCCTAGATATAGCCCTCTATGAACAAGGTACTGAGTCAAGAAGTTGTCTGCTATATACTGCGTACCTGTTTTTATAAAAAATATTGGTTTAAGAGATATACGCAGTTTAACTATACCTTCGTACTTTATCTTACGCACTGTCAATATATTTAATTTTCTTATTTGATAGATACAATTTCACATTGGTAGGGAACTCAGTGGTGGATCTACTGTTGGGAGAATTAGAGAAATTTCCGCTTCCAAAATTCTCAAAAGTACGGTGGAAATCGAATATAAAGAGCGCCAATTATAACGATCAACCTCATATAACGACGGAAGTTATACCAAATGTTTCATTTCCTACTCTATTTTCTTTATTGCTCGTTAAATCCGGGGTCCAAAAAAAGATTTGTTCGCTAAAAGCGGTTAAATTGCATTGCGCTTAATCATTATATCAAACAAACGCCATGTTTTCCTCACTACACTCCAAACTTGTTAAATGTAGGCTCATTATATGAGGTTCCTACTCTATTTTACATTCCCCTAATATCTGCCTAATATCCCCTAATATCTGCCTAATATCCCCTAATACCCCCTAATATCCCTCTCTGGATCCGCCTCTGAGAGAACTAAACTACTAAGTAGAGGTATGTCTTGCAAGCTGCGGTGGTATTTTTGTAGTATTAATATTTTCTCCCGATTCAAGGGACGTAACGCCGATGCGAAGCTTGTGTTAAAGTTGCGGGGATGCAGGCCCTGCGCTGATGCAATGCTTATGCATTCGCCTAGTGTACGATTATGACTAGCTTAGTGTATGATGACACCTGGGTTCGACTCCAAACTGTGTTAAAACATAACCAAACTGCTGACGAACTGCTCCTCATAGTCTGAGGATTGTCTGGGCTCCCCAGAAAATTTTTATTCTACCAGAATCGGAGTTGTATCATCTAGAGACCCTAGAATTGTAGGCCAACGCATCATTCGCCATTTTGTTTTACACTTCCTGTCCCATAACACAACGTTTAATATTGGAAAATAAATAGTCTATCTTATTCTTATTCTTACAGGATCTGCTTCAAATCTAAGCATTCTATGTTTATTCTTTGAATGATTTGAATATTTCATAACGGCACATCTACCCATCTCATCCTATTTTATTGAAAATAACATACTTGCAACTCATTCAATTTTACACAGCAGTGAATAAGATCATGTGATATAATGGCATCAAAATGGCTGATGCGCTAGCTCTCATTTTTAGGAGACTTAGAATCACCTGATGAAAAGGCTCAAACTGACTTTGAACCGTGTGAAGTCCTGATGTGAAGTTTGTGTTAAAATCAGTAGAGAAGACATCTCATATTAAGTTTCATTTGGTTTGTCTGTATAATGTACAAAGCTTTTTTGTCGAATGTCCTAAGAGCAAAGTAAGATTTTAAGGGTAAAAATATGGCTCAATATATTTCTTTAATTTGATCGTTATATTCATGAATAAATAAGTTTATACACTACCTTTTTGTGAAAGTTAGAATCAAACAACCTAGAACGTTTTAAGACAGGTTGGATCTACTGCGTTATGCTTCACTTTTGAGAGGCTGTGCAATTCATAGCCTCCGGGCATGATTACTACCGTTTACCCGAATCTTCCAGTTTTCACGCTGTTATAATACTTCCCCGAAGGCTTCGGTCCAATTCTGCCTCCAGCTTACCACAACTCATGGTTGAAATTCGCATGATTTAGTTTTTCGCAGAGATTGGCTACGAGAACAAGAAAGAGACATAAGGCATGCTTTTTTTTCACAAGGTAAAGAGACAACTTAGGATACCAAATTTTGATTACAAGCTCATATTATGAATTCTATAAGTTTGATTTTTAATTATACTTTATGGCTTAATTTCACAGTCTCAACTTCCCTTGTTTACCCTAGTTAGATGTTTGTGGGTTTCTACTGCTGCGTATACACGTATATCTATCCTCACATTCATCATAGAGCACTTACGTCCATGTCTTTACATAGCAAGCAAACGCTCGTCAAACATCTCCCTCAGAAGACCCCCAAACTGCATATTTAAATACTACCTACCTATGAAAAACGTAAAGATGTAGTGCAAATCATTCATCAACATCTTTCTTCTAGAGAGAAAATCTTCTGAACATCCTCAAAAACCCTCTGAACATTTTCAAAATCCTTTTCAATTTTCATCCATCATTTCTTCAGGCCCTGGAAAGCGAATAAATAAATAATTTGTTTGCAGGCACAGCATTTGGAAATTGAAAATATAAACGTTCGTTTCCAAAGTATGATAAAACTTGATCGTCCATAAAAACAAATTATGTCACAATACATTTGTTATTTTTTGGAATAAAATATTTCACGGATAGTGACAGGAAACTGTCCAAGCGTATTTTCCTAGGTCAGCGGTATACTTCAATTATTATGGCATATTCTTCTGCATTCAATTGCTTGTCTATGCTCTTAGGACATGAAGACAACAAAGGATGTGCTTCGTCATGACCCACAGCTTTTTGAATTTTGAAGCATTCGTCCCCTTTTGTCTAGATAACAGAATCTCGAGTAACAATGAACTATTGGTCGGTGTGTTCTTTATTATTATTGATTTTGTCACCGTTGGGAAATGCGTTTAAATTGAAGATAGCAAGGTGAAAGCATTAGCACTTCGAAACTATAGGCCCTTATATTTCAATTGCTGCTTAATCCATTAATAACCATTCAGTTAACAACAATGAAATTTTTAGTGAATGAAGGTACAGTGTACTCTTTCCCATAGGTTTTGATAACGTGAAAATTAAGAGTATTTTTGATTCATAATCTAACATTAAATGATGAAAGAGACACATGGATCATAATGGTGCTTATCTCTTTTATTGGCGCTGAATATATAGGCATTAGTTAAATGCTTATATTTGTGCAAATGGATATCAATATACGCATATTTTACAACATAAGTGGTAAAAAACGACGAATCGATACGTGGAACATATTAAAAATATTTAAAACGACATTAAAACCATATCGACAATGATTTATTAACAAAAGTCAACGCATTTTGAGCGAACAAATCAGTCGCCCTTCTTCGAGAATACACGATTCTAAATATTTACTACCATTTTAGTACCGTAAATTCCCAAAGAAGGGTAATTAATTTGTTCACCCGAAAAGCATTGGTTTTTGTTAATTCACTGAATATACGGGTTTAACGTTGTTTTAAATATTTTTAATACATCTTTGAACGTTCTATTTTCCAATGAGGGACAGAAGACATCTGAAGCCAACGGACGAAGGCTATAGAGAAAGCTGATATAGTACCCATTTAATTTCTTGCTTTGCAGTACCATTCCCAAGTTGAAAGTGGGCAAGGGACATGATGTTGAGGTGGGCTAGATCTATTTCTTCATGAAGACCGCAGAGCATACAAAAAGAGGTAGAAACACTGGCAATATGATGTAGGTGCTTCGCTGGGCAGTCATGGCCTGTGGCAAGAGAAATTTTGAGACTGCCTTGTTTGTTGGCCATTCAGAGATATAGGAGATATTATGCCACCATGGTTTGAGTTCTTTCCAAGAAGTTCAGCACAGAGATAATCATTGAAACTTCTTTTCAATACTGATTTGATGGCATTGAATGGGATTTTATAGTTTGATGTAGGGAGCACCCCTGCTTCTCATTTGGCCAGGGGAAGAACTTCGTCGTTTTCATCCATCCTACAGCGACCAGAAATCCATTGCCGAATGATTTCTTTGCTGTTATTGAGTGGAAGGGCTAGGAGAGATCCACGTTTCCAAATAGTTGTAGACTGAAAGGCATTATCAGGGTCAACGGTCATTAAAGCAGCCTTTGGGTCAGAGAGGATGACTGTCCTTACATCGTCAAATGTAGATTGTTACAAGACTAGATTTCAAGAACTTATACGGAAGCCAGAAAAATTGATAAAAGTTCGTGGATGTATATGCGCGTGTAGGAATTAAAATTAATTCTATAAGATGCTTTTTTGGGAACAACATAATAGTTCATAAAAACCTACAGTTCGTAAAAGCGCATCTACTGCAAAATGTGCTTGGACATTGTCATGCCATTTTATAGCCAATAGATGCAGCGTACGTGGGTATGTTTTTATATATGCATGATTGCATATATATTAATGCAATGTGTGCAGAAAGTTTGTGGTTGCTTACCTAAACAAGCACATCGATAATTTTTCTTTTATCGGTAAGGACGTCGGATTTTCTAAAATAGTGAAATCTGTCTAACCAAAATATGCCTATAAAGATGATTGTGCGTGGAGGCATTTGAAAACAGTGCTTTAGATGAGTGTACTTACTGTGTCAAGGTGTGGAAGCTATACGTCGATGAAACGTTTGTTATCCTGCCAAGATCTTCAGTTTCTGATTTTCATCTCTATTTGAACAGCTTGAACCCCCATATTCAATTTACGTTAGAGGAAGAAGATAGAGGTTCATTACCCTTTTTAGATGTTCGGATAAATAGAGATGTGGATGGGCGACTGTTGACTACGGTGTTTAGGAAACCAACACATACTGATAGGTATCTTGACTTTTGTTCTCATCACCCGGCATCACACAAAGCATCTGTCATTAGAGCCTTGCACCGACGAGCCTTTACACACTGTTGTAATGATGACCTTCGCAATGTTGAATTACGACGCAATAAAAGCGTGTTGAAAAAGAACGGTTACCCGACTAAATTTATCGCTCGTAACCAATGTGGTGTTAGTGGTGGAAACAGGAATGTAGAAGATGAGACTAGGAAGACATCAGTGGTTTTGCCATATGTGGCGGGTGTCTCAGAAAAGCTGTCTCGAATTCTCAGTTGTGTGAATGTTAAGACCTACTACAAACCTGTCTACACCCTGCGTGATCTATTACTTAAAGTTAAGGATGGTGTCCCTGAGGAGGAAAAATCTGGTGCTATTTACCAAATACCGTGTGGAGACTGTGACAAGGTGTATGTTGGACAGACGGGAAGATCGATACGTCTACGAGGGAAGGAGCATATGCGTGCGGTAGCTAGGGGAGACGATTCAAGCCAGTTGGCTGAACATGTCTTCAGGGAGGGTCACGAACCAGATTGGCATTCGATGAAAATATTACATCAGAATGTGACGAATCTGGGGAGTAGACTTTTTCTGGAATCATGGGAAACCTACGGTTTGAGGAGTCGTGCAATAAACATCGCAAAACCTCTACCAGAACCTTACAGGATTTTTGCAAAACCTCGAGTTGGGGGTGTTCATCTGACATCGTCGGGTGCGGGGGCTTTCCCGGCGAGGGTTTCCCCGATTGGGGTTTCCCCAGCTGGAACTGCTCCGCACCAAATGGCGTCAGATGGGGATTCCCAACATGCGGGTATATAAGCTTAGGACTTTCACGAACTCTTCATTCTGCCTTCACTTGACAAAGGGAGCAGTTGGCTCCCGAAACGTCGTGTTTTTAAACCTTACGCCAGTGTCGAAATAACTGTTTGTTATGGAATCTCCTGGTGAAACTCTGTATTGTTTCGTTATAAAGATGATTTCCCCGACACTAACAGATTGCATCATATTCAAACTTGACTATACTAATATTTTTTATGGTCCCTTAAGTATCGTTGTAAATAAATATCTCTGTAGATTTGCTCATTTATAAATATATGCTTATAGGCATAACTGATAAGACCACTGGTGTAGTTAAAGGGGTCCCGTCTCCCCAATGTTGGTATTAGGGTTCCATGTCCCCCTCCAATTTCAAACAAAATGCCTTCTACTGGTATATTGTCCCCCCGCCCCCAATATTTTTATGCCATCGGTGTCCTTGGATAAGGTTAAATTTTACACGAACTCTAATTGGTAGACTCAAACCATAACAACACTGATTTTGAATGTATCTTTTCAACTAAAAAAAATCTTAGAAATGTGAAGTAACATCCTGGGCTTCTTTTTCACTTGAAGATGAAAAGGGGGCATGTGCAAAAAAGGTTCAGAATCACAACGAGCATCTTCTTGTTTGCATTGGTGTCCCGATTTAATTTTTTTTTTTGTTACGTTACTCATCAGAAAGCATTAATTGAAAATTACTGGAATGGAAGTAAAAGATAAGTTTTTTATCAGTTGAGAATTATTTCCATAAATAGCGACTAAAATAATTAATTTTTGGTGTTCCATGAGCTCATTAAAATTTCAGATCTTTTTGTAGCTTTGAATTCTGAAGGTATAGGTAGTCATAATTATCGAATTCGTGAAGAGCTTAGTAATTATAAATATAATTAATGTCGTTTATTCACTTATTCAACTCGTTGAAAAGCTCTAAGGCGAGGTTGCTCTGTATTTTCAATTTACGTCAATGCCTTTTAATACGGCAATCACGTTTACTTCAGATGGTGGGTAATCTTACATTGTTTAACACATTAGCGTCCCACCGAACAGAAAGTCACAATTAGCACATTACAGTAAAAGATTCTTTAAGCGACCATCTCAGTCAACGAAAAAGCGATAGCTCAAAATGAAGGTTTGCTAATGGAGAACAAGGAACACGCCAACAGCGCGGCAGGGGGGTGTGGGTTCGCCCCCTAAGTCTCGGATGAGGTGTGGCGAAAGGTACCTTTCGCGCCCCCCTCCCACTCACACACTGTTGAGGAATACTATTAAAATTTTAATTTCAAAAATATCATTAAACATTGCCACTAATGTAGCAAAGCTGAAAGAAACTTAGATTTTAATTTCATTTTCTGTCAATAAATGTCAGCACCATATCGTCAATAATACTGCTTTGAAAGTGCCCCCTCTCCCCCACCTACAACGTATCCATTGTTTACAATTAATTAGCGTCTCTTTACCTGTATATTTTTTTTCAGTCTTTGTGAAACCATTGATTTTAAAGCTTGGTGCTCTGCGAAATCAGTAAAATTGAAATCGTTCAAGTGGTTGTTGTTTTGTAATTCAGTTTATTTTAACTATTTAATTAACTAATTAACATCTAATCAATAATGAATTTAGATAATTAACATTTTATAATAACTGTTGGAGCTTTTTGGCAATTTATGGCGCCACCAGTTTGTCGCTGTAAAAGATCTCTCGCCCTTTCCCGCTCTCGAATAATGTTAGCACGTCCCTGTGGAGGACTATTGTAAAATAGAAGAGGGGGATATCGACGTAAAATTTTGCAAAAAACGATTTTTTTAAGCTATATTAATGACAAAATCCAGGATGTATGTTCTAGGGCAGTAGTTCCTAATCTTTTTCAAGCTGCGACCCACTTTTATAGTAGCCAAGTAATCCGCGACCCCCCTGTCTCCTCCACCGCCACATTTGCATAATAAAAGTATTTTAACAGCTAAAGAAAACACATGAAATATAAAATTATTTTATATTAATTATATATATGTTATATTATATTATTTATATTATATTAATTATATGCATTATATTAATTATAATATATATATATATCATATTAATTATATACACTATATTAATTATATATATTATATTAATTATGTATATTAAGTTAACAACCATTAGTAGGATATTGCAATGTAGTGTAACCGTATTGACATATAAAAGCGTTGGAAACATTTGGTATGAAATTCCTTATAAAAATAATTGCAACTAAAAATAGTTGCTGGGAACCCTCAGAAACCTGTTCACGACCCCCCTTGATGGTTGCGAACCACTAGTCTAGGGTCTAAATTTATATTAATATTATTTCAAATATAAAATTATTGGACTAGCATCTTTTGTTCTAGATCTTTATATTTTTCATACCCTTGCTTCCTTATAGACCTCTAATAAGGTTCAATCGTATCATATCATGCAAGTATTGTGTTCATGAACTGTACGAAAACCCAGGTTTAGGACCTGTGGACTATCTCTTCTACCGATTCATATTTCGAATGGATTTCCTTGGCAACAGGAGTTCAGATCCCTCGCCAAACTTCACATTCTGGCGCCACATGATTTAATCTATTCTGGCCTCATAACAGACATCTTCACTGATTTTTTTTCTTCTGTAATCTGTGGTGTTGATTGCATTATCTCGCACTTTCATAATGATATTGCATTTGTTTGAATCCTTTCCGAGAAATATGATTGTATTAAGCAGATAGTTTAAACAAACGGTGAGTTTATTAAAGGTGAGGTATTGTACCTATATTTATTTATACTAACAGTGAAACACAGAGTGCCTGTTTTCTACTACATTTCATTGATATGGAATATTCTACAAAACATTGCGATTTATCAAATTTGTAGCGGCCCCCTTCGGTTGATAAGAATCGGCTTTTCCTACATCCAATTTCCAATACCTTTTTCCGAGAATTAGATTTACAGAGTTTTCTGTTGTTTAAACATCCGAAACCTAAATATGCAAACTGGATCGGCCGGTGGCCACCTTTATTTAGCGTATGCTTTGCACTGAATCGAAGAGGTTATCGATTTGGTTGATGTGTCGGTGCGACCTTTAT
The DNA here is from genome assembly GCA_006491805.2 of Dysdera silvatica. Classification (NCBI taxonomy): domain Eukaryota; kingdom Metazoa; phylum Arthropoda; class Arachnida; order Araneae; family Dysderidae; genus Dysdera; species Dysdera silvatica. The sequence goes on along the minus strand of QLNU02014267.1, from coordinate 31,447 downwards.
ATATTTCTCAGACAATTCGGGAATTCGAGCGCAAACAGTCTCTGCACGTGGAGGAAGTCAAACCATAATTAAAACAATATTTATTCGACGTGTTAAAATAATGTGAAGTTTAAGTATACCCGCGCTCACGATAGTAACGAATAGCTAATTTCCTAGAGTATTTATTTGCTATTTTTTAGCTCATGGAACTCTTTTCTTAGCACGCGTCTAACCACGGAAACATTTTCTTAAAACAAACCTAGACACGGAACCCTTTTTCTTAGAACACACCTCACCGCGGAACCCTTTTCTTAGGACACACTAAATCACAGAACCCTGTTTTTATCACACACAGTGGCGGATTAAGCGGCTGGTGGTCGCCAGGGGCCCCGAGCTTGAGAAATTTTTAGTCAAAAACTGCCACAACACAAAAAGCGAAAGATGCAATACTTAATATTATTCATGCATTCTACGTATATAAGTACAGAACGTTGTTTTATTAAATTAGAGCTAATTAAAAATCATATTAGCTCAACAATGAGTGCAAAACGATTAAATGCTTCTTTCAGAACTATAGTTTTGCCACTTAAAATTAAATAAGAAAAATGAGAATTAAATAAAATTATAATGGCAGAAACCCTGTTCTCAGTAATGCCATTTTTCTTATAAAAAGCTGAAGTGACGAACGACTTTGATTTGACCTCCAGGTACAAGCTTTAATACTTATCCCGTATATATATATATATATATATATATATATATATATATATATATCATCATCATCATCATATTCAACCATTATCTATCCACTGCTGGATGAAGGTCTCTCCAAATGCTTTCCACACAAGTCTATCCTGGGCCATTCGTTTCCACGTCACCCCAACCTGTTTTCTTATTTCATCCACCCATCTAGTTTGAGGACGTTTTCTAGGTCTTCGGTGGTCTCTTGGAATCCAGTTCAGAATTTCTGTTGTCCATCGTTGATCAGTTCTTCTTGCAATATGCCCAGCCCATCGCCATTTCAGCCCTTTTACTTTAACAATGATGTCCTCTACTCTAGTTTGCTCTCTCACCCAAGTGTTTCTTTTTCGATCTCTCCTAGTTATTCCAAGCATGCACCTCTCCATGCTCCTTTGCGTTGTCTGTAACTTTCGTATTGCTCCAACTGTTAGACTCCATGTCTCTGATCCATAAGAGAGGACTGGCAATACACACTGGTTGAAGACCTTTCTTTTTAGACACAAAGGCAATTTCCCCTTCAGGATAAAACTGTTTCTTCCAAATGCACTCCAGCCAAGTTTAATACGTCTGTTGAGTTCTTTCATAATGTTGCCATCCATTGAAATCAGCTGGCCAAGGTAAATATATGAATCAGCAATTTCTAGCTCAATGTTGTCAACTTGTATTTTTGTTTCCTCTACGAAATTATTGAACATGATCTTAGTTTTTTGTAGGTTCATCTTGAGTCCAACTTCTTTACTTCTAGTTGAGAGCTCCTGTACCATGTCTTGGAGTTCTGATGGGTTCGTTGAAAAAATAACAATGTCATCAGCAAACCGCAAATGATTTAAATATTCACCATTTATTTTTATTCCCTTGTTATTCCAATTTATCTGCTGAAAAATCATCTGTAAAGCTGAAGTAAAAAGTTTTGGAGAAATGGTATCTCCCTGCCTCACACCTTTACCAATTTTGATAGCTTCGGTATCTTTATGTAACCGAAATTTTGCACTTGCATTTTTATACACACGTTTCACCATGTCAATGTACACATCCTCAATGTCTGTTGATCTTAAAGAGTTGATGACTGCTGATGTTTTAATAGAGTCAAAGGCCTTCTCATAGTCAATAAATGCCACACACAATGGAAGTTCATATTCATGTGTTCTTTCAATTAATTCTCTTAATACTTGAATATGGTCCACTGTACTGAATCCACTTCGAAATCCAGCTTGTTCTCTTGGTTGAGCTGCATCTAATTTTTTCTGCAGGCGATGTGTTAGCACTTTTGTGAAGATTTTATAAATAGCAGGTAACAAGCTAATTGGTCGGTAATTTTTCAAATCCTCTTTATCACCTTTTTTATGCAAAAGAATTACTGTTGCAGAATCCCATTGGTTTGGTATGTTACCGCTGTTAAGACATTTGGTAAAGAATTTTGCAAGTATGTCTTCTACATATTCTCCAGCTTCTTTTAGGATATCTAATGTAATACCATCATCACCAGGGGCTCTTCCTTTCTTCATACTTTTTATTGCAAATGAAACTTCTTCTTTTAAGATTTTAGGAGCTGTTCCTTCGACTATCTCAGAGTCTTCGTTTAATCCACTGTTACTTTCGTATAGATTTTTGTAGAATTCTTCAACTCTTCTAAGTATTTCTTCCCTATTTCTTGTTACGGTGCCATCCTCTCCTTTTAATGCAATGATGTGTTTCTTCCCAACAGATAAACTTCCTTTAACAACCCTAAGGCTCTTGTTATTTTCAATGGCCTTCCTTACTAGCTCACAGTTGAATTTTCTTATGTCTTCTTTCATGCTTTTGCGCAGAGTTTTACAAAGTTCTATGTACTCAATCCTGGAACTGGTATTTTGATTGTCCACCTTCATATCTCTTCGCCTTTTCATGAGCTGTTTCGTCTTCTCAGATAATTTGCTATTGTGCTTTTTACAGGTTACACCACCAATTTCCCCAGCAGTTTCAACTATTGTCTTAACAATGTTTTCATTTGCTTCTGAGATGTCAACTTCTTCAATAAGTCCTTCCAGTGCAGAAAAGCGATTTTTTAATTCCAACTTGAATGCCTCGGTATTTTCTTTTAATTTCTTTAAATCCACCCTCTTACTTACTTGTTTCCTAATGAGCTTCTGTCGTTCTAATTTAGTATTTAAGTGCACTTTACATCTCACCATTCGATGATCACTTCCAGTATTAAATCTGTTCAGTACACTGCAATCTTCAATAATTGATTTCTTGTTTGCCAGGATATAGTCAATTTCACTAGTTCCCCCATTTGGGTGTTTCCATGTCCATTTTCTTTGCGGTTTCTTCTTAAAAAATGAATTCATGATGCTAAGGTTTTCAGCTTCTGCAAATTCGATGAGTTGATCGCCACGTTCATTCCTTTCCCCATATCCGTATTTACCAACCGATGTCTCTCCTTGTTCCTGTTGTCCAATTCTTGCATTGAAATCCCCCATGATGAGCTTGATATGTTGTTTCCCTTTGGTGTGTAACTCTTTGATTTCTTCATAAAATTCTTCAACCTCTTCGTCGGTATGGCTTGATGTTGGTGCATATACCTGTACTATTTGAAGTTGGTATCGCTGGGTTAGTTGAACAACAAGCCTCGCTGCTCGATCTGATGTACTTTCAACTTCCAGAAGACAGTCTTTAATTCTTTTGTTGATTAAGAAGCCAACACCACTTGTTCTTCCAGTTTCCGTTCCTCTATAATAAAACAAATGTCCACTTTTAAGTTCCACCAACTCTTCACCTTTTCTTCTAACTTCACTGAGTCCTACAATGTCCCATTTGATCTTGTCAAGTTCTTCTTCCAATTCTTGAAGTTTTGCTTCAGAAGCAAGGGATCGTCCATTATACGTTGCCAAGGTCAATAACAAACGGCAGCCTGGGCCATTCCAGTGATTCTTAGCACCCCCTGCTTTCATGCCACGCTGACCGCTGCCTTGATCAGGAGCACTCCAGCACCTGGAGACTAGGGGCCATGGTTTCTGGTGTGTCAACATAATGGAGGAATTAGCCATAATTTCACCACGCTGGCTAGACGGGTTGGTGAATTAGCCCTCCCCTTCCGCCTTTCTATCCGTGCAGCAAATATTAATTTGCCTCATAAATAGAAAGCCCAGCCTGCACCACTTGAAGGCGGGGTAGGACACTAGGTTACTGGCCTAGCAGGAGTCATCATGGTGTGAAAACAGGGGGTGCTAAGAATCACTTGAATGGCCCAGGTTGCCATTTGTTATTGATCTTGGCTACGTATAATGGACGATCCTTTGCTCCTGGAACAAGACTTCAGGAATTACAAGAAAAACTTGAAAAGATCAAATGGGACATTATAGGACTCAGTAAAGTTAGAAGAAAAAGTGAAAAGTTGGTGGAATTTAAAAGCGGATATTTGTTTTATTATAGAGGAAAGTTAAACTGGAAGAAAAAGTGGTGTTGGCCTCTGAATCAACAAAAGAATTAAAGACCACCTTCTTAAAGTGTAAAACTCCACGAATCGAGCAGCGAGACTCGTTGTTCAACTAACACAGCGATACCAACTTCAGATAGTACAAGCATATGCACCAACGTCAAGCCATACCGACGAGGAGGTTGAAGAATTCTATGAAGAAATCAAACAGTTACATACCAAGGGGAAACAACACATCAAACTCATCATGGGAGATTTTAATGCAAGAATTGGACAATAGGGACAAGGGGAGACATCCATTGGTAAATACAGATACGGGGAAAGGAATGAACGTGGAGATCAATTTGGTGAATTTGCAGAAGTTGAAAGCCTTTGCACAATGAATTCATTTTTTATGAAGAAACTACAAAGAAAATGGACATGGAAACACCCCCAACGGAGGAACCAGCAAAATTGACTATATCTTGACAAACAAGAAATCAATTATTGAAGATGGCAGGGTGCTGAATATATTTAATTCCGGAAGTGATCATCGAATGGTGAGATTTAAAGTGCTTTTATATACTAAATTAGAAAGACAGAAGGTCTTTAGGAAACAAGTATGTAAGAGGGAGAGAAAGAAAATAAAAAGGCATCCGAGTTGTAATTAAAAAACCGTTTTTCTGCACTGGAAGGACTTATTGAAGAAGTTGATATTTCAGAAGCAAATGAAAACATTGTTGAGACAATAATTGAAACTGCTGGAGAAATTGGTGGTTCAACTGTAAGATAGTAAGGAAAGCCATTGAAAACAACAAGAACGTTGTAGTTTTAAAGTTGTTAAAAGAAGTTTGTCTTAAAAGAATCTTAAAAGAATCTTAAGATCAGAAATCTTAAAAGAAGAAGTAGCATTTGCAATAAAAAGTATGAAGAAAGGAAGATCCCCTGGCGATGATGGCATTACATTAGATATCTTAAAAGAAGCTGGAGAACATGTAGAAGACATACTCGCAAAATTCTTTACCAAATGCCTCAACAGTGGTAACATACCAAACCAATGGGATTCTGCAACAGTAATTCTTTTGCATAAAAAAGGTGATAGAGAGGATTTGAAAAATTACCGACCAATTAGCTTATTACCTGCTCTTTATAAAATCTTCACAAAAGTACTAACACATCGT
>QLNU02014267.1:0-23058 GCA_006491805.2 Dysdera silvatica | reverse complement strand
TATACTATAGGCTGAACAATATTGTGGATCGTCATGGAATAAACGTCTGAAAATTCATTGTTCTAATAAAAGAGAAGGGTTTGAAAAATTTCTTTTAAAATAATTTAGCGTAAAAATCCAGCATCACAGTTTCTTGTGTATTGCTGAAATAAAAAGCCTTATATTTACCAACAACATTCGAAAAAGAAAAGAAATAAAAAGCTCTATAAGTCATATCTTAACACTTCATCACTACAATGTACCACATCACTATTGTACTGTATGTAACTTTTTTAAATTCTAAGGTACAATTCAAATAATATAAAAACAATGATTTGTTTACATATCAATGCATTTATTAATGGTATATTCCTAAACTTGCTGTGGTAAAAGAAAATCAAATAAAAGATTAAAAGTCAGTCTGTATTTAATACAAGATCTCGATTAACGAAACCTTCTATTTAATGATGCTGTTCAGTCCTTATTTATTACGTCATTGCTGTGACCGAAACCATCTTATTAAGTCTGTTTTTCCGTCCTTATTTAATACGACATTCTGATTAACGTTACCCTCTGATTAACGCAGTTTTTGAGTCCTTACTTAATACAAAATTCCGGTTAATAAAATCTTCCAATGGTGATTTTCAGTTCTTATTTAATACAACATCCCGATTACCGAAACTTTTTGATTAATGATGTTTTTCAGTCCTCATTTAATACAATATTTCTATTACCGAAACTTTCCCATTGACGATGCTTTTCCTCAGTCCTTTGTGATTCGTTAATGGAAAAGTTTACAGTAAACGAATTACAGTAATCGTTCTCTCTAATCTTTCCTTTCCATCTTTTTTTCTTAGCTTTCATTTTTTTACTTACTAGGAAAGATTATACTGCCTTTTTTTTCAAATAAATAAATAAATATTATGTGATGTGCTGTACGTTTCAAATTCTTCAAGAATTGCATAAAAATACAAAGGGAAATAAAGCTGTTTATTAAGTATACAAAATAACATATTTAAGAAAATAAAGATTGTGTATAATTACCAGTTTTTTACACCCACGTTATTAACTTAAATTAGAGTCTTGTGTATACAAGTATCCCTCGACTTGAGCCATTAATTGGTTTCGATCAATAATCGCATAACGCGTGAAGTGATTTTAATTTAACATGGGTGAGATAGGGATTAGTTCCAAGAAACAACGCGTAAGTGGCTACCAAAATGGAAAGCTTAGCATTTGTAATTTTATATTTTAAATCGCGTTATTGCGAAAAAGCGTAAAGTGAGATAGCATAAAACGAGGGATAGTATCCTGAAGAAGAAAAAAAAAAGTCAATGCTCTGACACATTTCAACTGGGAACCAGGTGTTGACTTTTTTCTCTATAAAGCTCTAGTCTGCGATAATAAAGTAAATGTCAAAAAATGATTAGCCACATTAAATCCCCACAAAAAAATTCCAAAAAATCTGCTTCGTTGGCTTTATGTGTTGACTTGTTTGGCAATTGTATTAATACTGCGAAGTGTAATAATAACCTATTAAATGATGACGTAGAATTTAAAAATTAGAGTGCGTAAACATAAAGTAACTTCTCCATAATGAAAAATATTAACATGTGATTCTAAGTCCAAAAGAATTAGCATAAATAAAAATAAATGTTTTAGTTCAGGCACGTCCCTGGATGCAATTTGCTCAATAATCAAGCCAATGTCCTCTTGAAAATGGTATTCATTTATGTCTATCCTGCTGTTTATTAAGATGGGAAAATTATCTTGTTATTTCATTTTATTGACAGTATTATTTAATAGAAGCATAAAGACTGAAATTGATTACAATTTTCGTTTCTCGCGACCTAATCAGATTTTTTTCCCAGGGATGACAGCGATGGAATACGACTTCAACAATTAACCAGCGACAAATGCTAATCCGATTTGAATCAGTCTTTTCTTTCGCAATTGCAATTTGACGTCCTCATTTGGGAACTAGATTTAAATCTTTTCCGAAATAACCTGAGTTGGCTCGAGGGTTCGGCATATGAACTCCGTTGTGTTCTGATAAACTAGAAATATCTTGCGGAATGCCTGTCAGCGTAATGGACAACGATAAATACAAGATAAAAATTAATAATCAGCGTAATGAATAAGGATAAGTGAACGAATAAATTATTAATCAGAGCAAAAAGTAACTAGAGCTTATAGAATTATAGGCCGACACATCCGCCGCCATTTTGTTGTACACTTCTGGTATCATTTACCTAGGCGATAAAGGTTTTCTGATTTGGGGCAATGATCGCTATTTTGGCATAAAAATAATCAACAATCCGCGATTATCCGACGAATGTAAATATTGGCGCAATTTTTAAAATGTCGCTAATAAATACAATTTGCAACCATGACTTAGGCATCAAAGTGCCGGATGCGCCAGCTCCCCACTTTTTTTTAACGATAAATAAATAATGTATGTAAATGACAGGTGAGCCAAATAGGTCACTCAAAGAATCAATAGACGATTTCGCCCATCTCTCACAAATGAACCATTCAGTGATTCGGTCATCCATTTGACGCACCGCTGATTACTCCCTGAAGATTGTGATTTCAAAAATTTTTCACAAGGCTCGTAATTTTGGGACTATTCTTCTGCATAATAGGACTATTTTTCTGTTTAGTAGGACCGTCCCTGCATTTTGGCATTATTTTTCTATATTTTGGGACTAATTTTCTGCATTTTAGGACTATTTTTATGTATGCTGACACTATTTTTCTGCATTTTGGGACTATTTTTCTGTATACTGACACTATTTTTCTGCATTTTGGGATTATTTTTCTGTATGCTGATACTATTTTTCTGTATGACGGGACTATTTTCCTGTATGAAGCGAGTATTTTTTTAAAGTGATCTCGAAACCATAAAATACTTTCAAACAGCCAGAATTTGGTTCGGAATTCTCGAACCTGAAGCAGTTCACAAGAATATGAGATTAGATTTCAATTCCAGAAAAAGAAATCTGGCAAACCGGGCCTTCAAAATTGTTTCCCTGCAGGCCGATGTGGCATTTTTATTGGAGTTGTTTACGCTTTTACGACGTGAGGGCAGCAAATGTCGCCAGCACCCTCTTGTCCGATAGTGAACTCTGTCCCAAGCGAACTAATTCTGGGACCACTGTGGTCAAGGAACCTTCCTGTGCCCTACGATATCAAAAGTCCGACTGTATTAATGGCAAGCAGACGAAGATTTTGTCATTATGCGCAAGATGACGGACTTCAATTTCCCCGAAAATTTTGAACCCTTAAAACCAATGGGAAAGACTACAATCAGCAGTTAGTCGATAAGTCCTTTACGCACCGCTGGTAGTCAAAACTGAATTAACTGTACCGCTAAGCGAAACGTTACTACTGTAATACCTTTGGGGGTCCATTGCACTGGAGATTTCCTATTGCATATACACAAAGCAGTGACGTGACTTCAAAAGTGGGTCCACCTCTTCACGATCCTTTTAAATAAAAAGTCACAATTCATACATATATCATCATCATCGGTATCATGATGATACATATATATCATCATCATTATCGGTATCATAATGATACGTATACCGTCATCATTATCGACATCACGATGATACATATATAATCATAATTATCGACATCACGATGATACATATATAATCATAATTATCGGCACCATGAAGATACATGTATCATCATCATCATCAGTATGGTACACATATCGTCATCATCATTATCGCGGTGATACATAAATACATCATCATCATCAAGATACATATATTATACTCATTATCGTCAACATGATAATACACATATCATCATTATCGTCATCATGATGATACATATATCATTGTCATTATCGTCACCATGTTGACACATACATAATCATCACTATATATATGTATCATCATGATACATACATAATCATCACTATATATATGTATCATCATGATACATACATCATCATCACTATATATATGTATCACCATGATACATACATCATCATCACTATATATATATGTATCACCATGATACATATATCATCATCACTATATATGCATCACCATGATACATATATCATCCTCATTTTCGTCATTATGCTGATATTTAGACGAATTGTGACTTTTTTGAGGGGGGGGGGATCGCAAACACTCGGAAAGGGGCCCACTTTTGAAGTCACACTACGCCACTGATACAAAAGGTGTTTACTAAATATAGAAACAAAAAAATTAATCCTGCTTCGTGAAACAGTTGCTTTTTTTTTCTAAATTTCAATCTATCTGTCATGTAATTCTAATTCCATCTAACCGTCTTTCCCAGAAAAGCGGTTCTCTTCGTTGTCCGAATATGAAATTCTGAGGAATTCAGTAAAACAGCCCCGCCGCCCCTTTTAACAAAGAACGAACACAAAATATAAATATAGTCCTCAAATAAAATAAGTGCATCATTATTTTACCTTATAATAACAATAATAGAGATAAGGTAAAAATAGCTGCCCTCCGCTCTTCAGCGACTTTCTGCCACATTTAAGATGGCGGCTCGATAGATTTCGGATTGAGAGAGAGGGCACGAAATTCTTTGTATCCAGGGCCTCGCATCTTAAATTTAGGCTTAGTCATGAATTCAATATCGGATTTGTGAACGTCTTTTTTTTTTGCTCTTAAAACGCTATTATGACGTGTCAAATTCAGTCCTTCGCCTTAAGAATGCAGCAGAATGCGTATCTAGTGAGAAACGCCTGAAAAGCACTAAATTTAGGGAGAAAACCTCTGGCAGTTGATGGTCACAAACGATAAAAGTAGGTTTTTAACCTTATGGAGGGTCCCGAGTTTGTCTCCGGACTTTTAGGCGCCGTTTTTTCCCTTTAAAATTGATGATTTTACAGCGGCAAATGAAACCATAAAAAGAAAGCAGAACGCATACTAGAAAAACCTGAGGAATACTAAAATAAGTGAGTGAGGTTTTAATTTCATGGGAGTTTGATGGTTATCAACAAGAAAATTGCTTTCTGGCATTATATAGAGACCTTAGTTTAATACCGGACTTGTGGATGTCGCCTTTTTTCTCCCTTAAAAGTTATTTCTGTTGTCGCAAACGAAACTATTCGCCATGAAAAGGAAGCAAACTGAGAAATAACCTAGAAACGCCTGAGAAATGCGGAAAGTAAGAAATAGGAAATTTAATAGCTGACAATTTGATGGAACATCGGGAAAGTGTCAGGGCGCCATATTTTTAGGGTCGCGAAATATTAAAAACCGGCCGATTTTTTTGAGTTTCAGTCTGTCTATGACATGACCCCATGGAACCGTCGCCACAGGGATAATGTCCCCTTTTTTTTGTCTTAATTAGAATCTTTGAAAACTTCCATGAAATCACCTCTCCAAAATATTGGAAATAGCAAAAAACTTGGTCATTAACTAAAACAAATATATTTATAAATATATCGTTATTTTAATTTATAATTACAAAAATCAACAGAAATTGTTTCCTTCTCCTTACTCAGCAGTTTTCCGTTGTAGTTAAGGGGAGAAGCTAGGAAATTTGGATAGGGAAGCGTCAAAAACTCGCTGTGTCCAGGGTGCCTTGAACCCTAAATTCAAGCCTGGTCACCATTAAGTCTTTTCTCACCAAATATACATTACACAAAACAACCAAAAGTATATATAGATAGTTAATATATAGATAAGATGCTGATGATGATTTATATAATTTTGTATCATCATCGTCATCAAAAACCATAATTAATCGCCCGCATGTTATATGACGATACGTTATAATATATAATTATGTGTATCGTCTATATAACATTATTAATCATGTATAGACGCATGTGATTTTAGCCATCACAAGGAACATGTTGTATGGTGAAACAAACACAGAGGATATAGCTTTAAACTCATTACGCTAGCCACATATACTGGCAAGCTGGAGTAGTTTAATATAAACAACTAAGATACTGATTTGCTTCATAGAAGACTAGACTTCATAGGAGACTAGAAATACTGATTTGCTTTATAGAAGAAGAATACCGCAGCCACTATACTATCTTCGACTGTATATGCAGTCGGCTTAAGCATGATTGTACTCGCGTCGCTTAAAGGTATGCGGGTGAAAAAGACATGGACTTCCGTCCGGCCTTCTCCATAATGCCCAGATGCAAGATATATTTTGAGGGTCCCAAATAATTTTCCAACGGTATGAAGACAGAACATCCTTTTATTTTTATTACAAAAAAGTAGCAATAATAAAGAAAAAAATATATTAATGTCAGATACATTTATTATTAGCTAATTTGTATAGTGCTCATGCGTATGTACTAAAAATGGCGTCAGATAGCGACATGTCATTGTCTTGATAATACAAATATTATTCCGATTATCCGGGATAATTAAGAGCAGGACAGAGCCGGATAATTTATATACATTCAGGTAAATGACAAAGAACTTAATGGTACCACATGCACTCACTCCATTCCCATTAGTTCGCAGAAATATTCGATACTGGAGTACTATTAATCATGATGTCAGCTTAATTTTGAATAACTAAATTATGTCCTATCCGTCACACTAATTCCCTTTTTATAAAATTCAGTAGAAAGAACGGGTTTTTTTTTATGAGATCATCAATCCCTTATCTAAATTTTATTTTGCACCAATACAGCACCTCCTATTGTTTTTTTCCCCAGCGTTTGAGTGTGTTTAAAAATTCGTTCGAGAAGAGAGATGTATTACAGCTTGTTCACTTCATGAAGAATGCTACAATTATTGATTGGTGGTCCATCAACAGGTATATTCTTTGTCTGTTGCTACTAATGTCATGATAATAATAACATTAATAACCGTACGTCCCTGAGGAACAATTGATGTTGTCTGGTTGAGAGATATGTGAGATAAAACCTTTTTTTGTTACTGCTCTTGTCGACGGCTATTAGACCTGGAACATCGATTATGATAACCCCAAATTTACTGTCTCTGCTTAAGAAAACCGTCTCCTTTTATTATAGTCTCTCAGCACTTTCTGTCCAATTTCACTTATTCTTCGGCTATTTCTCCAAAACATATTTCTTACTTATTCTTTACTTACGTCAATGCTAAAAATATGGCCGTTTCTCTTACTGAATTTTGTACTTTCACCATTTTAGCATATTTCCTTTTCGCACTCCAACATTGGAACCATTCCTTCACAATCTACTGATCTTGACTGGATTTAAATATCAACAATTCTCAAGAAATTTTGAATTACTTTTCTTACTTTCGTCACTTTGAAATGTTTGTTCTGTCGCTTTTTTATACACTTGTGTACACTTGTCCAAATTTTTAAATTTAGTTTGAGAATGGAAATTTTTTTCTTCATATTCGTCATTATTCTTTTTTAAATCATCATTGCCGCTTAAGCTGGAGTTTCGAACTCCAAAACTGTTATTGCGTATGTGCTTCAGCCGTCCTTTTATTTTTGGATATCGCTGTATCCAAAATAGTAAAATAAATGTTTGCAATTCTTTCTAGCAAATCAATGTTTTCATCTTTATTTTCTTTCGTAATTTTATTTTCTTACAAGCTCTCTCTCTGTCTACACAAAAAACTGGGAATGTAGTTTCACACTTTATTCCTTCACAATTGTTTCTGTTTCATTCAAAATATCTTTAAAAAAATTAATTTATTATATATCCTTTAAAATAATTATTAACATTTTAATATTTTATTGTCTGCATAAACCCATTCAATTTTTGCATTACATTAGTTAAAAACATTTGTCTTAATTACATATGCCATAACAAATTGCTACATCATGCAAAAACTCCTTTTTTGATTGTATTTCAAATATTATAGACTTAACTAAATTCTGATTATTTATTTGCCAAATAACGTATGCTGCCAATTATTTGATGGCCATACTAAGAGAATTCGAGAAAAATATACCATAAAAATGAGTGTTATATATTTTAATGAATTAAAGAATCACTCTCTTTCCAAAGAATTTTTGTCGTTTCTGAATCTTAGCCCTAGTGCTCGTTTCCAACACCTATACCCCTCCGCTTAGCGCGGTCCTGGCTTTCGGAACCCGCGGTTTCCTTGGAGCATGCTTTGACAAACGCTGCAATAGAAAATCCAATAACACACGCCCGTTCAGAAAATCAATCTTAAACACGGGGTCTAATTTATTAACAGATTTCTTTTACGGAACCCGATAAAGCTAAGCAATGTTCTTGGGATATGGGCTTTAGTTTTAACAACAATAATAATAATACAGTCGAAACCGCGTATATGCAACTCGCATATATGCGAAAACCGCATATATGCAAAAAATATCGAGCCTCAAATTTTCTCTTATCTTTTTAATGTTATCTAAACCAGCTTAATTGCGATTTTATACATGCAAAAACCGTATATATATATATGCAAGTATTTTTGAAGCCAAACGAATGTTTTATTATAGAATTTAAACCGGATATATGCAAACAAACTTTATGAACAAGTTTTCATCCGCAGAAAATGTGTAATTGGTAACCATATTTTTAAGTTTTGGCTTTCCCTATCGGGAGTAGTTGTCAACCCTTGTCGAAGTGTCACGTACCAGCTTATTTATGGCTTTGTTTACGGTTCCCCCGCTTTCTAATAATAAATCAATTTTATTTATTGCAGGAATAGTACAATGCACACAATCTGTAAAGACAAGCTTATGCATTACATTAAACAAGTTCCATGCACAATAAATCGCACATCTCGATGTGTAGTTCGTTCACGAAAAGTGGTTCGATGGTACCGTTAGAAATAACGGGAACTGACGTCACAAACGGCCTAGCCGATTACAGCAGAGGGGAGGACGTCATTTCAGAACTGGTTGTTGGCGCAGACAAACGTTCGCAGAAGTCGGTTCGAAAACCAATTCCCAAATTACGTCGTTTTCATATAATAGTTATTTTATATTGTTATATAATAGTTATTTTATATTGTTATATAATAGTTATTTTATATTGTTATATAATAGTTATTTTATATTGTTATATAATAGTTATTTTATATTGTTATATAATAGTTATTTTATATTGTTATATAATAGCTATTTTATATTGTTATATAATAGTTATTTTATATTGTTATATAATAGCTATTTTATATTGTTATATAATAGTTATTTTATATTGTTATATAATAGCTATTTTATATTGTTATATAATATTGTTATACAATATTTGTTATCTCTAATATTTGTGATAATATTCTTTGTTAGCGACAAAAGATAAATTCAGCCAAAAGAGAAAATCAAAATTTATTAAGATTACCTTTTTTCTCCAATGTTTACCAAGATTGTTAATTCAAATAATTGCATTTATAATAACCGTCAGGATTTCATCATATTTCTAATTCGAAGCGAAAATGAAGTGATTTTCTTAACATAAAATAAAAACTTAGAACTTTTTGCAACCCTATTGTAAACAGTAGCAAATCTAATTTAAAAAGTCTCCCATCCTCAGATAGCTTGGTGATAACGGCATAATTAATTTTATCTCAACAAGCGGTAATTTGACGAAATCTTTTTGTTCGATAGAATAACATTATCAGAAAAAAATGCCCTTTTCTTAATTTAGGCTTGAAGCAGTTCTCTAGAGAGAGAGGGAGGGAGTGATCTTACAAAATTTTCTTTCAATGCCGAAAGCGAGAACTTTAAAACTACTCGCTACAGGTTATTCTTGATAATACGTTTAACAAAAAACACTTTTCCTACAACTAAAATTAATTTTTCATCCTTTAACTGGGAAAGGTATTGATTCTTTTCTGTTGTGTACAGTTCTGTTGTAAGGACGCCTAGCCCCGCCCAAATACATTTAAGGCCCGCCCATTTCTTTGAAGTCTACACAGTTGCCGCCGAATAACATGTAAATCAACGTCAAAAATTATACTGATTGGCGCTGCCAAAATTTTGTTTGGCCCTACAAATTATATCAAGCTAGCCACGGCATTGGTTGTATACTATAAGGACTACAGTGACGCAGCTATACTAATACGCTATACTAATACTCTATAATATAATACTAACACTCTATAATATAATAAGCTATACTAATACTCATACTAATACTCTATAATATAATACTAACACTCTATAATATAATAAGCTATACTAATACTCATTGGCACACTCAATGTAAAGAGGGCCCAATACCCCCCTGCCCACAGCAGAAAAAGTAATTTTCATTAAGAGATGGTGTTCTTTATTTGTATGTATGGTGAAATTCGGTAAGTTCATGAACAATAATTATGGGTGTGTATTCTTAGTTTATTATACGGCGCATGCGTAAATATGGTGAAAAAGAGACGAATTCACATCAGCACAAACGTGCTTCCTTTTTGTTTGGACAGCCTGACTACAAAACATGGGACTGGGTTCCATGGGTCATATATTACATTAATAAAGGTCTATTTTATACATATTTCATATACATATTTCATCACATACCGTATTTCAATTATAATGCATCACAGAATGCATTGTAATTTATACAATAATATTATTACACTACAACATAGAGCAAATAGATATCCATCCAGACAAGATCACGAATTTTTACCTTATGTCTCTAGTAATAATTATTTACGTTGTCACATCGATTCTGTGGGTCCTGAAATTTGGAATTCTCTATCACTTTCACTCAGGAGTATACACAATTTGAGTTCATTTAAAAAAAATAAAACTTTTTTATTGATAAATTGATGATTGTATATAATGATATATTGTGGATATAATTGATATATAATATCAATTAAGAATAACTTCTTAATAGTATTATTTAGTTACCTTTGTTTTTACTTTAAAAATAATTGGATAATATTTTTGCTCGAATTTTGTGATTTTGTTAGTGACTATTGCTGTATTTATATAAATCGAACACTACGCAGATTAAATCAAACAACAATGTCAATCAATCAACGTTTATTGGCGTAGTGATACCAACGCCGATGGTATGGCGTGATTAGATGGTGAAACGTTCGAAAGAAAATAAATATTTCTGCCTTCGGTGGGACCTGAACCCACGACCTTCCACTTGGGTTCATGTCCCCACTGAAAGAAGAAATATTTATTTTCTCGAACGTTTTACCATCTAATCACGCCATACCATCGGTGTTGGTATCACTACGCCAATAAACGTTGATGGATATTGTTGTTTGATTTAATCTGCGTAGTGTTCGATTTATATAAAATAAATACATATGCTGCAACGGGCATTTCGATCAATTTAATACCAGTCTCTTTGCAATTTGGTTTAAATAGTAGTCCATGTACTACACCATTCTGCGAAATAACTGGCAACAATATATATACGTTCGTAAAGAGATTAGATATTGTCCTTCGTAGCTCAGTGGGTAGAGCCTCCGCCCGGCAAGTGGAAGGTCGTGGGTTCAGGTCCCACCGAAGGCAGAAATATTTATTTTCTTTCGAACGTTTCACCATCTAATCACGCCATACCATCGGCGGTGGTATCACTACGCCAATAAACGTTGATTTATATTGTTGTTTAATGACCATTACTGTGTTTGTTTTGTATATCGTAAAATGCTGACCATTGTAGTGTTCTAAATGAAAAAAAAAAGCAATAAGGGGCCGAGACTTCTCAAGCTGTTCTTTTATCGGCTTTTTTCTCGATCTCCTTCCAAGTCAATATATATGATGATGATTCATGATATTTTTAAATGTATGTGTAACTTGGCTCAATAAATATATATATTGTTAAGGTATTATTACCCTTCACAGGGATCACACAATTGCCAAATATGGTCAACACAGAAAATTATACATATTTGGCAATTGTGTTATCCCTGCGGAGGGTAATAATACCTTAACACCTTTACATACGGAGAAAGAGAGCGTTGTTTCCTGTCCTCATTCGTCTAGCGGTCCAAGACACTCCGGGCTAAACGGAGGGACCCTGGTTCGAATCCAGGATGGGGAAAGCGTCTCTTTTTCTCCAAAATTACACAAGCTCTAGTTTGAGCTAATTAATACGTGGGTGGCAGGGGTATTGTATATATATATGTCACCATTATTATTATTATAATTATATTGAATCAAAAGCTCATCGCTATTTAAATGCTCTTCGCCTATGAAAACTGGAATTGATAATAAATATATCGGAAGTAAAAGCAAAACTTGCGTTGAAAGATTTGTTTTGTGCAATAACATTAAACTTTGCGTCTCCAGAAAAAAATGACTCGAAAAGGAGAAAAATACATAGTAACGACGTAGTTTTCCTCCTATTCTTAGACGATGAAAGACGTTTACTGGTAAAGAAAGGAAGATTGATAGATGTTCGGGTCTGAAAAAGAGTTTTTCTCGGCCATTATGGTTTTATGTTTAAATATCGTTTTGCGTCGACAACCTGTTTATAAAAAAATTCAGCTGTCCAAACTCTTTTAAAAAGGATTAATTTCAAAAAGTCGATGAATTGGAATCAATAATCTTGTTCTTGTCTTCCTTTCTCATCCCTGCATTTTCTGATTTCTCTTTTATCTTAATAAGTAGAGTCATGCAGGCATTTTTCTGAAATATAGCTGCTTATGTGCTTACGACATTTATGTATGTGCGAACAAAAGCACAAATAAGCAAACGAAAAATGAATTCATGAATGAACACACAAAACAAATGAATAAATAAAATATGTTATGCGTTATTTATATCTTGTGATGGTTCTTCAAAATTTGAAATTTGAAATTAATTTTTAAAATAAATTTTAACTATGTAAAGTTATAAGAATCACTCCATATACTCACTAATTCTAAGAATTACTTTAAGCATTCACTAATTATAATAATTAGCTACTTTAAGTAATTTTTATCCATAAGAAATAGTAATTAAATACAAGAACTCTCTAATTATAAAAAATAATCACCTATTCTGGATGAAAAATTAGTCAAAATCATTAATCAAGAAAAATTCTCTGATGGATAATTACTAGAACCCACTAGTTGCTTAAAAATATTGCATATAATTAATTACTTAAAAATTAATGAACATCGCTAATTAGTTAAAACTTGTAATTATATTAATCATGACATTTAATCATTAATTATAAGAATTTGTTTAATTATAAGAATAAGTTCAACTAATCACAAAAGTAACTTCTCCACTATTTATAAGGAGGCAACTGTAACTTAATTACAAAGAATAAATTCATGTAACTAATAGCCAAATAACTTCTTTAACTAATTATAAGATAAATTCGTAACTAATGACTAACTTCTTAACTAATTATAGAATAAATTCGTAACTAATATTAAGAATAACTTCTTAACTAATTATAAGAATAGATTCGTAACTAATATTAAGAATAACTTCTTAACTAATTATAAGGATTAATTATAACCTCGAGTGATATGGCAACCGCATGTGTACTAAGGAAAATCAGCAATTGGATTTAATTAAAAAATTGGATTTAATTAAAAAATAATTTGTAACTTATTCAATTACTTATAAAAGAAAATCCCCTCCAATATTCAAACCATCAGGGGCTTGAAATTTCTAGTCACGTACACCTGTCATGCAATTTATTAGGAGACGAAGAGATTACTTCCTAATCCCTTTTCGTTAACTAGAAATAAACGAAGCGAAAAGACATGAACTGAAAATAGCGAAGCCCCCTTAGTTATAAATTTGTCAAATCTTAACCAAGCAGATTTTCTTCGCAGAAATGCAACTGACAGGCTGTGGCTTTAATTCTTCGCAAGCGATAAATTATAATTAGATTTAAGCCAGTATTGTGCAATTTCAAGTTGATTCTCCCAGTTGTAAACAAGTTTTAAATTCCTTCCGAAATATGTAGACACTTTCATTATTCCATTCCCATATTTCTGTTAGTTAATTCCATTATATTTAGACAAACCGAAGAATTCTTTCAGAGTAAAGTATCGATAGATAAATAATAATGTAACTAAATGACCTTAGAATGATAAGAGGTAACTTTCCCTGAGAAGAATAATAATATTTTGCATCCTTATATATGGAGAAAGGGGGAGCATTGTTTCCTGTCCTCGTTCGTGTAGCGGTGAAGATACTCCGAGCCCAATGGAGGACCCTGGTTCGAATCCAGAATGGGGACGGCGTCTCTTTTTTCTCCTAAAACAAAAAAGCTCTAGTTTGAGCTATATGTACGTGGGTGGCAAAAATTATTGTATAATAAATTCCCCCACGAAAAACTCACAAAAATCTCGCCCCGGAGGCTTTTCTGTGTTGACCATTATTTGGCAATTGTGTTATCCCTGTGAAGGGTAATAATATCTTACATCCTTATATACGGAGAAAGAGAGCGTTGTTCCTATCATCGTTGGTCTAGCTGTCAAGATACTCCTCGCTCAAAGGAGGGATCCGGGTGCGAATCCAGGATGAGGACGGTGCCTCTTTTTCTCCTGAAACAAAAAGCTCTAGCTTGAATGCAACCAAGCCAATTTTTCTCCTATTGTTGTAATCTGGTTTGACTGTATATATGTACTGCATAATCATCTTTCTCCAAAGTTTGTGTGCCAAAAAGTTCCACGCATATATTTCTTTCCTAGATGCTTATGCGTCAAAAGATTCTAGCATGGGTCATAAACAGGCAATGTGCCAAATGTTTGTTCTCACATTTAATTCATTTTCAACAACACTCTTTTTATTTTGAGGTGCTCACCTTTGACAAACATATGCAATATAAGTACGTTAAAGAGACCACGCACGCATATTTAGTGATTTAGCAATCAAAAAACATTTGGATCTTGGATATGACAGCTGATATTTGACCGAACGATATTGATGGGTGGCTGGATAATCGAAATCCAAATGGATTTGGGTCAAACACCCAGTGATTTGAGTTGTGTACAGCCAATCCTTTCCCCTTTTCTTCCAATATGATGGTGATGATTACACTTTTAAAAATTTTCTCGTCCTGAATCATATATAAGTTGTACATCTTTTACATATGTGTTGGTCCTATGTAAATTTTCTTTTGTTTACATGAATGGTTCTGTGGTGGAGTTGGTCAATTTCACGTCAATCTGGCTCTTAACTCGGGTTAGATACTAATCATTTTGACAATCAAGATTTCCAATAATATAACAAAAAAATAGTTATTGTGGGAAATTGCGGGGGTTTCATGAACAGACGTGAGTGTTAGCAAAAATATTGAGTGGAAGAGAGGAAATAATATTGTGCACACATAAGAATAAAAAGAACTAACGATCGCTCAAGAATTTAATACCTGACTGCGGATTACAGTTTTATGCGCTTTTTTTGGTTAATGTCTAAAACTTGTTAATGTCCAACGGCTTTGAGAGGTGTTAAACACGAAAATGGGCTTTTGAATATAAAATACCACTCTGAGTTTTCACAATCAAATATTGAATTTTATTTTGGTCTTTATATCATTTCGCCTGCCATTAAAAGTTGATCTTTTGTGCCAGGTGTGATACGTGTGCCAAACGCGGACACAGTGGGGAGTCACAGTTATCATGACCCCCCAAAATATATTTTTTTACTGTAAAAAATTCCAACTTTCATGATAAATGAAGGGTGTTATTCCAAGACCATGGCAAATTCTGTCCTTGACCCGCCCCCCGAAATGAAAACATGTGTCCGCCCCTGACGTGTGCCCTACGTTTCCGACCACTGATCTAGCTGAAACAAACACTATGCTATAAAGATGCAATAGATAGTGTTGTATGCAAATACTAGGGCGAATCAAAAAGTCTTTGCCCCTATTTTTGATTATCCAAAATAAGGTACATACAGGTACTTACAAATATACGCACTATTCTACGTACCTTGCACTATTTTTCCACATATTCCCCGCACCGGTTCAGACATTTGTCCCATCTCAGCACTAAATTTGAAATGCCCCTCTGGTAGAATTCGTCTGGCTGACTGTGCAACCACCATCGGACTGCTGTCTTAGCTTCATCGTTGCACGTGAATCGCTGTCCTGCCAGGAACTTCTTCAGCGGACCGAAAACGTGGAAATCACTAGGGGCGAGGTCCGGACTGTATGGTGGGTGGTCCAGACTCTCCCAGTGAAATGACCGGAGCTTGTCGGCGGTTCTGATTGCATACAGTCCGGACCTCGCCCCTAGTGATTTCCACGTTTTCGGTCCGCTGAAGAAGTTCCTGGCAGGACAGCGATTCACGTGCAACGATGAAGCCAAGACAGCAGTCCGACGGTGGTTCCACAGTCAGCCGGACGAATTCTACCACAGGGGCATCTCAAATTTAGTGCTGCGATGGGACAAATGTCTGAACCGGTGTGGGGACTATGTGGAAAAATAGTGTAAGGTACGTAGAATAGTACGTATATTTGTAATTACCTGTAGGTACCTTATTTTGGCTAATAAAAAATAGGAGCAAAGACTTTCTGATTCGCCCTCGTAATATATTAGGGAGACCGGAAAGTAATGTCGTTACTGCACATGTCAGTATTTATTTTCCATTTATCAACTCATTGTGTCATTATCAAACATTGCACACTAGATGGCAAAAGGTTGTTGATAACGAGGGTGATTACATTATTGATTAAAAATAAAAACTTGGTAAAAATTTATCTGTTTGAATTTAATGTAGAAAAACGACATTACTTTCCGGTCCCCCTAATAGTATATATGCTATATTACGTCTAGTCTTCAACAAAAAGAAACATTGTCTTTTACAAGAAATTATGACAGATGGGAAATGTTTTCTTTTAAATCGATAACCAAATTGCCTAGAGGGAAAATTTTATGAGATTCTTCCCTTTGGGGAAATACTCATATCAAAGCCAATTGAAGAAAATGGGCTTAACATTTTCATAGTTACAACTATCTTGTCGAACAAAGAATGTAATATAATCTCAGTTCATTGTGATAAAGAAAATCACGTTATTGCAACAGCGCTATCAGTGAATGGCGACTTTATAAATTAGATTTATTAATGTTTATGATGGGGTTTCTCAAAAAAAGGCATTTTTTATATCCAACTGGGAATTCACGTCAATCTCCTTTCCAATTTTGGACGTAATAAGAAGTTAGAGATCTTTTATTAATGACACTAATCAGATTAATCACTCTCATGAAGAAAGCGTTGGAGAGTGGGAGGGGGAATGGAAGGCTGACAAATTTTTCACTCTTCTTTAACTTCTTTAAGTTTAATTACCTTTTTTCTATTTATCAGCACATATTATAAAAGTGGATCTACGAATATAAATTAATAAGTATGAATTTAAATATATAATTAATGATAATTAATTTAAATGTGCATAAATATGGTATAAAACAATTTAAAGCATTATTCATATATATATATATAGCAAAATTGTAGTATGATTGTGACATGTAGTACCTTCTAATGTAATATACATGAATACACATATTTAAATGTATATTAACTAAGACAAATTACATAAAAAGGTTAAACACTGGTAAAATAGCAATGAAAAAGATCACTCAAGCTTTCGGACGCATCAGCAGCAGTCCTTCATCAGGAGTAATGACGATGTTATGTTTCTGTCTCTTTTTTATACTTGAAATTTCTGGAAAACCCTTCATCAGAGTAGTCCCGCAGAATGGAAAAACCCAATGAGAACCAATGGGAGGCCTCCAATAGAATCATGGAAGAACCCCAATAGGGACCAATGAGAAACCCATACTGCGGGCTACCTAATTTGGGGATGTCTCATACATTTCAGAGTAAGAGTTGTTTATAAGTTTCTGGAAGTGGTTGTGATGTATTAATGGCTTTCCCGTGTAGTTTGTAAGTTTCCCAAGATTCTAAGAAGAGTCTACTATTCTTGTTTGTGATGTGACGGTGTAGTATTTTTGTTGAGTCCCAGTCGGGTTCGTGTCCGTGTTGTAAAGCGTGTTCTGCCAGACGTGAGGCTATGTCTCCTTTCGCGAGTGCTTGTTTGTGTTCTTTTTTTCTTGTTTTGATCATTCTTTTTGTTTGTCCTATGTAATGTTTGTTGCAGTCTTTGCATGGTATTTGGTATATGGCGCCTGTGAGATCTTCTGGTGGAACTGGGTCTTTAACTTTTGTAAGTTGTTTGCGAAGTGTTGTGACAGGGGAATAGAATGTTTTGATATTTGCCTCTTTAAGGATGCGAGAGATTGTTTCGGAAATGCCGTGAATATATGGAATAGATATGCGGGTGTGAGATGTATTGTTTAAAGATGTACTATTGGGTCTACAGTTTCTGAGAATGAATCGTTTAGGGTATCCATTATTTTTAAGTGCCGTGTGTATGTGTTTTGTTTCTGTGTTTGAAAGTGTTTCATTACTGCAGTGAGAATTCGCTCTAAGACTTAATGTTTTAACAACGGAAGCTTTGTGGCATGTTGGATGATGCGATTTAAAATCGAGATATCTGTCTGTATGTGTGGGTTTACGGTAAACTGAGGTGAAGATTGAGTTATCGTGAGATCTGTGTACAAGAACGTCTAGGAAAGGGAGTTTATTGTTCTGTTCTGTTTCGTATGTGAATTTTATATGTGAGTTTAAGTTATTAAGGTAATGGAAGAAGCTTTGGAGTGTATTAGTTTTAAGTACAACAAACGTGTCGTCGACGTATCTTTTCCAGAATTTAATGTTAAAATTCGGTGAAGACAAAGCAGTTTCCTCAAATGACTCCATAACCAAGTTAGCTACAACACTTGAGACCGGAGATCCCATGGCAGTGCCAAAAACTTGTCTATAGATAGAACCATGTGAGGAGAACACAGCAGAGTCCAGACAAAATTTCAACAATGTGCAGATGTCGTGAGGTGTTAGTGAAGTGCGTTCATGTAGTGTTGTGTCATTTTGGAGGCGTGTAAGTGCGGTGTCGATTGCAAGTGATGTGGGAATGCAAGTGAAGAGAGAAATTACATCGAATGAGACCATAAGGTCGTCGTCGTCAAGTTGTAGGTTATTTAAAGAGGAAGGATGGAGTTAGAACCAGTTGTAGTCATTATACCGATTTAGGAGAGGAGTAGAGTGCAAGCTATTTGAAGTGTTATATGTAGAAGCTGCAGAAACTAACTATTGGTCTGAGAGGAATATTTTGTTTATGAATTTTAGGTAATCCGTAGAAGGATGGTAAGCGGCCAGAAGTGCATTTTAAAGAGTCGTAGAGATTAAATGTAAGTTTTTTAGATTTATAGAGTTTTAGAAGGAGAGAGTTCATTTTGGATTGAATTGTTTGTGTAGGGTCTTTTGTGATGCAGGTTCCTCCTCTTCCCGGGGTAGTGTTTGCCGTTCAATTGCCGTTGCAGGGTGTAGTTGTCCGGCTCTTCTCTGGATGGTTCTCATTTTCCGCTGGAGTTGTTCTAGTTCAGTGTTGGACCATTTGATGATCCCGAAGGAGTAGGTGAGCACTGGTACCGCATATGCGTTAATTGCTTGCGTGGTGTTCTTCCCGCTCAGTTTCGTCTTCACAATGCTTCTAAGTCTTTCTTGGAATGCTTGCGTGAGCTGGACCTTGACTTTCTTGTGCTCCTGCTGCCGTTTTTGCATTATCCCTAGGTATTTGTAGGTTTCGCCCTCGTCCAAGGTCTTCAGTAGTCTCCCGTCTTCGAGTTCGATGCCTGGTAAATCTTCTTTGCTATTCTTCTGTATTTTGCACTTATCGAGGCCGAATTCCATTCCTATGTCCTTGGAGAATGTCTCTGTTATACTGATGAGTTGTCGGAGTTGGGTGATTGTTGGCGCGTATAGCTTGATGTCATCTACGTACATGAGGTGGGAGACTTTATGTAGGTTTCTCTTGTCTTTCTTCAGCATGTATCCGTATTTACTTGTGTTCAGCATCCTTGACAAGGGGTTTAACGCCAAGCAGAACCACTGGGGGCTTAGTGCGTCTCCTTGAAAGATTCCGCGGCGGATGGGGATCTCGGCCGTTTCTATTTTACTGTCTGGCGTGTTTAGCTGTAACCGGGTTCTCCATTGTTTCATGCTGCTCTGTAGGAATCGGATGATTGAGGGATGCACTTTGTATATGCTGAGTATTTCAAGGAGCCACGAGTGCGGAACAGAGTCGAAAGCCTTCTTGTAGTCTATGTATGCGGTGTTGAGTTTTCGCTTTTGTTTTCTTGCTTGTTCCAGGATAACTGAGTCGATGGTAAGCTGCTCTTTACATCCCAGAGTCCCTTTCTGGCATCCCTTTTGTTCTTCCGCCATTAAGTTGTTGCTTTCGCTGTGCCGGCTTATTTTTTCAGAGATGCACCCCGTGAGTATCTTGTACAGGGTGTTCAGGCACGTAATGGGTCGGTATTTCGCTGGGTTACTGGTATCCTGGTCCTTCGGTAGGAGGTAAGTTATTCCCTTGCAGAGGAATTCAGGCATTTTGCTGGGGTCTTCAATTATCGCCGTAAGTTCCTTGGCTAATGGGCCATGGGCGCTGGTAAATTTCTTGTACCAGAAGTTGTGTATGCCGTCAATACCCGGGGCTTTCCAGTTGTGCGTACGTTGGATTACCTGCTGGAGTTCCTCTATCGTGATGCCCGTATACTCCATCTCCTCTATTCCTCTCGTAGCCTCCATTTCTTGCTGAATCCAGGGGGCGCTTTTGTGCTGTACTTCATTGGACCATAGTGTCTTCCAGAAGGTCTCTATTTCTGCTGGCTTTGGGGCTTCGTACTTGTCTTTGTTCGCTGGGGTCTCTCGAAGCTTCCTGTAGAAGGCCTTCTGGTTTGCTTGGAATTGCATGTTCTGTTGTTTTCTGTTGGTATAGTCTTTGTATCTTCGGAGTCTTCTGGCGTATACACCCAGTTTTTGTTTGAGGGTATCCAGATATTCGCTGATGTGTTTATTGGGCTCTTCGTGTCTTGTATGAATCCTATTTCTCTTAAGGGCCATCTTCACTTTCCTCACTAATTTCTTACTCCTATTTCCCTGCATGTACTGGGTTATTCGCCCTATGCTGCTGCGGAGCTCTTCTATTCTTTTCTCCAGTCTCACTTGCCATGGTGGTTGGGCTTTGTTTCCTCTGTTACTTCGGCCTTCGTTCCTTACTTCGTACCCATTGGCGCGTGATGCCGCTACTGCTGCACAGTATATGGCGGTGTGTATTTCCTGTAGGGAGTTGTGGTTCTGTAGGTGTAGTGGCAGGGTATGTTCATTGAGGATCTTGGTTGCTTTGCACAGTTTCCAAGATGCCGGTTGGCGTGGTATTCTTGGCCTTGTTGCGGCATCCGAGCCTTCATATTCCGCCAGGGCACATTGGAAACCTTCTTCCATTTTCTCCACGTCCCTCCTCTCTTCTTGTTCTATGCTTGTTTGGAGCGGTTCTCTTGGGCTACTAACTGGTGCTTCAGGGTTGGCCACACTGGTTGACGTGTTTGCCAGGTCATTGGCGACTTCATCTCTTAACCTTTGTAGTATGGGCTCTGCTAAGAGATTTCTGGTTATTATGTTCCTGCGTTGGGTTGTTATCCTTTCTATACTGATGTCCAGGTGTGGGTACTGTTGTGCGAATTTGGCGTGAAGTGTGGGTCTGTAATTTGTCATGTCTGTTTCCAGCTTTGTAATCGTATAGTAGGTGCGCATGATGTAGGTGTTCATATCTATCGTCCTCTTAAATCAGAACCGCGTTCGAGTTTTAAGCAGAGGAGCTCGTTCGAAAAATATGCAACAGTCTCTCCTTGGAGGTGCCGGCGGTTGTAGCGGCGCCTCCAACTGTACGGCTACTAGAACCAACACAGCCCAAAGTGCTTTGCAGCCTAGTATAGGTGCAACCACTAGGGCTGAAAGACCACGCCAGCGCATGTCATGGACAATAGATATGAACACCTACATCATGCGCACCTACTATACGATTACAAAGCTAGAAACAGACATGACAAATTACAGACCCAAACACGTGTCACATTGTCAGGAAGTTTCTAGACATGGCACATTAAGAAGTGATGTAAAAAGAGGCTTGGGAACATGGCGCTCTGCCCGTCCCAAAGCCTGTTTCCGCCAAGAATGGGCGAGGAAAACTTTTATATATATATTTAAGATATAACTATATAAAATAAATAAATAAATAAATATATATGTATATATATATATATATATATATATATATATATATATGTGTGTGTGTGTGTGTGTGTGTGTACACACATGCATAGTAAACGCCATCTTTCGAAGTTTTGCCATTTCAATAGCTTTCGATAACACCTATCGGCGCATGTTTCGTTCCTTCAACTTCTTTTTTCAAATCTGTAGAATTCCTCAAGTAGTGGGCTATTCGTTACTTGCTGCTAACCTGTACTTACACTTCTATGAATGAAAGAGATAAGGGCCCCTTCTCAATGTAAACACAGATACGTATTGATGATGATATTGTTTTTAATTGCCCTACTTTTGCTGAAAACATCACATGTATCTACCCTAATGAATTAACTTTAAAAAACTTCAGTTCTCATTAATATTATTCACTTTCTGGACGTTAACACCAAACTCATGGCCAGGGCCAGACTTAGAAATTCTGGGGCCCGGGCAGACATTTATGAAGAGGCCTCCCATCCTTCCTGGACACACGACAGATTTCTGATTACTATGCTTATTATTATTATTATTATAGGTATGAGATAATGAATTTTATTTATAAGAAGAAGGTAAGAATAATATAAAACATTACCCGGCAAGGGAAGCTTTTCTGGTTTTAAGGGAAAGGACCAGTAAAGGACTTTTTAAAATCCTGAGTAATCTGGACTCTACTACAAAACAAATATTAAAATAAAAAAGTTCAGAAACGTTATCAATAGATTAATATAAGAAAATGTCATCACTTCTGTAGTTCGTGTAATATTTACGAGTATCTTGGACTGAATTTAGAATTTAGAGGCCTCTCTAAATCGGAGGCCCGGAGCAGCTGCCCTGCATGCCCCTGCATAAATCACGCACTGCTCATGGCTAACAATAACATTATTAGCAAAATCGAAGATAAAACAGTAAACTTCAACTTTAAGAGTCAAATTTCTCTCTCAACTTGACTCAAATATTTCTAACATCTACTAATTATTCTTGACGTAAATACTGTGGGACCATTATAATTACTGTGAGCAGAACTATCACAAGAATTCGTAGCGATAAAGTACTATAATGGAAAGTCTCCCATAACTC